>OW388306.1:54095134-54453719 GCA_936450465.1 Gibbula magus | reverse complement strand
CAACAAGCATGTTTTCTTTTGAGATAATTGAATTTAACAAACTAAAAAACAAATAAATTAAAAGCATTTGTCCTTTTATAGGATATAAACAAACATGTCAAGAGACTTGCCACCTTTCGTGACAAAAACAATAAACATGAATAAACAGAAAATGTCAGATCACAATTCCTACAGCCATGTCCAGGATTGTAGATAGTTCACCATTCTGTGAATCAAATAAAACGTGTAAAATTTAACAGCGACTGGAACAAACATACTGTTTAGCGCAGTTGGTATACTTGAACGGTTTCATCTGTGCATGTGTGTTTATGTGACCATGGTAGTCACTCTTGCTCATGCATATCTGCATAGGTTGCATCCTTCTCGTGCTTCTCTCGTATGTGAGATCTTAAAGGATAGATGCAATGACATATGGTCAAATCGGATTCATTAAAATGTGATGTTAATTTGACAATTGCTCGATTTTAAATTTCTGAAATCGGTCCATAAATTACTTATACACGGCTTTTAAAAAAAACCCGCCTAATTTAGCCCTGGCGACCAGAATGAAAGTCTGCGGGGGTGTGGCCCCTGAAGGGATAACTTATTTGACGTCACGTGAGTAATCTAATTATTGGTGATATTCATAATTCAACGTTATTTCGCAACATTTTGATTGTTAATTTCGCAAAGAAATCTTCAATAAACCAACTTAAATTTCCCATACATATCGAATGTTTAGATATCCAACTAGGTAATTCCGCAGATGACAATTAACATGTCTTTTTTCGCGGTGTAATTCACCTCATAAATTCATTTAGCGGCAGTGATAATCATCATTAATTAATTAACGAGGGTTGGCGAAGTAGTTGTCTAGCCGGCCCCGTCTGTCGCTTCATTCACGCCTCAGTGAGCATTTTCAAAATGAATCGCCCCACTAATTGCGGTAGTGTTAAAATGTGTGAATTAAAATCGTCTTAATTATAAATTGCATGTGTCGATTTTATGCTCAATTGATTCCGATATACAATATACGTAGAGGTAATCATCTGTCATTCTTGAGAAAAATGCATTTCATCAGATCTTTAAATTGGAGACAGAACTGTAGGTACGAGCAAAATTGCCGCATAATGTGCGGCTTCTCTTGACCTTAAGAGGCGTTGAAGTTGACGGAGGTTCAGCTTTATCGGTTATTTATTCAATGTGGTCGAAGCTTTCATCAGCAAGTGTCCATTTAACACAAATATGACACGCATTGGTGGGTTACAAACGGTTAATCTGTAGAAAAGTTCTCAAATTACCTACTTGGAAGCGTACAAAAAATTGCTATGACGAGAGTTGAGAGCGGACACTTGCGTGAATTGGAAGCGGACACCACGCGACCACGTGGCGGGATGAAAATCTGTAATTTTCTTCACAGTCCAGAAACGCATTGACTTCAAATTTTACAGATACTCTCATCAATACCCTTAAAAATTGCTGTTTCAGTATCAGCTCTAAATAACGTGTAATTATTATGCACGGATGGAAAATTGTGAGTGACTGTCGGATTTCCTGGCCAAGACGTCGTAGATTTTCATACGTAGAAAAATAACCAGGGCATAAAATCCGCTGCAATCTGGTATGATAGATTAGGGATACCCGCTATTTTACAGCATGGAAGGATTTTGGATAATTGTATCTATGAAGATCAGTAATATAAAAAAGGTAACACTGATTGATGAAAACGAAAGTTACCGCCAGCATTGGGGAGCGTACATTTCCCTTGTAGGAATATTGCTCTGGCGTACACGTTCACACGGCGTGTTAAAGGGACAGTCGCACGTTTTTTTGCAAATTTTATTTATTCAATTTTCCCATTTATAATGATAGTTTATGTCATTTGAATTAACTTTTGAGGGTAAAACATCTTAACACAAACCAGTTATCCGTAGTAGTAATAATGATGCTGCGTATAAAGCGTAAATTTAATTGTGAACACAATTTATTATTTCGAATTACAAAAACGATTCCAATGGCTTTACCAAACCATGTACACCAATGTTTAACTTGAGAGAGAGAGAGAGAGAGAGAGAGAGAGAGAGAGAGAGAGAGAGAGAGAGAGAGAGAGAGAGAGAGAGGAGGAGAGAGAGAGAGAGAGAGAGAGAGAGAGAGAGAGAGAGAGAGAGAGAGAGAGAGAGAGAGAGAGAGAGAGAGAGAGAGAGAGAGAGAGAGAGAGAGAGAGAGAGAGAAAATTCGTTTCATTTCACATGGTACCAAAACATTTGACAAAGCAACTTTCAAACGCAAGGCATAACTCTTGCCAGTCTTCATTACTGGCTGATTTAAGCCTTGCAGTATTTCCCTCAGAACAGAACTTTATTACGCTCAGGCCGATAACCTCGGCATATGAGGTACAAAATGACAGTATAATACATAATGATAGCGGATAAGTGATTAGCCGGAAGATTTTACAATTTGCATTATAATTTTACAAAATTTACTAAGTCTTTTTAATACAGATATTCTTTTACACATGAAAACATAATCTGCAGAGCAAAACACCCCATGTAGCTCCCCACTTCAATCAGCCCAATCACGACTACTCCTGTGTCATACTAGAACAAATCCACAACAATAGCCAAGCCAAGCTTGACCTGGCTGAATCAATCTGGATATACAGACTGAACACTGTTTACCCTAGAGGAATGAATGAGTACAACCCAACTGGCTAATCTTAGCCCAAGCCCTCTCATCACCTCTGTATATATGTCTCTGCTTCAAGCTTGTTACTTCATTCTTGAGGAAGTTTGCATTTAGCAAACGAAACGTAGAATCCTATAGAAGATGGTTTTAGAGGAGGACACATCTATGTTATTCAGTATTTCCCTCGCTTTGTTGTGCCAAGATAGTGGATGCTGCACCTGAAATGCATAGATTTTCTAGTGGGCCCGGATTTCCAAGCACGGAGATCTTAAGGAAATACATTATTATACCGTACAGTAAGGCCTAGACCTATATTAAATCAGCGAGTGATGGAGACTTGCAAGAGTTATGTCTTGCATTGGAAAGTTGTTGACAAATATGAATATTTATTTTCTGCAGTCTTTCTTTGGGAAATGCAGCTAACCCCTGTAGCATAGGCCCTAAGTTCTACTCACCTATTTGTACGATAGGTATCGCCGTTATGATGATGCCGCTCAAAAAAGCTGATGACGTCATGTCGTAGGCTCATTAGTAGTCAGTTTGGATACCAGTTAGTGCCCCATATCGACGTAGGCCTAACTGTGAACAAAAACATTAACTATAATACATATATCAATCACTAAAAGACATCTAACTGTCATTTTCGGTGCTGCTGCTAAACGTAAATATGGCTGAAGGCTGGAAAGGAAAGATAACTCTGAATGACTTTTACCATACCCAAACTCATCACAGCGTTGTTACGTCTGCAGCGACGACGAGGTTGACTAAGTGCGCACTTTGAACTAGTTTCTGTATATGTAACTAAATCTAACGTCACTTTAGTATACAACGAGAAAGCTCCTCACATTTCATTTCCATAAGCAATAGTCAGATCACGTACTTGTGTGAGCGATCCCTTTATAAGCCTCGTCGATTTAGAATCGGACATGAGGCGTGGTTTGATGTTTAGGCCTACTGTAACGTGTTGTAGGCCTAGTATAAGTTTCGAAGTTGATGTCAATATTTATATCTCGAAAGGTCGCCTTCATGGAAGACTAAATTAACTTTAGTCTTTGGAATTTAGTAGTTACAGTCATTCATACCTCTTATTTTATTCTGTAATCTATCAGCTCCATGTGTGTTCAGTTTATCTAGACTTGCTCAATATGAACATAGAATGTATAAAGACTCAGTCAGTCATGGGGCAGCATTTCTTCATGCGAATGGCGCGGTATTATTAAATTATCAAATGAAAACATCCCATATCTTTGATAGGTAGGGCCTATATAATAATGATAATACTTATACAATACTGAATATACCAAATATAAACTCACGGGCAAAAGAAAGTATATGTTCTTTTCAACAGAGTCAAACACAAAATATTTCTGCCGGATAAACTCGGTTTTGAATGTTTGTGATGAGGATATATCTCGTTAAGATATATACACAATTTCATTCATGAGAGTATGATACTTAATATTTTGTATCTGTTCAAGCACACATAGGGTGCTGAAATAGCTATTTCAAAAGGTATTTTGGGAAATAATTTTGGTTATTTAAGGTAAAATTTTATGAAATATGGAGTTATGTTAGTAAAAGATGGTTTCGACATAATGTACTTCCTTTGACTTTAAATCAATGACGCATCGTTGCTGTAGGACGTAAAAAAACGTTAAGCCATATTTCACTCCCCTATCTCGCCTGGTTAAGGAGATTCTATAACGACGATTTTTATAAAGCCGTGTTTTTCAGAATTATGAACAGATAATGTTTCAAAATTTACAGACAAACTTAGTTTGCTTTTAGAGACATGGTGTTACAATGTTTCAGTCGTGTTCATCACTCGTTAATTAAAATATCTTGCGTTGTTGTACCTTTACTTTCTTTTGCCCGTGAGTTTACTTCCTCGTGTAGAGACACGCCCCTTTGTCGTAATTGGGACATATTCTATGGGTTCGAATTTCCTGATTGCAACAGATTCACAGTGAGCATCTTCACAATAAAGAAGTTGCTACCTAGGGGAACAAATGTTTAACGGATATATAGATAATATTTAATTGGATTTGGTAGAAATATGTTTTAGAATCAACGTGACATAGTTGAAATATTATTACATTGTATTAATTAAAAAAACGTATATATTGATATGCACGGTAACTTTTTATATTGATCGAGTGTGATATTAACCCAGGAAATAAAATTAGGAGACGACTTTACTTGGTTTAACATATTTATTCACAGTAAATATGATGGGATCGGCAAACAAGCATGTCCGCTTATCTGAATGCCTCCCTACATGTAACACATATATCAGAACAAGTGACGTACACAATAGTTGGACTGATCGCATCATGATGTCCATATGGAAAATTAAATATTTACAAAAGCTACCAGGGCATTTGTATTTAATGTTGATTGTTAATAAATTATACCATACATTATTAACTCATTCAAGCATGTCCGATTTAAGAAAACTCTGAGAATCGGCTTGAAGCGATTATAAAGCTATGGATTGATTCAAGCAAGTCTGTATTTTCTTTTACTGTAGATTGAGGATGTCCATTTATAACCGAAAACAGATTAAGAATTACGACTCCACTTGTCAGGTCACCGTGTTACCAGGGCCGTGTTCAAGATAGGTTTCAAAGTAATCGCTCAATTAGCGATTACTTTTAAACCTCTCTTCAACGCGATTGCTCAATGTAGCGCTACGTAGCAAGGCGAGCAAACTTCGAGGAATTTGCACTGTGTCGTTCAAGAGCGAAGAAGCGCTCATTGAGCGCTACATTGAGCGATCAATGAGCGCTACGAAGCGCTTCATTTTGTTGAATCGCTGGCTGATGTTTACCTAAGGCTGTACACAATACTTACAACATTTATACTCTCATATGTCTAACAAAATCATATCGCAATTATTTGATACAAGAAAGTCATTATTATTGGTCAAATCGTTTTAATGAAATAAAAAATTGATGAACATACATTCATATTCGATTCAATCACCACCGAGTCAAAATTTATCAATATAAATTTGAATGTAAATACATAAAAGTAATGTTTGTATGATATTATAAAGACAAATTGTTATTATGATAATATGTATATAAAAATGCCATATTGGTTTATGTATGTATATATGCACGTGGGCTCTTTATACTGATGTACCGTTGGTGTGTATTGAGAAATAAAAACCTTTTTGACCTTTTTGCTAGAGACATGTATATCCCAGACAATTTTATGAAATTTTCTAACCTTTTAGCAATGAAACAATTATTGACCACAAAAAAGATTAAGTATTTAAAACAGTTGTCATTATTTATAAATCATGTCCTTAAGATTACCAAAACTCTTAGTTAGTATTTGCACATTGTACATATTTATTGCCCTACTTGTATTTTGTATCTGCGTGATATGTGTATATGCATACGCCATCTTGATCAATTTATTCTGTATATAAATGTGAATGTATTATGCTCATGTACCACCGAAGGTGGAATTGAGTTAATAAAAACCTTGAAACCTTGATAATTTGATATCGAGACGACCAGTCCATTGATTAGAAAGGCAATAGCTCAGCGCAACCAACTGTAAAGAGTGTTGTTTAAACTTGTCTGGTTTTGGGAGGTCATCACCATACTTGTTACCAGGGAGTCATCCCAAATAAAGTAAAATAACGTGTATTATATCCCGTAGTTAATCTGCATTGAGGCGGTTGATGTGTTACCGTGATACGATACATGACACATTCCAAAGTACAAATATACATGTAATTCCCATAGACTTACGTGTTAATTAGCTGTTGCGAGAATAATTTTCATGAATCTATTGTTTGTCGATTAATTTTCTGAAATATGTAACTAAATATAGGAAATCAAGTAACACATACATAATTTCCATAATATTTTCTGACAATTATTAAGAAACCTAACTCATACCGATTAGATTTAACATGGCCGTCAATGGGACATTGGAAGTTGTACATACAATGCTTAAACAAGTGTCATTCGAAAACTAATAAACTGATTGATGATAGGTAATTGTGTACATGTAGCTCAGATGATTACCAATCTATCCGCAAAATATGACAGCAAAGCGACTTACACTTGCAACAGCTAATTAACACGCAAGTCTATGGGAATAACGTCACATGTACGTTATGGCCACACGCTGTAATTAAGAAATGACATACATGGATAAAGAAATAGTCTCTAGGACACTGGCGTGGTTTGATGTGATTTCTCATATTTCTATTGTTGTGGGTCCCAGTGCTAAAACGTAGGCCTACATATCATGTGAATGTTACATTCAACGATCAAACGTCGGACATATATTTCAAAACAACTGCTGGTATTTGAAATTAATAATGATAATAATCAAGTTAATATTCCTACCTTGGTATTGAGCGGTATTTCAAGCGAAAGTCTAACAGCGAGTGTAATGACTATATATTGTACCAGGCGTACACCTGGTGCAGTCCTTCAAGTCCAACAGCCAATGCAATCCATATTTACTGTTCTATGGATAAACCGGATTAGCGCATGCGCAAATAGGGAAATTCGAGATCCAAACCATTGATAACATGACTGAGCTCGCGGTGATGTCAGGTCACATATTAATAATGTATTGAATAACGATGGAAGAGAATTGAAAGTACCGTACCGGAAATAAATATCATTAGGCTACAACAGCATATGTAGAAATAAATGGCTTTCGTCTAATAATAGTAAATTCCAGTGCAACCACCCGTAACGAGGGATATTAAACAGGGACTCGTCTCTTCTGCACGTTACATGAGACCTCGCCTCGTCGCGCTTCAACTATAGAATGTCGCTGCCGTAACTTAAATTACACTTGTGACTTCCTCCTATTGTTCTTTCACTCCATTATTTTTCATTAAATCACACTTGTGACGTCATCCTATTGTTCTGTCACTCCATTATTTTTCAGTAATGGAGAGTTACACATCACATCATATTTTTTAAGTATAAATTTAATTTCTTTAACTTTTTAAAGCAATTTTGATAAAATAGCAATACTTTGAGTGTAATTTAAGTAGGGTAATGTTCTCGTAACTCTCCATTCCTTACAAATAATGGGCCTCGGCCCCTCCGGGGCCTCGGCTCCATTATTTTTAAGGAATGGAGAGTTACTCGGACATTACCCTCTACGTAATGGAGAGTTACATATCACATGATATTTTGAAGTAAGTAGTATCCTCGTAACTCTCCATTCCTTAAAAATAATGGACCTCGGCTCCATTATTTTTAAGGAATGGAGAGTTACTCGGACATTACCCTCTACGTAACGGGTGGGCATGCAGTAAGGTAGATGAAAATAGGTTTACGGACGGACGCCGGACGCCATGCCATGCCATGCCATCAGCCCATCGGACCTTTCCGACTGTATTCACGGAGGTATTTCAGTTGAAAGAATATTAAAATACAATACATAGTGCTATACACGTTTTGTCCGTGTTATTTCTACAATAAAATACACAACGCATGACGAAAAAAACACTATGTTATATAAGATGCTAAGGCTGCATAAACAAAATTAAATGTTTTCAACAGTAACGAGGACGGTAGGATTGTATTTTCATTTTTTATTGGCACAAAGAATGCATTGTGTTAGTCTTGTGCAAGTGGGAAACTTTGTACATAAAGTTTCTCAGAAATGTCTTCACATGGGAACCAGGAGAAGAAATGCCACCCGGAATATGTCTCCTGATATAACCTAATAACAGTTTATTAGGTGTCGCGGGTTCAGGTCTTATGCATCCTTAGACAATAAATGATGACGGGGAACATCGCCAAGAGTCAATAACCAGTTAATTGCCTGTGAAAGATATTGACAACATTAGGAAAATGTTGTAAACACGTTCGACATAGTCGGCTGGTGACATGAAAGTGTCACACGTCACAGGCATGGAATGCACGTGATTTGGCGTGAAGCCAAATACGGGTAGCACGTACAACTCCCTACATATAGACAGTGGAGAAGCAGCCTTCTGATGGAATAAAGGGAAATAAAAGGCTGTCGGCGACATAGTGAATAAGTACAATGGGTGCCAAGTAATTAAAACATAAATTGGAGAGTTTAGTAACTTTTCGGAAACAACAATGATGTTATTAAAGAACTACCGCCATTTAAGATTTAAAGGGGCAGTAGCACGCTTTTTCGCTCAAATAAGTCAATGAATTGTAATTTGAAAAATAATGTCACCAATATTTAAACACCCTTCTCTCTTTAGAAAATAAAGTTGAAAATGAGTGGACATGGCACAGTAAAGCCATGGGAATCATTTTAGTCATTGGAAATAATAAAATGTGTTCACAATAAAATGGCCGCAATGCAATTTTTGCTTTATAATAATAATAATAATAATAGTGCATATTTATAAAGCGCACATATCCACGCTCGATATACTCAAAATGTTATGACCACTACAGATAGATGGTTCGTGTAATAAGATGTTTTACCCTCTAAAGTAAATATAAATGACATAAACTATCATTATAAAAGGGAAATTTGAAAGAATAGAATTTGAAGAAAAAAAGTGCTGCTGCCCCTTTAAAGATGTCGGATGACACGTTGATTAGTCTAGCTTAACTACAAGGGCTGCCTGAGGTGTAGGCCTATATGTATTGCTTTTGTAAACAATAGCTGTCAATACGAGTAAATTAACATACTTTTGAATATCAGACTTGTAGAAATTATGGCATTAATTATATGATATGACAGTTTCCATCAAAATATAGCTTGGACGCGGTAGAAGTATACAAAACGGAATCACATCCGTTACTAGAGACCCATATGCTTGGGGGACAGATGAATTTGGGGCTTTTCAAAAAATGATTCGGCAAATTCTTAATTGACCATAAAAAAATCCGTGTCAGCACAGAAATGTACACATACTGTATGCATCTGTTTGTCTAGCCCATCAGTCCCGTTCGACACGGCCCGTCTCATTGTATATACGAGTTCAAGTCTATTTAAACAAGCGCATTGAAAGGTTCCTCAATTGAATGTGGTTTATCTGAAATATTTAAGAACCTGTTTCACTTTACAGTTTCTCTCTCTTGGGTATCTTCCCAAAAACAGAATTCCGAAAATGCAGGATGCTTAAAAGAACACTTGTTGTGGTTGACTAATAACATAGGTTAGGTGTAAAAACGCCTACAGGGACAAATGCCTACGGGGATTAATAGCTGCAGTTTGGGTTAGGTGTAATAACGCCTACAGGGACAAATGCCTATAGGGATTAATAGCTGCAGTTTGGGTTAGGTGTAATAACGCCTACAGGGACAAATGCCTACGGGGATTAATAGCTACATAAATATGTGAAATGTGATATATTTATTAGTATCGTCATATATGTAATCCTATATCTGTAATGTAATGTGTTGAATATGTATACTACATTGCTATAATGAATATATGGTAAAATGAATGAAATGAAAATTAGTGCACAAAGTAACGGGCTGTAGGCATTAGTGCGCAAAGTAATGGGCCATTCCACTTTGATGAAAGGTTGAAGGCTGTAAAAATCAAAACAACTGGTGCATAAAGTTGTTTGTCCCTGTAGACGTTAGTAGACTCCACAATAACATAACATAAGCTGTACCCTTGACGACAGTGGTACAGCCCAGATAAAATGAGACAACATTATCAGTAACTATTAGTCACGATTATAGAAAATGTACACTTTGTTGATAAATGCAAATTGAAGATTCTTAATCTAAATATAAGTATAGCGACGATCGTGATTTTCTTCAAAGGATATGTAGGCAAGCATTTGCATTGTGTTTGATTTGACAAAACAATGGAAGTAGTTAAGGAAAATGTTTATCTTGGTAGATTATTTTGTGGTGACGTTAGATTATGTAAAACGATTAAAATATCACCTCCAACCTCCACGACAACGTTCTCAGGTTTTAGCCTCATTCGACAGTAAACGTTCTCAGATTTAAGCCTCATTCGACAGTAAACGTTCTCAGGTTTTAGCCTCATTCGACAGTAAACGTTCTCAGATTTAAGCCTCATTCGACAGTAAACGTTCTCAGGTTTTAGCCTCATTCGACAGTAAACGTTCTCAGGTTTTAGCCTCATTCGACAGTAAACGTTCTCAGGTTTTAACCTCATTCGACAGTAAACGTTCTCAGGTTTTAGCCTCATTCGACAGTAAACGTTCTCAGATTTAAGCCTCATTCGACAGTAAACGTTCTCAGGTTTTAGCCTCATTCGACAGTAAACGTTCTCAGGTTTTAACCTCATTCGACAGTAAACGTTCTCAGGTTTTAGCCTCATTCGACAGTAAACGTTCTCAGATTTAAGCCTCATTCGACAGTAAACGTTCTCAGGTTTTAGCCTCATTCGACAGTAAACGTTCTCAGGTTTTAGCCTCATTCGACAGTAAACGTTCTCAGGTTTTAACCTCATTCGACAGTAAACGTTCTCAGGTTTTAGCCTCATTCGACAGTAAACGTTCTCAGGTTTTAACCTCATTCGACAGTAAACGTTCTCAGGTTTTAGCCTCATTCGACAGTAAACGTTCTCAGGTTTTAGCCTCATTCGACAGTAAACGTTCTCAGATTTAAGCCTCATTCGACAGTAAACGTTCTCAGGTTTTAGCCTGTTGTCAACATAACTGATTGATCAGCTTCTCTGTCGTGTGTGATATATGGTGGTGATTGGACTCACTCACTGAGCAAATATGAGAGACAAGATTCCCGAGGTTCAAGCTGGCTTTAGAAAGAACTACATGTATTCTACAATTAATCAAATGTTCACTCTATATGCTGTTATTCAAAAATGTTTATCAAGTCGTAAGCATATGGTTTATGTAACTTTCATTTGATTCTAAAAAAAACATTTGATATATACTGTTGATCGTTTTAAACTATGGCACTGCGTAAGAAAATCTGGACTGCAAGGAAAGATGTATAACATGTAAAAATCAGCTAAATATATTACATGAATACACCGAAGAATGGAATTTATCAGTTAATTTAGATAAGACAGAAAGCATAATATTTAGAAAAGGGGGTCCTTTGAAGGTGCAGTAGCACGTTTTTTGCAAATTTAATTTTTTCAAATTTCCAATTTATAATGATAGTGTGTGTCATTTATATTTACTTTAGAGGGTAAAAACATCTAATTACTCAAACCAATTTTTCTTAGTGGTAAAAACGATGTTGCTTATTAACCAGAAATTGCATGGTGGCCATTTTATTGTGAACACATTTTATTATTTCGAATGACAAAAACTATTCCCATGGCTTTATGGAACCATGTACACTCATTTTTTACTTGATTTTCCAAAGAAGGAAGGATGTTTTACTATTGGTTACATTATTTTTCAAATACATTTCATCGACTTATTTGAGCGAAAAAACGTGCTACTGCCCCTTTAACTGACGTCCTAAATCACAAGCATGTTTTATTGTCTTATAAAGCACGCTGTCGGTCCCATTGACCGCCTGTGTTTTATTATCTTATATTTAAAACCATGGCAATCGTATTTTGTCATTCGAAATAATAAAATGTGTTCACAATAAAATGGCCGCCATGCAATTTTTGCTTTATACACAACACCAGTAGTACCACTACGGATAATTGGTTCGGGTAATAAGATGTTGTACCCTCTAAAGTAAATATAAATGACACAAACCATTATTCTAAATGGGAAATTTTAAAAAATGAAATTTGCAAAAAACGTGCTACTGCCCCTGTAAGGCGCGTTCACAACTAAACTCGCTCTGATTTACTGCGTTCATACAACTTGTTGCAATAAAATAGGATATCCCTGTTTACACATGTATGCTAACACTATATGATTAAAACACAGTCAAATTGAAAGATATTAATGAAGTTAATACTGACGACTGACTGACTGATGACTTTACATTTGACAATTTGATAAAGACAAGCGCACATTTGTTGAAAAATCAAAACAATGAGAATTGAAGCCATTCATCGGCGCTGCGAGTGGGGAAAACTTCACTACGGCCTAACAGCATATTGTTTATTACTTTTATGATACATTATGTGTTACTATGTGAATCATCTATCAGTGAATATGTTTATTATAACAAAAATTGGGTTAAATATAGCGTGTTTTCATTTCACGAAATGTCAAGGATCCAAGATGGCGGACGCTGCCGATAGATCGTTGATAGAACTTTCCCTTTAACGATACGTCCCGCTGGTTTACGACTTTGCATTGGGAGTATCATTTCCGTGTTTAAACAGCCAACAATTTGATATGTGTGTAGGGGTGACAACTTTTATGACCATGTGTATACAAACATTCTACCTTTGAAACGAGGAATGATTTCGGGAAACTTTGTGTAAGGGTTTGATAAAATGTCTCACAGGCCTCAACTATTTGGTAGTTTTGCAACGAAAGACATCCATCGAATATGACAATCAAACTTTTAACAGAAATAAATACTAAGTCTCTTAAATTCTAGGAATGTTGTAGTATTTACACCATGAGAAGCACGACATGTAGACCTATATACGTTAATTCTGAGAATACTGATAACATTATCATCTAAACTGCCGGACAAAAGAACGATATTCAATTACAATTATCTTCAGTTTTCGACGTCGTACTCTTAAAGTGAACAGTACTGGCGTTTAATCATCAGTCAAAGAATACTTATACGTATGTTTTGTTTTTTTAAATATGAAATTTTAAATTTTAAATTTTAAATTCTTCAAATATGTGTATATGGATAAAACACACATCTACCCATATCGACATATTCTAATCTATGTGGAAATCAATCAATGTGCCTCATTCTGCACACATTTACAACATTTTAAACATTGTAGGGGTCATGTGTAAATTTAATTTGTGTTAACAAAGGTATTTTAACTAAAAATTAACCAGCCACAAACTACTGCAGATAAGTGTTATTATATCATGTCATAATCAAATTCATCTAATTTCTTTTGAAACACTGGACTGATCGAAACCAACTGAGGTGTGTACATTCTTATGCCCGGTGGTTTTATGTGAAATCAATATTAACATGTATAAATGCAAGGTTTCCCATCGTTACCACATGTAGAAAAGTTATAAATTCAAGGTTGTTTTACATGCCTGAATAAAGCCCTAAATACCGAATACGATTAATCTGCGCCTATTTCCTTGTTATTAGAGACTTTATCCAGGCTACAACCAAACCGCGATCAAGCGATGGAGAAATCTTCCTGTTACCACGGAAACGACTACTGAGAAATTCTCCTTTGCGACGCCATTTTTATAGAAGCCTTTAACTTGGACCTGGCATGCTTCTGGTGTATTAACAGAATTATCAACATTTATCGTCTAGGTTTGCCTACGAGCTAAATACAGTTGATTATAAAATGTCAAAATACAATAAGATATATAAAATTCATTATTAATATACCTGCAATCCGATGTTTACTTACGATTGAAAGATCGCGTCTGCCCGCTTTAAAGGTATCCGATATGACCTAAGAGATGATTAAAAATGTTAAGGTAAACCGGTTTTTGCTGCATAATCACAATTGGCCTTTTCATAAAAACAAGCCGTCATCCGCAATAAGCAGTCATCTCTATCGACGAGGATGTTACTCCGTGGCGGAAAAGGCCGAACATGGCCGAATTTAGTCGAGGGATCGATAATGTCAGGCTGACATTCAACGCCTGGCTCAGAAGTCTACGCAATCGGTTTACTATTTTTTGGAGGTATCGTGTTTCCCCTTAATATTTAAAAGTTTTACATTGCGAACTTTATGGACTATTTCAAATATACTTTAAAATATTTGTCGGGCATTTAGAAGTGGAATTCATAATGAAAACATTTTCTGGATAACAACTTCTTTTTTGTGAACATACACACTGTTTCGAAGTATTTACATTGTTCTTCAACCCACAGGATGATTATTATTATCATATTGTCCCGGCCTGTCAGGTATTCGGCGTGCGTCCACATTTTACATTTGACATCTTCTCCCCCAAAACCGTTGCACCCCAAAATCTGAAATATTGTTGGACGGTACCTTGCACCTAGGGATCAAAGTTTGTTCATTTGGCCCTGACCCCCACCAAAATATTGACTAAATACTTAAACAACTTCTTCTCCGAAATCAGCGTGAAGCTGAAATCTTCAGAGTAATATCTCTATTACATGGAGACTAAACTTTGTTCATTTGGTCTTGATCCCGCCTCAAATATGTGGGTGGCAGGTTGTCCACACCAGGAAGTTGAATTTTGAGAATTTGTTGAATAGAGACTAAGAATTGTAAATTTTGTTGCCATGAATACCCTATCGTCTGTGTATCACTTATTAGACTTAACTGATCAAGATAATAAATAAGCTGAATGGAATTGTTAATTTCAAAGTACAGTTGCACGATTCCTGAAAATATTATTTGGGTGGCCGTTGTCACACTGTGTATCATCGTACACCGGAAGTAGAGAGGTGTACATCGATGATATGTTTGTAGAGAAGAGGAAAATAGCTACATTTTCAGCTTTATTTGGAAATAATATTTAAGGACAGATAATTATTACAATAAAGTTTGCCTTGATTTATTTCTTTTCGCGTATAGATACAGAACAAACTTGCTAGTGGGTTATTATATATACGTATATCATTGTATTTTCACATTGCTCAGTCTGGAGGTTGTATTTTTGGTGGCATATGTTCACATATTTTGATCATTTCTTTAAAAAATATGTTACATTATCATTCACTCACACGAGAAATGTATTTATTAAGCATCATATTTACTCAACACAGTGTGAATTCTACCAATATGCTACTTGATTTACTCAGCGGTCAAACAGAAATGATCAGAAGAGTATAGAAAGTAATAAGATAATAATATAATGTCATTTGGTAACAAAGGATAGATCTAGCAATTGGTCTTCTGTCAATTGTCACATTAAATGAGAGAGAAAGAGTGCGAGAGAGAGCATATATAGAATGGAAATTGCTGTCACAAAGAAAAGAAGCGTTGCCGTTTATTAAATGTGAGTATAAGGCAATGCTTGTTATTATGTCTTTCTTGGAGAAGTATTTTATATATAGGTTCTAAATTACGGTTAAGGCTTTAACATGCAAGTAAACACAGGTAACTCTAGATCATTGACGCCTACCCGAGTTTCTCCAAGACAGAACGCACAGAGTGAACGTTTAAAAAAAGTCCGAATGATCAATGTAAGAAATATAATAATAATAATAATAATAGTGCATATTTATAAAGCGCACATATCCACGCTCGAAAGCATGCCCAAAGCGCTAAACATATAATGCTAATAAATTATGATTTAATATGATGGCTAATTAGATCCAATTAAGTTCATAATATAGTGGCGACAATTAAACAATGAAAAAACTGCTACAGACTCATCTGATGACTGTGACACAGTGGATACAGATGTTGATGAGAAGGGTGATGTCACACGGATTACAGAAATGCCCCCTTGTGCGACAGAACAGTTAAAGGAATATTGACAATTTACAAAAAAAATATCTGTCGTTCAATGTTATCAGCTGACAAGTTTCCGATCTGGAATATCGCATTTATTTGCTATTTTAACTTCTGTTCACTGGTCTTATATTCGTGGACATATTTTGCAACCATACGAATCATATTCTTTCGTAGTGCAAACCTGGCAAGCATTGAGTCATCAGTGTGTTGGGTTCTTTTCAAAAGTGCTAGAAACTAATGTGTACTAACATGTACTACCGTATTCTCGCGGGTATAAGACCAGGTGACCAGGCAAACAAACATCTTGAAAACATGGGGGTGGGCTAGTAATAGAGAGAGACCCCAACTCATGAGACCAAATTGACTCAATCCAAGATGGCGGCTCGTAACTAACACAAATAGGCAAGGCATGTTACCGGCATAAATAATATTGTACTTTGATGTTTTAAGTCTTTTAAACATAAACATGATATTATTAATATTCATTCATGCTATTTTTTTATATATGATAATTATATTATGCACTTAAACATCATTTTTGTTTTTCAGAATTCTATGATCGGCGACTGCAAAAACAACTAAATCAAAGCCATCAATTGTTTTATTTATGAATTTTGTATGCCATGTGTTGGGTTTAAAATGGTGTACAATGAATAAAAACGAAAACATTCTTGAGTTGCGTTGTTGATAGTTGTGTACGTAGCTGACAAAATAATTCAGAAAAATGTAAATGTTGGGAATAAAATTTAGCTACTCACGTCATCAAACATCGATGTAAGTTACACGTCCCGATTTGCTATTCATCATTACATAGCTTAATTATTATGTCGTCATTACGGAATTCCCTTCCAGCAAGCGCGGTGTCACTCTCTCACACACACGATCTGTCACTAGGCTACATCATGCTGTTTAGGATGTTTAGAATTGTTTTGATGTTTTACTTCATTACATAACATAAACACGATATTTATTTAAGTAATTATGTTTATAAAATCGTAACTTTATACATTTAACGCACAAATACATCGTGTTTGTTTTTCAGGTGAGTAGCTACGATCAGCGAAGCCATGATACTCTAGTTACTTTTTCTGTGAAATTTGTTATTGCCTCTGAGTTAAAAAAAAAAATGTGTACAATGAATTAAAACGATAACAATAAGCTGTGTTGTTGTGTTCTTGACAAAAAAATCCACAAAATGTTTTCACTTTGAAGGTCGATTATTCAAGAACGAGTGCAGAATATAAAACGAAACAGATGGCAGATTATTGCGTCGGAACAAATGGCTAATTATTTATGGGAACTCTCATTGGTGGATAAAAGGGTGTATCATCGATTCAAAATCTCATTGGCTGATATATTTGGCGACTAATAGACATACGATGCTTACTTCCTGGTTCGAATCGAAGTATTTAGACACTTCAAAATGATACGAAAAGAGGACAAACACAGAACATATTACAAATATTTTATTTCACAACTATCTTCAAATCGTTTCCTTCAAGTGATTAGTTGAAAGACAAAAAAGTTTGTGACGTTGTTCGCTCCAAGTATGGCGTCATGACTAAACACGTGAGATAGATTTTTGTCAGAGATGTTTACAGATGCCATTTTCTACTTGAATGTTATAATAACTTGACTGCATATCTATATTTTACTACCATATCATAAAATGAAAATTCATTTAGCCTATTATGTTATGGTGTTTGATATATTTTTAATAATTACAGTATCGTAACTGCAAGAGACTTGACAGATCGCAGGGAAGTACGTACATGTCGATTTAAAGGCAAGCTCATGATGTGTTTTTATTTACGTACACAAATATAGTTAATAAAAGATATAACCCAGGATATAAAATAATATCATAGATATATGGAATGTATCCAATTATTAAAATATATACGATAATTAAACTGTCAAAATAAGAATATGAACACATAACACAAGACGATAACATGACGAATCAAACTTTATTGTATGCCCGAGAAATGAAATCTGTGCATGAATAGAGACGTCGTTGGACCATGGAACATCTAGCAAAATGGGGGATGGGCTTTAACTCGGGTATGTAAAAATGTAAAAAATAAAAAATTATAAAAAAGAAACTAATAAGCCTATTTCGAGGGAAGCTCATGATAACATACACAGTACATTTATATCGAACATAACCTGTATATAAGTGATGCAGAAACAACATGTTTTACGTGAAGAATTGATTTTGTGTGTCAGAAATGTTTTGTTGGTTACTTATGTAAATCTACAAGCGGTACATCAACCGAAACAACAAACGGTACAGCAGAACAGCAATTTATGATACAAACAGTACACAAGCTACGAAAGCAAAAAACAACATACCGTTCTAGAAAAAAACTGAAACCATTTCCTACGCATGGGTTATTTTATGCAGAAGTCAAGTTATGCATACCAGTGAATTTTGTTTTAAAATTGTATATATTTTGGTCAAATTTTCGTGTTAAACATCTCAATCGCAGCAATATTGTCAATAGGGTCGATGAGCAAAGAACGTTTTGGATTATATATATATATATATATATATATATATATATATATATATATATATATATATATATATATATATATATATATATATATATATATATATACATTGAAACAGCTTTCCGCATTTACAAAATGTAACATTTTCTTAATGTATTCATTACTGTGTACAAAACTTAATAAGCAATAGGATAGATCGGCTGTTACATGTGTTTTGTTTTCTACTCCTCTCTACAAACATATCCTCGATGTACGTCTCTCTACTTTCGCAACCACAACAATTGTACACACGGATTTGTTATTGCCGTTTGTGTGAACTGAGCACCTTCAAATGTGCATCACTATTATTATTATTTATTAGCATTATATGTTTAGCGCTTTGAGCATGCTTTCGAGCGTGGATATGTGCGCTTTATAAATATGCACTATTATTATTATTATTATTATTAATGATAACTGGTTGGCAACGTCCAAGGTGGCAGTTGTCCGGGTGGGAATTGTCCTTCTCCTCTTATAGATAAGGACATGGCAGGGGTAAAATTATAGTGGTAAGCCATTTCCAGTGCTTTGATAAAATGTTGAAGGTAAACATAAAGTCGTGTTCGTTACCTCCAAACACACACTGTGGATTATAAATGTCATGAATAAAAACACACTTGAATGGGGAGAACGTAGCGATAAGAATACAAAGGGGAGTTTCTGTCAACAATTCACCCGCGACTCACAACGCGCCATAAAAGCGAATAACCTAGACTATTCATATGGAAGTATTCATTTTCAATATCATGACCTAGATGAACCGTTTTAGAAAATTATATTAATAGGTTTAAAACTTGCCTATGGTAACATATTAAAGGTGCATCCATTGTGTTTCATAAAATTTTATTTGGTTTTAATACGTTCCAACTCACCACATGTGCTGTTTACAATACAAATAAATTCACTCAGTTTGCATATTTATCCCCAATCGCCAAATATGTCATAATTACTAGTTTCCAATTAAAATTGAGCAACATCATTATGCATGAGCAGAAACCGAAATTGCACGTCCCATTTACATGCACAGTAGTTATGTGACCTATTAAACATTATCAACTCAAATTTGTCTTTTTGTCTGTTATAAATAAGATTCCAAAATTACGTTTGACTCATTGGCGCGCGCCACACGCTGTGCATTGTCCGGTTTTCGATCAGAAATCACTACTTTTACCTCCATATTGTCAATATGCTAAGGCTACTATCGTCAAAATGGTAGTTGTCGGTATCAGTCGGTTCTTCTCGATAAAGTAACACCATTTAAAACGTTTGCAATATGTGACCCTCATCAACACAATGGATGTACCTTTAAGAAAGAGTTTGGTGCTATGGTGTGGCTTTTAATGACCATTTTTTCCTCGAGTAGACGACCCGGAGTTTTCAGACCTCCTTCCGTCCCGGCGTCTATTCGAGATCCGGTGACTATTTCTTTCAAACGGTCATACCTCCGGCGTCTATTCGAAGAAATACGATATGTATCATAAAGAAGAACCCGGATGTGTGGCCTACTGCTATATCTATAGGTTATACGCATGCGTATACATATATTAGTGTTCAACTTCAGGAACATTGACATTTAAATTAAACTGCCAAGGAAATTGTCTGCTAGTGTGTTGTGATATATACATTAAATCAGTGGTTTTGATCACGGTGTTTTAATACGCTTTATGATAATTTAGTAATAAGTCCATGTTATAAGTAAATGGTCTGTAATTTTTTTTTAATCACGGTATAACAACACAGAAACTTTGTTTAATTCATTACAGTTAACTATTCCAAATCGTTGTGACATATTTTTTTTATAACCGCTCAATCGTTTAAATAGCTCTAGATTTTAATAACTAGCTTACTGATCTTTGGGATGATAGAGGGTTCACCACTGACAATAAACTTCGTACTTATCTTGTCTTTTAGAATACGTCATCTTTTGAAACATATCTTAGTACACTACCAAACTATCTCAACGCAGTATGTTTAGTAAATTTCGTAGAAGCAATTTACCTTCACAAATAGAAATAGGCAGATTTTCTCATCCTGTAGTTCACTTTTAGGAACATATATGTAATTTTTGTAACAATCACAGTGTTGAGGACGAAGTCCATTTCCTAGTTGTTGTAACATTTATTCAGATTAAAGGGACACTGCGTCGAGGATTAATATGAAAATTTCAGATTTATCTACCTTTGCTGATTAACGTGTCTGGTAACGAGTCACAGACCCCCAATTTCAGACAATTGAAGTAATTTATTATAAACTACTTCATGAAAACAGTGAAGCGAAGCCTAACACGCTAGCAGACACGTTAATCAGCACAGGTAGATAAAAGTGATCCCATTTTTATCCGAGACGCAGTGTCCCTTTAAAGATATGACCTTTAGCACATAGTATCCGTTGCAGATCCTTCTTTCCTCTGGTTATCAACAGTAGCCAAATTAACATAGTTAATGCAACAACAAGTTTATCACAATCTATACTTGCCACATTTATTTACGGTGTATGCCATTTTTATAAATGTGATCAATATGAAATAAGTATGTTTTAACTAACATTTTATCACATTCTAACGCGTAAGGTTTTAGTAGTGTCTCATTTGTAATTGTTGATATATTTTGTAATATTTAATGCCATGTAACACTTTAGTAAAATAATAGTGTACTTCTTCTAATTGGCAAATACAACGCAGGCGATATCGATGCAATTTTCAATACTGAAATTGAAAACTATACCTTTAGCTGTAAATAATTTTTCATTTTGTTAAAACTTGGCTTACAAAATTCTTTGTTTATACATGTACCATATGTCATTCATAAGATGTACATTAAAAGGGAGGGTTCTATCGGGGTATTTTTTGTGGAAACGGAATTCGATAGGATGTTCCCGTTACCGCATAATTTATATGTAATTAATACGTAATAGATAACATCCTCATCTTCGGGCGGAGGGAAAACCCGGATGCGCGTTCAACTAACGCGCCCTCAGGTCTTTTAGATATGTTTACTGTTTATACTGTTATATATGTACACAGGTGAGGCGGAAATAAACTCTTTTGATTGATTGATTGATTCCCTATACTAGACCGAAGGCCTCTCTATGCTAGAACGCCCGAGGATGAAGGTGTTATATATTTTATATACCGAAAAACAAAGACTAATTAACGTGAGTGCAGTTGTCTAAATGTTTTACTGTAGGTGATACATAACTTTCATGAAAGTGGAATTTCCCATAACATTGTGCACTATTGCCTATATTGAATACGAATCACACATTTTATATCACATGGTTAATATGTTTATCATTATCTTAAATTATACATTATATTAAATTTTTATTTGTTTGTTTTTAAGAACAAATATTTTCTACACTACAGCTTCTTTATTTTGAAGATATACGTTTTGGAGTATATGCTTACTCCTTCATCAAGTGGAATATCCTCCCACCTGATGAAGGAGTTGTTATCCCGAAAATCGTGTTTGTTTATGTATTCCACTTCTAAATGCCTCTCAACGAAATGGCTTTATATTGAAAGTTTGATTAAAACCGCATGTTAGAACAAAAACTTAAATACTTTAATAATATTTCCTGTGAACTACCTTTTGCGCGTGGTGACACATAAGAGATGCGGTATGAAGCGCATGGAGACAATGCTAAACATTTGTTTTATCGTGCACTGTAAGTTTTTTGCAGAGATTTTTTATTTTCAAAAGTTTATTTACTGATCAAGTATATACGACAAGCTCCGACATTTATACCAGTTTAACTTGCACCTTTCAAACCGTGTATAAGTCAGTGAACAAACACATTATGAAATCTATTTCTTAAGGGGTTTTTTTTATTTAATTATGTATCTGCTACAGATATTGAAATACTTGTTTTACCCAACGAGGTGTTTTGCTTTAATTTTATAATTAATGAGAGTAACAATTTGTCAGAATTTGCTGGTCTCATCTCAATAAAAAGAACATTAAACAGGCAATACTTTGTACATTCTCAGGACATTTAGAATCAGTGTTTATAAAGCAATCGTCTCATTCAGTAATGTGTGACAAGGTAACTTGCAAGAGAAGCACGTGCAGCACGTGCAGCACGTGCAGCACGTGCAGCACTTGGGTTGTTATGGCGACTTGCGCTAGAGACGAGCCTTCACGCTTCGGAAACGCTTGCTGTTGTGTACGTCTTATGCAATAAAGGGTATTTTGTTTATATGACGTCAAATACCCGTAACGCGCGTTACTCGAAGTGGTACTTCTCTTTGAAACCAAATTGCATTACATTGTCGTGATATGAAAATTATTTATCACATGTCATGTTGTAGATAAAATATTTCTCTGGCGATTGACGTTATAAGTATATTTTCCACAAATATTTTTTTATTTGAAACACTAACATCATTGATGGCTCATTAACCGTTATGACATTATATTAACCTTCAAGTGTCATGTCAGGCGACAAATGTTGGAGTAATGTAACACCTAGGTTATTTAAAGTCGCATATCTGAGTGATCAATGGGAAACTTAATTGTTGCTATTCGCTGTTTATTTCACAGTATAAAATAGGGAGAGAGAGAGAGAGAGAGAGAGAGAGAGAGAGAGAGAGAGAGAGAGAGAGAGAGAGAGAGAGAGAGAGAGAGAGAGAGAGAGAGAGAGAGAGAGAGAGAGAGAGAGAGAGAGAGAGAGAGAGAGAGAGAGAGAGAGAGAGAGAGAGAGAGAGAGAGAGAGAGAGAGAGAGAGAGAGAGAGAGAGAGAGAGAGAGAGAGAGAGAGAGAGAGAGAGAGATGAATACTAAGTTTAAAGTACTGGTACATAATTTATCGAGGAACATTAGTAGTTCTCGTACAATAAACAAGATAAACGAAAGTCCCTGGTTATTTTTACAGAAGTAGGATTGTCCCCGAGGGAGAGAGAGCACGCCGTAGGAACGCGTACGCCTGCATGGAAACGGTTACTCAACGGAAGTGAACGAACGTCTGTTTGGTTTTGTGCATTTGGTGTAGGAGTTTGTTGGATACATCGGTTTTGAGGAATTTATGAAAAAATGTATCTCAGGCTGTAAAATGGTCGACACTGGTTGAACCGTATGTGTATTGCATGTGTTTCTACAACTTCCCAATGCAAGGCATAACTCTTGCCAGTCTCCATTACTGGCTGATTTAGGCCTTGCAGTATTTCCTTAAGAAATCTGTGTTTAGAAATCCAGGCCCGCTATGCATTTCTGGTGCAGCGATTCGCTATCTTGACACAACATAGCGAGGGAAATACCGCAAGGGTTAAATCAGCCAGTAATGCAGGCTGGCAAGAGTTATGCCTTGCGTTTGGAAGTTGGTGTTTCTAATAAAAGAGCATAGTTTTTAACCAAGCAGTTATTCCTGCATAACACAATTTTCTGAAACTACCGACTTAGATACTCACTAATTCTTGGGAACCAGATGACCAGTGTGTCTTCTACGCGGATTCACGGAGCAGGACTTAGAAGAAGCAACGTATCCACGAAGCAGGACTTAGAAGAAGCAACTAATCCACAAGAAAGACTTATCCACGAGGCAGACTCCCCCACCTACACTGTCGAACCTCAAATGGGCACATGACATTTATAGTGATCAATGGTCGTATCGATATACTTTGTCATGAAGTGAATACATCATTGAAATCTAAAAAGCGCCTCCCTTTCATCGACACACAGTATCGTCCTCAATGGTGAAAAGACTGCTGTAAAAAGACCAAGTCACATATGGTGACACGACTCAGTTGTTATTGCCAGCGGAACAACATTCATATGATGCCTGAATTCTTTATAATGAATTTCGCATGTGTAAAATGTCTCTGATAGAACTGTTTAACGGAAATAAATGATTGAAATTGACGATAGTACGCATATGACCTTCAAAATATTTTGAATAAAACTCCACTTGAAATGTAACCATTAATTCATTCAGTTATACCTTCTTTTTAAATAAAGTAAGATGTAAGGTGTTGTGGTATTGTAGAAGAATAACACGAGACCCTTACAACTCGGCGGCATTACGATCCGGTGATAACGCCAGTGGCCATACCCTTCTTCAGGCAGCAATGTACGTTCACAGACAGCTTGCCCGACTCAAAATCTGATGTTGCACAACAACATTGACATCTTGGCATGCTTGTGGATGAACCAACATAACATCCAGAATGTCAACGACCTTGGCAATACCCTTCAGCTTGAATGGAGACACCTTCATCAGATTCGGTAGCTCACCAGAAGCATGAGAAAACATTGTGTTGCAGTACATCGAGCTCAGGGTCGACACACTAAGTACTGATCTCTTCTTGTTTTTTTGTGTGTGAGTTTCATTGACCCACCCATGCAAATAGGTTTTTACATCATGACCCCTGTGACCAACATTTGGAGTAACAGGGTCATCGATCGTACAATTAAGACCAAAGAGACCAAAGAGTCTCTACACAACATTTCACCTTTCAAGAGCTTTACATACTTGAGATAAAGATGAAAATAGGTTCTTCGATCATGAGCCGTGACCTAGATTGGGATCACAGGGTCACAAAATCTACAATTTTGATTCCCCATTGGCCAACGAGTCTGCACACAACTTTTCAGCTCTCTAGACCTTTATGAGCTGGAGAAGAAGATGAAAAAAGGTTTATAAGGATGTGACCCCTGTGACCCCCTGGGGTCACAGGGTCACAAGATCTATAATTTAAAATCCCCATTGGCCAAGGAGTCTGTACACAACTTTTCAGCTCTCAAGACCTTTTGAAACTGGAGAAGAAGATGAAAATAGGTTTTAAGGATGTGACCCCTGTGACCTTATTTGGGGTCACGGGGTCACGAAATGTACAATTTAGAATCCCTATTGGCCAAGGAGTCTGCACACAACTTTTCAGCTCTCTGGACCTTTGGAACTGGAGAAGAAGATGAAAATAGGTTTTTAAGTATGTGACCCCTGTGACGAAATCTACAATTTGGAATCCCCATTGGCCAAGGAGTCTGCATATAAAATGTCAACTCTGTGGAGTCATTGGTTCCGGAGAAGTCGAAAAATAGAGCCATGGCCTCTGTAGCTCATCAGGAGATAATAGGTGGGGTATGTTATGGAGTGGGCTTTATAGCAATGGTCAGATAATGGAATGTAGTAATAAGAATCTAGGTAGTGTTACCATAACTTTGCCAATCTGCTATATATATGTGTTGAAAGAGCAACACAAAGCTTGGAAATAAATTGCTGGTATCAAACATATAATAATGTGGTGGAGAGATCATACTATTTTTTAAGATCGTACACACATTATATTATAATGAATATACCGGGCAACAATTTTTTGCATACAATTCACCACTGTCAGCTATTGCAATAATGGCCTGGGGCTGTAGAAGAAAATGAAAAAAACCTTTTTAGGTCATGACCCCTGCTAATTATTATCAAAATTGGTTACACATAAATCCACATTCGTTATAAATATCATACACCTTTGCATTATATTGTTTTAATTCTTAATTGCATTATGGCAATACCAACATTTATTACATAACTAGAAGAGCGTTTGCGGGACACCGCAAAAGCAGAGCAGCTCCGAAACTTTGGGTCTCGCCTTTCCCTGTTCCGTCTTCTCCTCAGCATAAATAAAATGGGAATTGATTTTGACAAATTTGTTTTCATTATTCAAGTTATTCTAACAAGTTGAATCATCACTGGGGTCACTTTTCACAACTTTGTTCTTAAAACCTATTTCTGATTTCAAAATTGGATCAAAAGATTAACATGGCCTTATAATATATCTCATGACCTTGAACTTTGACCTTCAAGGTCACACCATCAATGATTTCTTTTCATTGTGTATAACAATCATGCAATGACTCAAAGTGTTCATTGTTAACATAAGGCATATTCACATTAGCGCGCTTAAGTTGTGACCTTGCTGTGACCTTGACCTTTGACAGATTTTAGCAATCGTTTTCAAATCTTTGTCTTTCTCCATAGTTGATATATACCAAGTTAGGGCCTGATAGCACAGAAGTTGTTGAAGTTATCGTGTTTACAAGGATTTTTGTAGTGATTTCAGAACTCATGACCTTGACCTTTGACCTTGAATGTGAGCATGTCAAAATATTTCCCCAGGTGTACAAGAAAGAAGCTATATATATGAGGCGTTGATACCTTCATGGAAAAAAAGTTATTTAGTGATTTCAGAACGGGTGACCTTGACCCTATCTTGTGACCTTGACCTTTAAAATTCAATGTCATACAATCAGTGATCACTTTTCATTGTGTATAACAATCATTTAATGATTCAAAGTGTTAATAGTTGAAATAAGACATTTTCACAAAAGCATGCTTAAGTCGTGCCCTCGCTGTGACCTTGACCTTTGACGGATGTTAACGAAAACCTTTTCAAATCTTAGCCTTTCTCCATAGTTGATATACATAAAATAAGAGCCTGATAGCACAAATATTTTTCAAGTTATCGTGTTTACAAGGATTTTTTAAGCGATTTCAGAACTCGTGACCTTGACCTTTGACCTAGAATGTGAACATGTCAAAATCATCCACCAGGTTTATAAGAAAGAAGCTATGTATATGAGGTGTTAATACCTTCTTGGGAAAAAGTTATTTAGTGATTTCAGAACTGGTGATCTTGACCATATTTCGTGACCTTGACCTTTTAAATTCAAGGTCACACAATCAGTGATCACTTTTCATTGTGTATAACAATCATTTAATGATTCAAAGTGTTAATAGTTGAAATAAGACATTTTCGCAAAAGCATGCTTAAGTCGTGCCCTCGCTGTGATCTTGACCTTTGACGGATGTTAGCGAAAACCCTTTTCAAATCTTGGCCTTTCTCCATAGTTGATGTACACCAAATAAGAGCCTGATAGTACAAAGATTTTTCAAGTTATCGTGTTTACAAGAATTTTTTTTAGCGATTTCAGAACTCGTGACCTTGACCTTTGACCTAGAATATGAACATGTCAACAACAACAAAAGTTATAGTGAATACAAAACGCGGCGGCGGCGGCAGCGGCGGCGGCGGCGACAGAAACTGCGCAAAAACTGATAGCAGCTCCGACTTAGTCGGAGCTGCTAATGAATAGGAGCCTCAGTTTTTGAAAATCCCATTTCTCATAGGCTCCATTTCAATACTTAATAAATTGGTGAATTTATTTTTTGTAAATTCTTTTTCACCATTTCTTATAGGCTCCTTTTCAATATTTTATAAAATGGTGATATTCTATGAATAAATTCTTTTTACGAGTCAATGGAAGACTAAAGCAGTCTCACGCACAGTCTATAACACAGTGCTGCACAGTAGTTTGAAGTAAACTGAAACCTCTGTGTAACTATCAGTTTTCATCCTTCTGCCAGGAAGTGGTCACCCCCAGGTCAACACAATGCAATTACATAACATGGAGACACTGGACACACAGCCAGTAAAATTTATACGTTAGATGTTGATTTTCCTAGTACAATTAATTATTTTTCTTTTATAGTCCTATGTTATCACCAGTCATCACTAGTCATATTCAGTTCACATATCTCATGTAAAATGAAAAAATAGAGCCATGGGCTCTGTAGCTCATCAGAGTTTATTTTGTTTGATGATGAAGACAGAAATATGTTGTCTCAATATAATGCACAATCCCTAACCCTGACAAATCTTAGTCTTGAAATTGAGAGAGAGCACTCAGCAAGGTCAACACACAGGAGATTACGCAATATTCTGACCCCTTGGCTCTGGTTACAAGCCAGCTGTGTTTTTTTTTGTGTTTTACCGCCAAATTATGTAATAGACTCTTGCTTGCACTAAACACTGGCAGCATTGATCTAACTGTATAAGGCAATAAAGAGAACAGGCAATGTGATGAATCTCATGGTACATAGTACAATTTTGAATCACCTTGGCTAAACAATCTCGGTTCTAAGCCTTGTCATCCAAACATCTAAACATTCTGAACAAAATATTCCTTCTAGTTTGTTCTGGATGAAAACAGGATTTTAGGTAATGGCCTGTGAGGCCCTTATTTAGGGCCCCAGCTTCACCAAATCTACAATTTAGAATCTCCATTGGCTAAAGACTCATTACACAACATGACAACCTTCTAGGTCTTTTCGTTCTGGAGAAGAAGATGAAAATAATCTTATCATTTCATCACCAGTCATATGCAGTTCACATATCTCATGTAAAATAAAAGAATTCTTAACTCCTCTTCAATTTAGTCCTTTATGCCTTGTCACAATTTTCAGTTCATAGGCTATTCAATAGTTCTCATTTCACATTGATTACATCAATTTGACAAACATGTCCACAATGTAGATTGTTATCTAAAGTCGACATACATTTCAAATAAAGTGGTTGAAGTGTCATAAAATATCAGTTCAAAATTCATTTTCAAAGGGTTTTTTTAGGCTGTGGCCCATATTTGGGGTCACTGGGTCACCAAATTTACAAGTTTGAATCCCCATTGGCTAAAGAGTTTGCATACAATATTACAGCCTTCTAGATCTTTTTGTTCTGGAGAAAAAGATGAAAACAGGATTTTAGGTAATGGCCTGTGAGGCCCTTATTTGGGGTCACAGGGTCACCAAATCTACAATTTAGAATCTCCATTAGCTAAAGACTCTTTACACAACATGACAACCTTCTAGGTCTTTTCATTCTTGAGAAGAAGATGAAAATAATCTTATCTTATCATTTCATCACCAGTCATATGCAGTTCACATATCTCATGTAAAATAAAAGAATTCTTAACTCCTCTTCAATTTAGTCCTTTATGACTTGTCACAATTTACGGTTCATAGGCTATTCAACAGTTCTCATTTCACATTGATTACATCAATTTGACAAACATGTCCACAATGTAGATTGTTATTTCAAGTCGACATACATTTCAAATAAAGTGAAAGAAGTGCACATAAAATATCAGTTCAAAATTCAATTTCGACAGTTTTTTTAGGCTGTGGCCCATATTTGGGGTCTCAGGGTCACCAAATTTACAAGTTAGAATCCCCATTGGCTAAAGAGTTTGCATACAATATTACAGCCTTCTAGGTCTTTTTGTTCCGGTGAAAAAGATGAAAACAGGATTTTAGGGAATGGCCTGTGAGGCCCTTATTTGGGGTCACAGGGTCACCAAATCTACAATTTAGAATCCCCATTGGCCAAGTAGTCTGTACATAAAATTTCAGCTCTCTAGAGTTATTAGTTCTGGAGAAGAAGTCGAAAAAGTGAAAAGTTTACGGACGGACGGACGGACGGATGGACGGACGGACGCCATCCCATGCCATAAGCCAATCGGGCCTTTCAGGCCTGATGAGCTAAAAAATTAATTCCTCTTCAAGTTATTCCTTCAAAGGGTATTCAATAGTTCTCATTTCAAATAGATTCACATTAAACATGTCCATAATGTAGACATTTATCTCATTTCTTGTTCCTTTTGAATACAATTAACTGCAAAGTTAATAAATCAGTTATAAAGTATAAAATATGATATAAATACGGTATACCAAATTGACTCGTACTGGAAATTCTCATTAATTAATTAATTAATTAATTAATTCTCCAAATAATTACACAATATCATGAGATATTAAAAAACTCCATTATTTACTCTTAAATTTTAAAGAACATTTTATTAGATTTAATAAAAGATTCTGTATTAAGTCTTTAGAATACTTTTAGACTTGTGTACCTTTATCAGCAAATTCACTTGCAAAATACAAATAATTACTCATATATGTGAAATGTGAGACAAAGATAAAATATGACTTATAATTTTTGTTTGACCTCCAATTCTAAGTTTTTAATTCTCAACATCTCTTTTTCATCAGACATATTATATTCTCAAAGCACATGTTAGAACTCTCACATTAGAAAGATGAAATGCCTTTCCCTCAGGTGTTTTCTTTAAAATTACCTCCCTTACCTACTTACTGACTGAAGTGCACATAAAATCTCAGAAAGATGGTGTAAACTGAAATAGGCTTTAAGGTTATGATCCCTGTGACCCATATTTGTGGTCACAGACTAACCAAATTTACAATTTAGAATCCCTTACAGCCAAGGAGTCTGTACATAAAATTTCAGCTCGCTAGAGCCATTGGGACTGGAGATGAAGATGAAAATAGCATTTTAGGTCATTGCCTCTGTGACCCATATTTGGGGTCTCACAGTCACCAAATTTACAATTTAGAATCCCCTTCAGTCAACGAGTATGTACATAAAATTTCAGCTCTCTACGTTCATTGGGACTGGAGAAGAAGATGAAAATAGCTTTTTAGGTAATGATCCCTGTGAGCCACACTTGGGGTCACAGGGTCACCAAATCTACAATTTAGAATCCCCTTCAGCCAAGGAGTCTGTACATACAATTTCAGCTCTCTGGAGTCATTGGTTCTGGAGAAGAAGATGAAAATAGCTTTTAAGGTTATGACCCCTGTGACCCACATTTTGGGTCACAGGGTCACCAAATTTACAATTTAGTATCCCCTCCAGCCAAGGAGTCTGTACATTAAATTTCAGCTCTCTGGAGTCATTGGTTCTGGAGAAGAAGTCGAAAAAGTGAAAAGTTTACGGACGGACGGACGGACGGATAGAGACGCCATCCCATGCCATAAGCCCATCGGGCCTTTCAGGCCAGATGAGCTAAAAAGCGAAAAGTTTACGGACGGATGATGGATGGACAGACGCGGGACACCATGCCATGCCATAAGCCCATCGGGCCTTTCAGGCCTGATGAGCTAAAATGATGCAGTCATCATTGTCTTGAGTTATTTATGTTTATTGGATGTTTCAATTGGGTGTTGCTAAACTTTTCTTACGGACTATAGGATCGATGAAAGAGGTGGAAATAGAAACTTGTGTCGATTCATTTTTGACATTCAACACGTGGGGGATATTGATGACCATGTCTTCTTGTTAAAAACTATAGCGATGTCCATCTAATAATATAAGGACAAACCATGATACCGGGGATATGGTAAGGTTGTGGACCCTGATAGGAAGGAAAAACCAGAGGGATGCGAAGCATGCAATGGTTTTCCCTGACTATATCCGAGGTAGAATGGTTTATATATATCATCAACAGTTTTAAAGTTTAAAAGATGCTTGGTTATCGCGTTATCAAAGATCCCTGGTAAATATAGAGTTGTTCGTAAAAATCCCTGAAACCATCTATAATCCCTGTAACGGCCATGCATCTATGTAAGTTGCTTTTATACTGTTGTTTTCCATTTGCCTCCGTGGCGCAGTAGGCTAAAGCGTTAGCTCGCAAACCACATGTCTTACTTGTTAAGGGTTTGAGACGCACTTTCATCAAAACATTCGGGGTTCATAGTGTACCATATATTTAAGAATTTTTTCAAAATTAGTCTAAGATAGTTTCCGATGCCTCGTTTACACTTTCCCGCAAAATGGCTAAGCCGCATTCCGATGTGTCACCAATATTGCGGAAGAAATCATGCAGTGAAATCAACATATTGGCCCGTCAATCAAATCTTTCGTGAACGTGCATACTCCGGCTTACAAATTATTATGACCCATTTAAGCGCTATTCCGCAAATGTCAGCTGCCTGTCTGTCAGGTAGGTGGTTACCTTTTTAACAGCTAAATCGTACGCAATGCTCAGCCTTTTCCCACAGTCTGCCGCCATTGTCCGCCAAAGCACGCTTCGTATTCGCCAATTTGCAATGTATTCCACCGAGGGTCCGCCAAGCCTCGACTCGATCCGACCTGGTCACGAGGGAGTCCTCCATTTGTCACCGGGTACCACGTCCTACCTCTCTCTACTGCTAATAACCGCAGTATTCCTCGTGTAAACACATGCGGAACCAAACGCAAAGAAGCCTGCACATATTTTGGGTCCCGTGTTGGCACGCTCCACAGATACAAACTTTCAAGAGTATTTCACTTATATCGCGGCTGCTAGTATTACGGCAGGGAGAAAGCCCGCAAAGCCATGTGGCTATGCATTGCGGTGAAACCTGCGAGCAACTAGCGAACCATGGGTAGTACTACGCTGAAATTCAGTGTAGCATTGCACCCAAACCTTACTGCGTGTAGAACAGTTCTCTACTGCAGACAACATTGCCGTGCCCCTGGCGGGATTCACAAGTTGAAATCTGAACACCGACTTAAGAGTACGCCAAGCATGAACCAGCCAGACATGAGACCCATCCTTAACTTACTAATGTTGGCGCATATATATTTCAAATTTAAAACATCCCTTTACTACAAAGATGAAACTAAAGGTGCAATAAAAGAATTGAAGACCGAGACTGTTTATATTCATCACAAGAGTATTACATATAATGCAATGACAATAAATACACCAACATATTTAAAAAAAAATAAAAACATATATATATATACTTCCAAAGTGGGCACTTGTAACAAGAGTTCTAGTCCCCGTTCCCTTCGGATTTGGGGTGTGGAGGGTCTCGTACTCCTTGAGTACTCAGTTTTAATCGTTACAGATTTACTGACAAGGCCTAGCTAGGCTTAGACCGGAGCGGAGGAGCGCTGGTCCTTTTGTCAAAAGAATTGAGGAATGCGTGTCAACAACTGACGCTCGGCAGTTCTGAGCGGAACTTTTAATGGCGCCAGAGAGCGGAGAATGGAGGAGGACAGCATGCACATTTTGGCAGATAATGACTTGGAAATTTTTAGTTTACACTTGTCCGTGCGGAGTTAAACGGTTTGCACATACTTCATGGGATGTTCTGTAAGCAAATTGCGGAACCGAAATTCAAACTTGTTTGAATTTTTTCCTCCGCTGTTTTCCACACATTAAGCCGTGGTAAACCTTATAAAACATTTTCCGGGGTAATATGATATTTGTCCACGTTTTGTACTCCAGGACAAGATTTTTATTGGGCCCTCGTGGAGGCATTTTGCAGGCAAGTGTAAACGAGGCATTAAGATCTATGCTTTCACATCATCCTCTTAGGAAACATATCACGGTTTCCAATCATTGTAATTTCTCCCAACAGGGTTTACAATTGTCTCTGTTAACCCTCCTGGAGAGACCTACGTTTTACAAACCTCCAGTGACGTCACACCACTATATTTTATACTCAATAATTCCTATGTGGATGTAGCAATGACTTGAACTAGTGAACCATGGGTGGTACTGCACTGAAATTTAGTGTAGCATTGCACCCAAACCTTACTACCAGTAGAACAGTTCTCTATAGCAGACAAAGTTGTTGAACCTCTGGCAGGATTCAAACCCGGACATCTTGATCCGAAGAAGAACACCTTAACCACTCTGCTATTTCGTACCCATCCTCGGTTACCCAGGGTTTTATATATGATCGTTTCTCTCCACTAATTTCATCAGAGAAATCTGTACTCAAATTACCCGCCCGGTCGTGAGCCAATCAAACTGCCATGCAGCTTTGACCTGCGAGCCAATGACGATTCATATAACTTCGTTGCAAAGCACACGAGGTCATTGTCAGTTATCTCACTTGACCAATTTCCGTCTTATCGTATTGAGTATTTTCTTTGGCTACTAGCTTCGTCACGCTGGCGAAGGGCGGGTAATTTTAGTACATATTTCGCTGACAGACTTTCCCATGGGTGATATAGTGGAGAGTAACGGAGCATATATAAAACCCTGGGTATCCGAGGATGTTTCGTACCTCTCCCCTGAAGGAAATACTGGTACTGATAATGGCTGATAATATCAAAGGAACTCGACAATGAAATGAGTTGTACTTTATTTACACAAATACATACAGATTGAAGAGTTTACATTAACACTTAGCTATGCATGATCTACGATGGAATGGTAAATAATTAAACAATTGAAAGTTCACATTACATTAAAACATGATTGATCAAAGTTTGTCAATGTGCTTAAAAGAGAATATTTTTGTCTAGAATCTCAATCGCTAAACACTTTAGTACATAAACATTCTCTTCATATAATATCACAAAAAATATCATCTCAATGATTGAATCAAATGATTTTAAAAACATTCATTTCCTTTGGAAATATTTATCCCAATATAAGATACTGCTAAATTAACCATTTCAGATACTGATATGACCATAAATGAATACACATTCTACAAATCTCCAAAAACAAATTCAACACCATAAATCTGAATATATGTCACAGGGTTATGCTCTAGGCAAATGATACTCAATAGAAAATGAACAAGGGCCCCTTTCACAAAACACTAAGGTGAGCGTAAGTCACTAAGGTAACCTTAGTGCAATGTTAATGTATTGGAGCTAAGGTTAACTTTAGTTAAGGTTGCTTTGTGAAAGGAGGGCCATGTATCAGGACACTGATTCTAAAATATTAACGTCATCTTTCAAAGATATCTGATCCTTTGTCAGCGGGATTATCTGATGGAGTTGTCACATGTTCTTGATCATTTTTTTCTTTTTTTTTCATTCATGATAGCTACACAATTCTTGGATATATATTTTCATCATTCTCTTGTCAATTTAATTAACCGCAAGCATGACTATATAATAAATAAAACAATGAATGTGCAATCCCTCCAAAAACAGAAACTGTACATTTCAAATATTTTGTAATAAACTGCTTATCTTCATTGAAAGTCAAAATATATGTAAAACTAAGAGACATCGTTATTAAAGGTTTTTTCCATTCACCCAAAATTCATATTTGTCAAAATATTTAAAACAGTGCCAGCACATTAACAATAAATTCACAAAAGTAAGCAAGTTAGATGTTGGGATTAACAATAAGTGTATTACATACAAAGGATTTTGAGGATCTAGGTCATGTAAACAAACAAATGTTTGTTTGACACATGCTGTATAGTTTTCCTGGAATTAATAAACAAGGGTCATAGAAAATGAACTGACAACTCACATGAAAAAATTCTAAAAACATTGCTAAAGGAGAAAAATGATTGCATATGAACTGTTTATAAACATACATAAATATTTTCTTCATCAAACCTGTTACTACTAGGTTTTGTTAACTATCGACATAAATCATGGCAATTTTCCCAGTTTGATCGTTCAAATGCTCTGTTTCTTGACTTATTTGCAAATAAATTTTTTTTTGGTCAAGCATTTCAATATCTCTGGTGTTTGATGTAGATCATTGCCAAACTAAATTTCTGCAATTTTCACAATCAACACTGCAGAAATAAAAGTAAACAATCAGCAAAGTTTGCTTAATTGCTTTACTTCAACGATATATACTGCAGCGTGAGTTAAAAACTTGTAAAACATTTATAAATTTTACCAACTTATTATAGGGGTATTCTATATTGACTTTTCTGAAGATCATTTTTTCAGTTTACAATGCTTTCACTCGAGATAATTGGATTTCCATGTACAATAAAAACTGAGGGTAAGGTTATCTCTGAGCACAAACAAGGAGCTGCCGCCCGATCATCAACTCTAACATCAGGAGAAGCTGGTAGACCGTTGCACGCTGAGTGGGATCCGGTCCAAGTCAGCACTGCATGCTTTAAACTCGAACCTTCATAATCTCAGGACAACGGTGCATCAGCATGTCATCTGTCAGAGGTGATCATCTGAAAAAGGAATATAAATAATTATAAATTGTTGCCCAAAATGTCTTAAAGAATAAGTTAGATAAAATTTCAGAAAAAAATGATGTAATATAATGTGTATAAATATCTTATTTCAAGTAATTTTAATTTTTGGGAGAAAATTTCTGTTATCAAAGGGAAGTAACTCTTAAAATGTTTGAATTATCTCCCTTTATCTTTCCCATATTACAACGGACCACTCTCAAAATGTCTTGTGGCCAGTGCTCTGTGGTTGAAAGTAAAACTATCTAGGAATGAATTAACTCAAACCAAAAATATCCAGAGAATTGAAATAATATTCAATATCAACATATTGTTGTTGGGATATCAAATTGAGTGCCTGATATTCGCAATCTGTTATATATTAGCATAAGCATGTTATTATCATGTAACAGCTGATCCGAAGTACTTCAAAGTGACACAATTCAGGGACCATCATTATCTGGTAACAGTTGGAGAGGTACTTTGTATGGAAACTAAACAATGGAGACAAACTCAGACAATGGAAGGAATCATAATTCTACCATGACATTTTAAAATCCTTGTTTTTGATTGGTTTATTTTATGGTCGGAGGTTCGAACACGATTTTTGTGAACAGCAATTTTCCGCGTTTGGATACATGATGACGAAAGATTCTAGGCTAAACTACGTCATTGAAATAACATGAGTAAATCAGTTATCTTCACTTTACGGTTTCCATCATGTCTTCCTTCTACGCAATTTTATCTGTGTATCTGTTTTGGAAAATAATTCTAATTTGGACCGATGTTTTAAACAGTGAAACTACTGTAGTCGATCAAGACCGCGATAAGCCGTGAACAATCCCGGTTTCAGTTCAGATACAATGACGTCATAAGCTCAATCGGTTATGACGTCACAGGAAATGGTCGCGTCAATTTGACAAGTGGTGGAGGAAAGCTTTCAAGGCGGAGAAACCTTAAAATTTACAAACCTGTATGTTCTATTTGATTAAAATCCATGTTGTCACTTAATCATCATATTTGAATATGAATGAATTTTTAATTTCACTGTTTATTCAATTTCTACCGCATCGAAAACAACGGAAATGTGATGCGTCATACCTGAAGAAAAATGGGTTCAACCGATTACCGCATCACTCAGTTCACTTCCGCAGTGTCAAAGAAACACGTTTAAAATACGCTGATAACTCGTCATGGTAGAATGGAGATAAACGCTGACGCGTTCGGCTCCGAATGATAAAAATCGGTATCGAATCTACGTTAGACTCACAAAAAGTAAAAAATACAGTAGGTTTATCTCCTAATTAACTCATTAAAAGGTCCCCTGGTATACCCCAACGCAACTCTGACTAAAATGGTTCGAGTTCTATGCTATTCAGAAGTACTTTCTTCAATATATGACTGATGAATACTTTTACTTAACTTCAGATATTGGAATTATGAAAGACAATAAAATTGTTAAAATCTAAATATTTTAGATATTTAAAAATACTTACCCTACTTTTACTAGTGCATATTACCTATATGATCCGATGAAGGATTGAAAACGTGACTGAGACAGGATCCTAACGTAACTGTAGTGAAGTGTAGACAGACTGGCTCTAGGGCACGTCACTACCCGGAAGTGTAGTGCATAGCTGCGCGCGCAGTGATATGAAACCCTCACATTTCCTAGAGTCAGTCCGAGCGAGGTCCTAAATGCGGGGAGGCAGTTGATCCAACGATGGGTGGGTATAAACCCTAAAAGTAGGGTAAGTATTTTTAAATATCTAAAATATTTAGATTTTAACAAATTTTTAATACTTACCCTACTTTTACTAGTGCATGTTGATTCGACAGTCGGACGGAGGGAAAGGACCCACAGCGAGGACCTCCACAGCACTAGCAAGAGTAGGACGTGACAACTGAGCGGAAACCTACAAACAGGAAACCCAAATCAGTATATGAAACCACTAAAAGGATTGAAAGGAGAGATCTCGACGAACCGAGAAATAGTCCTAAAATCCACAAAAAACAGGTCTCACCTAAGACGAAGCGGGCAAGGTGAGTTGCTGAGCCACTACGAGAGGTCCAAAAGATTGGAGTCCTTGTACGTCTTCCACGGAGACATCTCTCAAATAGTGACTGGCAAACACAGTGTTGGATTTCCAGAAACAACCCTTCATGATGTCTGGCACCGAGCAGTTCCTGTGAAGAGCCATAGTAGAAGCCAAGGCCCGAATCTCATGAGGGTTATTTGCGGAGGGGTGAGGTATTCCTGCTGCATCATAAGCTGCCAAGATGGATGTTCGCAACCATAAAGCCAGCGTGTTCCGGTTTACCTCACCCTTAGCTGCAGAAGAAAAGGGAATGAACAATCTCTTTCGCCCAGCCCTCTTGTCCGTGGACCGGGAGATGTATTCCTTCAAGGCACGGACTGGGCACGAAGAGAGTTCTTCAGACTCCGATTCATCCACAATTAAAGACAACGGCGGAATAACAAAAGATCTGTCAGGTTGACCAGGCAGTTGATTTTTCGCTACAAAATCCCACAACAGACCCAGATGCACTGAACCATTGCGCCGTTGCTCGAACCGAACCCTCGTAACGTCGATAGCATGTAATTCACTTACTCTGGCAGCCGTTGCCAAAGAAAGTAGAAACGCCGTCTTCCTGGAGAGGTTCTCAAAAGAAGCCTCCGACAGAGGTTCATATGGAGCTCCACGAATGTGCTTCAAAACCAGGTTCAGATCCCAAGCTGGAGGACGAAACTTGACTTTTTGGTCTTCCAGCTTAAAAGACTTCAGCATGGCTATCAGTTCCGGGATTTTCGAGATCTTCCTGTCTGTTTTAACAGCGAGAACTGAATTGAGGGCCGAGAGATAGGTAGAAATTGTTCCACCCTTAAGGTGCCTCTTCGAGCGGAGATGGAACAAGAAATCTGCCAGGAACTGTGGTGAGGCTGACAACGGGTCTTGCTTGTGGGATCTACAAAAGTTCTCAAAAGACAACCATTTATCATCATAAAGGGCTCTAGTCGAAGGCCGGTGTGCTCCAGTAATGGCGCTGGCCACCGATGCCGAATATCCCTTATCTCTTAAAGTCTTCTGCAAATGGTCCAAACGCACAGATGAAACCGCTGTGGATCTGGATGCACCTGCCGACTGTGAGGATGTAGAAGGAGGTTTGACCACGGGGGCAATGGGTTTGGTTCTCCTTCCGCTAGAAGACGCAGTTCTGGAAACCAAGTTCTGGCCGGCCAAAAGGGCGCGACCAAAAGCAGATTCATCAACTTGGTCTCCCTGATCTTGGCCAGAACCTTTGGTAGCAGAACTGGAGGAGGGAACGCGAACGCATCTAGACCGTCCCAAGACAGGGACAAGGCGTCCACTGCCCACGCCATCGGGTCTGGAAGGGGAGAGACGTAAGTTGGCAACTGGTTGTTGAACCTTGTGGCGAACAGGTCCAGCAGAGGCCGATGGTGTAACTGACAAATCAGGGAGAAAGCTTCCGGGTTGAGCATCCACTCTGTTGGCGATGGCTTGTCTGGTCTGGACAGAGCGTCTGCCAATATATTCCTGCAACCCGGAATGTGACGAGCCCTGATCAGAATGTTGTTGGTGTCTGACAACTCGAACAGTTGGAATGTCTGTTTCAATAACTGGCGCGACCGAGTCGTCCCCTGGAAATTGATCAAGTAAACCACTGTCGAGTTGTCTGACGCTATTCGAACCCAAGAGCCTCTGAGGATTTCGACCCAGTGCTCGATGGCCAAGATGACTGCCTGTAATTCGAGGTTGTTGCTGTGCCAACCGGTCTGATGTTCTGCCCACAACCCTGCTGCCGTGCGTTGTCCCAGGTGGGCTCCCCATCCTTGATGTGAAGTGTCCACGAACAACTCGTGGTGATGACTGAACTCTGTCAAAGAGACTCCTTCGCAAACGTTCAATGGGATCGTCCACCACCTGAGGTACTGGTGCAAATGCAGTGGAAGCCGCACGCTTTCCCTGGGATCGTCCTCCTGACAAAACGGAATGAGGAAGACTTGAAGAGGGCGTGCCATGAGACGGCCTCTGAGAGTGAGAGCCTGAGCTGAAGTCAACAGGCCGAGAAGTGACTGCCACTGGCGAACTGACAAGGCCTGATGAAGACCCCGTAAGGCTAGCCGTTCTATCTTCTCCCACCTGTCTGGAGGTACTCGGAGAAGATCTAAGTTGGTTAAAAACAGACCTCCTATAAACGTCAGCTGCTGGGATGGGACTAGTTGCGATTTCTCTGTATTGACGAGCCATCCCAACTGTCGCAGCAGGTCCAAGGCAAATAGGGTCTGTTTGTGTAGCACTGTTGAGTCCCCGTGGCTCATCAGGCAATCGTCTATGTAGGGGTCGAACTCTATCCCCCGAAGATGGAGAAACCTGGCTATTGGAGACGTAATGCGAGTGAAAAGCCACGGGGCCGTAGATATTCCAAACGGGAGAACCTTCCATTGGTAATGTACCCCTTGGAAGAGGAATCTGAGGTACTTCCGATGATGTTTGAAAACTGGTACATGGAGGTAAGCATCCTGTAGATCTAAGCTGACCAGCCAATCGTTGGGTTGAAGCTTGGAACGCAGCAGATCCAGGGTAACCATTGTGAAATGCGGGGGCTCTGGCATGTATAGATCGTTGAATGCTGCCAGGTTGTGTATCATCCGCATCTTGTCTGAATTTTTCTTCGGAACCAGGAAAATTGGGGCGTAATATCCTGGGTAGAAGTGGGGGTCTGTAACCACTTCTATTGCTTTCTTCTCCAGCAGTGTCATGATGTTGGTAGACAACTGATCGATCTGGGTTAGCGAGTACACGCATGGCCGGGGCAGGCTGGTCAGAGGCGGAGGGTTGGAGATTGGCAGTTTGTATCCAACCCTGAGAATTTCGGTGACGAAGGGATCTTCTAGGATTGTCCAATTCGGCCAGAAGATCCCAAGTCTCCCGCCTACGGGTGTAAGCTGGTAAGAGACGACTGGAGGCGGGAGGCGCCAGTCGTGCAAATCCAACGCTTCAGCGGCGTTTCTTGTAGGCTGGAGTCTTTGGTGCGAGGTTTCTGGGAGGTGTAGCCTCCTCTGCTGAACTTGCCACGACCTCCACCACGTCCTCCACGAGTAGCGTTCTTGACCACGTTGCGTCGTGCCTCGTACACCTGGGTAACTCTCGAGTTCCTGGGACCGAGAGATGACGACAGTGACTTGATGGCTCGAAATGTAAAGTCCGATTGAGCCATAGCGGCATGCTCCTTGTACGCTGTCGGGATCTTGTCCGCAAACAACATCGGAGTAGAGAGAGGAGCTCTGATGAGGGTCTTCTTGAACTCCTCCTCCCAGGCGCACGGGGCAAGGAGACCATTTATGTGGATGAGGACAGTAGTGGCCCAAGCCGAACGGATATGGTCCATGATGACAGAGAGCGTGTTGTACTGCCACCTGTACATCGTAGATAAGTGCTCTAGTCTGGAGGGATTGTCTTCCAACAGATCCTGTGCCAAAGCATCCGTGGCAGAGGCCAACACTGACAACGGCCTCAAAGTGCGTTTGAGCTCCCTCTCAATCGCCAACATCCTGGTGTCCTGGACCTTATACACTCCTTGCGGCGCATCCGAGAGTCTTGAACATGAGTCATCTTGTGGGGACCCCTGATCATACGTCTGCAAAGAGTGGACCTTGAAAGACGAAGTGGAGTTCTTGGCTGGACGAAAAGTGGGATTGATCGACAACTTTTGGAACTCCTCGTCCAGAGACTCGATGGTGTCGAGAACCAACGGATGTGGGGGAATGAGCAGCTCAGGCTCACTCCAAACAGCCAGTGCAGTATCCTGCTCCGAACCCGGAGAGGGGCAGTCCACCAGTCTGTCAGCGATCCACGTATACACCTCTCCCATCGGTAGATGTGTCTTCTGGGGATCCTTAGAGTCCACTGACTTCGAAGGTGAGAGAGGGGCGAGAGACCTGTCGTCGACAATAGAGAGCGAGTGTCGTGGTGAACCTTCCACAGAGGGACCCTCCCTCTCTCGTGAAAGGTACCTGTCGTTGGAGTGGGACCTCACAGAGGATCTGTCCCGGCGTGGAGAGTCACTAACATCCTGGTCCCGCTCTCTGTGTGCTCTATCCCTCGAGAGCTGACGCACCTTGGCTGGGCGCTCGTCATGAGAGGGTTCCTCAGAATCTCTAAGAGATCGGCGCTGCTCTTCCTGGTGCCGGCGCTCATCCTCCTGGCGCTGGCGCTCCCAGTTCCTGAAGCGCTTCTCTTCTAGATTCTTGAGGCGCAGGCGCTCCTCCTCCCGAAAACGGCGCTCCTCATCCAACTGAACACGCTGGCGCTCCTCCTCCTGGCGCTGGCGTTCAACTTCCCGGCGCTGGGAATCTACTGAGCGCCGAATGTTATCCTGGCGCTCAATCTCCTTTCGGTGCTCTTCCTGTCGCTTCAGGTCGAGCCGGCGCTCCTCCTGGCGCCTCCTAGTCTCCCTGAGTTCTGACAGGCGCCTGTCATCCTCCAGACGCTCGAGGTCCCTTAAAGATCGTTGATATCTTTCTTCTTCCCTTTGAACCTCGAGCTCCAGGCGCTGACGCTCGCCAAGGCGCTGTTGGTCTTCCAGGCGCCGGGACTCGGCCGAGTCAAGATCGAGGTCAGAGGACTGAGGCGCGATGGGCGGAGCACCCGGGTTGATAGCGTTGTCCAGGTGTTCCTTGGGTACATGCTTGGCCTTAGGTTTAGACGAACCCGACTCTCCAGTAGAGGGAAACGCATCCCGTGGGTGATCCCTCGCTGGTGATAGGCCGTCGACTGGTTCAGAGATGACCAACGTGTCCTGGTCCAAGTCCGAAGAGGCCATTCTACACCGTCTCTGAGTGAACCTTTTCCTCCTAGCGACTGCGTACGCCTTGAAGTCAGATGCCGAAAGATGACAGCAATGCCGACAACGAGATGTCCACTCGCAAGGTGAGTCCACCAGGCAGTCCGGGCAAAGGGGGTGTGGGTCCTTAGCCGATTTGGACGATTTGCAGGCCACACAGAAGACACGCGGCATGCAAGAGAAAGTTCACTGTCAACAAAAAGAAGAAACAGTGAACATAAACAATCAAGCAAACAAAACCACCAACACATGTTAAAATACATACTTTAACATCAGAATGGTTGAGTAAAGAATGCTTAAATCAAGCATGAAAATTACAAAGATTGGTAAAGAAAAATTTACAAAGAAATTTTAATACCAAAAATTTTAAATTCCCATGAAGAAAGAAACAATTGAAGTAAACACAAAACAAGATAGAATACGAACTACACAGCCCCAAGGTTAAAAGGGAGATAACCGCTGTGGTCAAAGTTCATACACATGGAATGTAAACACAAATGAAACTTTCAACAAGAAAAAGTTTACAATGTAAAATTAGCGAATATAAATAGCCAAATTTTACACTAAAGGTACACAATGTAAACAACAAGCAATATTATCCAAGAATATGGATAAAAAAAGACAAACCAAAACGGTAAACAACAAGTCGTGACGTCATCACAACAAATCGAGCAAGACGAAGGAGGCCGCCATTTTGAATGGCGAACGAAAACGTGCTCCGAAGAAAAAACAGCGAAAATAGCTACCAAAACGCGTAAAAGTGTTAGAAAACACGATAAAACGGTACAGTAGGCTGCGTAGCATGAAAATAGAAGTCAAATTGCTCACGAAAACCAATGCAAATGGCGACATGAGCGAAGAAAAACATCGTTCTCGAAGGATGAAGAAAAAATTTCTACGACGAGGTAGGTGAAACTACGCATGTTACACTTCACAATACAAGAATAGGGAAAAGATATACCAATAGCTAAACCACACGGTTTAGGAAGCAAAATAAGCAGTCAAATAAATTTCTGTCTCAGAAAACACGTCCGTCGTATCGAGCGATATAGGAAATGTGAGGGTTTCATATCACTGCGCGCGCAGCTATGTGTGGATTGCACTACACTTCCGGGTAGTGACGTGCCCTAGAGCCAGTCTGTCTACACTTCACTACAGTTACGTTAGGATCCTGTCTCAGTCACGTTTTCAATCCTTCATCGGATCATATAGGTAATATGCACTAGTAAAAGTAGGGTAAGTATTAAAAATTTCTTGCTTTTACCAAGAGCTACAATGTTATCTGCCATGTATTGTATAATGACTTTCTAATGTATCGCTGGCTCTGGGATGGGTAGAAAAATTAATGAACACAGCCCTAAGTCAATCACTTAACATAAGAATTTCCTGTATATCTTATTAGATTTTGCAGTTGCTAGTTCCTGGAATGTTTTAAAAAATAATCATCAGTAAAGATTTTTAATCATTATAATGCCAGACAAGTTTCTATTGCTATTTTGACCCATTGTCAACGTACGTATGGACGTATGTACTTATGTATGTACTTATGTATGTATGTATGTATGTATGTATGTATGTAAGTATGGGCGTCTGTGAGTGATGCACAGTTGAGTTAATGGCTTTGTGTGGAGTCACATGTCCAGGCAGTGTTGGCGAGACCCATGTAACGGCCGGGCATGGAGGCTTGTAAAATCTCTCAAGGAAAAAAGTATCTGACCTAGGAACTACCACCTCTGTGATTTATTACACGAGTCCTACATGAACACCCACCTGGTGGCAGCTGCTGTGTTGGTGTCAGGGGAGGCTACTGCTGTTTATTGCTTAATCTCATTTGGTTTTCGATGGCCTGGAACATCTCAGGAGGGGACGGGATACGACCGGTCTCCAGCTTCGACCACACTGGAACATCTGTATCAGAATAACACCCATATGTACGAAAGGGTAGAGAATGAAACTTCAGATGAGTTTTCTTGTTGTTGGAAACAAACATCTTTTCTCAAGTGACAGTGATAACATTGCGAACCAAAAACCAGAGAAGAAATTGTTATCTATACCAATGTAACACTCATTATATGTATGAACAGGTAGAGAGCAAAACAACCTCAAGCATCACTTGCTTGATAACAGTGTAAGTATCTACACAGATACCCTTATTATTGCTAGAATTTCACTATCCACAGATCTTTCCTTAAAAACCACTTCAGTTGAGTTTTGTTGTCATTTGAAAACAATTAACAATGTTTTGTGAATGACAAGTGACTGCGTTGTCGTCATTGTGAATCAGAGAAGTAATTATTATTTGTTCAAAAATGTTTTTACTCTATAGAGTGGAGGAAATATGGATGTCGGCCATGAGCAGTGTTACCAAGGTTTATAAACTACCAATAAACTCACCATTAAATGAGACTTCAAAAGCCCCTGTAGAAACCATTTGTCCTTCGATGGCATTGCTTATGAAAAATACCATAAGGCAGGCATATATCTGAAATCATAATGTCATTATGATATGAATAATAACTTATACTTATAACTTTTTATAAACCCCTGCTCAAAAGAAAGTATACCAAGGATTTGAAGAAGCATGGAAGAAAAACAGATGAAGATATAGAATAAACTTTTTTATATATCAGTAGAGTGGTATTTTAACATAACTAATGGAAACGTTCATGTCAATAAAACAAAAACTGAATGCCCAACAGAGGTACAAAGACACATGGGGTCAAAAATTCACAATTCTCAATATGACTGTCAAGCTGTATATGCTGAAAATGAGTTCGTAAGTAAAGGAATAGTCCTTCAACACGTCTTCAATACCGAGTATGTCCACCATGGGCATCAATGCATGCCTGAGCTCGCCGCCGCATCGATGACGTCAAACGCCGGATGACGTTGGGTGTCAGTCGCTGCCATTCAATGGCTCTCTCTCTCTGTATTGCCGTTAACCTTGGCATTTCTTTCATGTGTTTTTTGTTGCTACTGTCTTGATGTACAGTATCATGTGTTTTATACAGTGATTTTGCACATGCATTACATGGGATCCGACTCAACGTCATCATTGGTAAAATCCTGTGTTGCATGAAAGTTCTCGCCCTTCTCCGCTTATTGTCAATGAAAACAGTGTGTTGTGTTCCTGCGACGTGTTTCAGAATCATTTCATATATAAAATGTAGATATTAAAAAAAATATTCAAATTTTTTCTTGGTATACTTTCTTTTGAGCAGGGGTATACAATATATAATAAACAGATTTTTGATTTCCTGTTTCAAAACATGTTTGCTTATCATCAAGGTTACATCTTATTGTGACATCTTTGAACAATAAAGAACATCATGAATTCCCCCTAAAATATAGAGAATAAGAACAACTATTTATTAATGATCACATCATCACAATAGGATGATAGTTTCTTTTATTTCCTAAGAGGGGTGAGGTGAGGTGAGTTGGGGTTTAATGCCGCTTTCAAGAGTATTTCACTTATATGGCGGCTGCTAGTATTACGGCAGGGAGAAAGCCCACAACGCCATGTGGCTCTGCATTGCGGTGAAACCTGCGAGCAACGGCTGGAACTAGCGAACCATGGGTGGTACTACGCTGAAATTCAGTGTAGCATTGCACCCAAACCTTACTGCGTGTAGAACAGTTCTCTACTGCAGACAAAGTTACCGTGCCACTGGCGGGATTCGAACCCCGGACCTCTTGATCCGAAGCTGAACGCGCTAACCACTGCACTATCCCGCCCCCTCCTAAGGGGGCAATCATATTGGGGTTCACATCTTTTATACCATGCCGTAAGAGAAAATATCACTTTGTCATGGAGAGGTGAAATCATAAACAATTTATGACGTCACTTTTAAATCTATGACGCGTTCTAAATGCGGCAAGAAGCAGCTTATGCTTAAACGTAGATTTTAGCGAATTTTACAAAATTTTCTTGACATAGGTAATAAATAGAACATTATATTTGTATATCATACTATGTTTAAGACACTCATCATCATGCCTGAATATCGGTATATCCCTCGCTCTCATTTGGGAAATACCGATATTTAGGCACTCGCGTCGTTAACATAGTATGATATAGAGACAAATAAAATGTTCTATTTATTACGAAAGTCAAGAAAATTGAGGAACATACGCTAAAATCTATGTTCAAGCACTCATAATATCCATTATATACAGCAACTGCAAGCCTTACCTTATTTTCTGTTGCCCATATGAAAGCACTTGGAGTTTCCACGTTGAGGAGAGGGAAGGGGTTATAGCCAGAGACAACCATACCGATGAGAGCGAGTTTAAAGACAGAAAGAAACTGAGCAAACATAGCCTTAACAGGTGGCGGAGGATAGTTGTCGCCAACAACCGTCAGACTCGGGAAGCGGTCGGTCAGTGCCTGAGCATACTGCTCAAACACTTTCCGGTACCCTCAGGAGTAACTGAAACAACCAAGAATATGTTGTTAGTTTATTACATAGGGGTGAAAAGGTTCACAACAACATTTAGTTGAACCGCAGTACTTTGCTTTTAGTCCGGTTCACCATTCAAGTGTATTTTCGGATTGTACCTCATATCATACTTACGTTGTTAATTTTATAAATTTGTATATTTTTTCATTTTAAGTTCATTGATAGTTATTCTCAAGAATAATAAATGTTTTATCGTGACTTTGCATTCTTGGCAAACTTGATCACTAGGGAGTGGCGTGGAACAGCGGGAACGTCATTTGATTGTTACGTCATCACAAAAACTATACCTTTATTGTCTTATAAAGTACTTTTTTTTCTCTCGATTGTTCTAACCGCTAGGCATCTTAGAAACTGCAATACATACTGGTTTGAAGCACAAGTGTGATGTTTCACTCCTTATGCTACATTCTGAGTCTAGATATTCAAGATGTTGTGTAATTTAGGAACTGATGTGTTTTTGTAGTTGTGCTTGTACCGGTTGTTATTCAGAATTGAACAAATGATATCATTAATGTTGTAACCACTGGTTTTAAGTCGAAACTAGAGTTTATTGCACAAGACAGCTTCACGTTGTATTTTCTAATTATGATTTGTTTGTGAAACATTTGTCAACATATTATTTATACATGTACAAACCTTTTAGTTAAGAAACATATAGTTTTTATCCGAGATTGAATAAACATTTGAGGTTTTCATTCAATACTTGCTGTACACATCTACACAAAGTTAAGGTATTTGGAAGGACTTATAATTTATAACTTATAATGGTTATAATTTCTCCTTCAGCTGTTTAGTTTTGATTTGAAATGCTGTCACATATTCAGTTTATATAAAGACGTCAAATCAGGTCCTGTCTAGGAGCTAAATTCAAAAGAAAAGCCATCTCTATAAAAGAAGTTGATAGTTGAAATAAATAATTGAGTAAAAAATGGGAATAATGAAACCAAAGCAATTTGAAATTATAATCAGCTGATAAAACCAATTAACCAAAGATAATCATTCAAAAGAATTTCTCAAATTTCTCACTTACTCCTGCCGGTATAAGGTAAGTATGGTTTATAATAAACACAGCACACTGTTGATATGTAGGTCAAATAAACTGTGGTGCAGTACGCTGTAGACTTTACAATAAAACACAAAGCTAAATCAAAATGTTTATTAGATTGTGATCAATGGTATAAAATGTTTCCTTTTATAGCTACGTACCACGTACACAACCATATCTCAGTATCTTTAAAACAGTTTGTATGTAGATGTTCCCTATTTTCGTGTTATGAACCATGACGAAACAGAAAATGAAAATACATACCAAAACATAAATTTTATAGTTGGGCCAGCAAACTGTGAAAGTTTGGGCGCTTTGATGTCTTTCGGTACATTCACTTCTTGGGATTGTGTTAAATCTTTCCAAGTAAAAACTAACAAACAAACACTGAGAGCCGCAAACGACCACCCAGTGGTGATCGCCATCTTGGAAATAACTAAAGCTACAGCTTCCGGTTCAAAGTGGAACTTTTTTCTTGTTCATATTCTCGAGGAGTGTTACCTTGCAGGTCACAGGTCCCTGCGCTTCCCTTCCCAGCGTTACAACAATATTCGTATTGGTATTCGACAAAAAAATAAATGTTAATACTCATATTTCAAGTTTTTACCAGCTGGAAATTATTTGCTCTTTAATATAAACATCAATACCATTGAATAAATATCACATTTTCCGCTGATGATCTATAGGCCTACCCACGTGCAAAAGAAACTTTACCACTACAAAATACAAATTATTTCCATCCACCAACGATACCTTCTACTGAAACAGATATAAAGGATATTTGACATTTCTCGTCGAATACCATGTTTATCTCATCGAGTGAAGTAGAAATGTAGGCCTATATAATTTCACGAGTGTAAATATACTACTTCTACTTCACGAGATAAAAAATACATGATATTCGACGAGAAATGTCAAATGTTCTATTTATAAGGTTTAAGAAATTATGCCTTTAGTTTGTAAATTTTGTTCATTTTATCGCGGTTTTCTTATGACGTCATCCTATTGTTACGATGACGTCATATGATTGAAAGTGTTATTTCACTGAATATAATATCATGTTATTTCACTGAGTGATAATACGGATTTTAGTTTAACCGATAAATGCCGTATTTCACCACTGACAATTTAATTATTACATCATATCTTCAGGAGTCAACTAAACTTATTTGAACTTTTCAAAACATTATCTGTTAATATCTATAAGAAAGACGCGTATTAAGAAATCTTCTACTAGACGAGATAGGGGAGTCAAAATGACTTTTTGGCTTGTTTAGTTTTAAAACGTCAATTAAAGCATGTTTTTTCATGGAGAAAACATCATTTATTGATTTGATTTCTACAGTGTTTAAGTTGAATGAAAAACATTTTTTATGGCTTCCATTTTTTCAATACAGATAGCATTAAATGTATAAAGATCCAGCGAGTACATCAAGATAAAATGGGTTCAAAATCAAGTTATAGCTCAACAAAATAGCATCATAGATATCATATAAAACAAATTAGGGATGAAATATTGGGAATAAGTGATTCAATTTGTCTGAAACTTAATCAAAACCTTCTTCTGGATATGAATTTTGCAACAATGTAAATGTCTTTATAAAGTAATTGTCCATTTTTTAAATGATATTCTGTAAAGAACATGTATAAATGTATCTCTTATTAGCAGAAATAAAATATGAAGTAACAATGGGTTATTGGGTAACATTCCAAACCAAAGCATTAATTTTGTTGCTTAAAATAACAAACATTATTGCCCCAAACACATGTTGAAAAAGCGATTTCAGCACCTCAAGTGTATTTGAACTGACATAGAACCGAAAATTTTCCATATCTCCCTTCTCCGACAGAGAGTATTTCCTTTCATACTCTTAAAATGCAGTAGCACGTTTTTCGCAAATTTTATTGTTTTAAATTTCCCATTTATAATGATAGTTTATGTCATTTCTATTTACTTTAGAGGGCAAAACATCGTATTACACAAACCAATTATTCGTAGTGGTAATAACAATATTGCGCATATAGCTATAACTGCATGGCGGCCATTTTATTGTGAACACATTTTATTATTTTGAATGACAAAAACGATTCCCATGACATTACGGAACCATGTACACTCATTTTTTAACTTGATTTTCCGAAGAGAGAAGGGTGTTTTACAATTGGTTATGTTATTTTTCAAATACATTTCATCGACTTATTTCAGCGAAAAAAAACGTGCTACTGCCCCTTTAAAATAGTGGAAAGCTTCTTTCGCACTTGATTATATATAGTGCCGCCTCACTTCATTTGTAACTTGAATTAGGAATTGGACTTTGAATTGGATCATTTGCAGCAATACAACAATGTTCAATGCTGAAATGTTACTGTTTAGGAAAATGGAAATCGTGTTCCTCTTCCCTAACCTTTAACTGTTATAGCCATGGGCTCTGTAGCTCATTAGGGTTTATATTGTTTAATGATGAAGATTGAAATAGATTTTTAGGTCATGCATGGCCCGCGAAACCCTTATTTTGAGCCAAAGGGTAATCAAATCTACAATTTAGAATCTCCATTGGCTAAAAACTCCGCACACAATAATACAGCATTCTAGGTCTTTTTGTTCTGAAGAAGAAGGTGGAAATATATATTTAAACTCTCTCTCTCTCTCTCTCTCTCTCTCTCTCTCTCTCTCTCTCTCTCTCTCTCTCTCTCTCTCTCTCTCTCTCTCTCTCTCTCTCTCTCTCTCTCTCTCTCTCTCTCTCTCTCCCTCCCTCCCTCCCTCCCTCCCTCTCTCTCCCCTCCCTCCCTCCCTCCCTCCCTCCCTCTCTCTCTCTCTCTCTCTCTCTCTCTCTCTCTCTCTCTCTCTCTCTCTCTCTCTCTCTCTCTCTCTCTCTCTCTCTCTCTCTCTCTCTCTCCCCCCTGTTTTTGTGTTTTACCTAATAAATCACGTATAGAAAGCAACAAAAAGGAAATTCCATATACTGACACCACTTTCAGTGATGCGCTGTATTCCAAATTAAATGTGTTTTAAACTAAATAACATTGTCATGTTAAGATGAAAGTTGTCTCAAGCGTTTAATATAATTTATATGTGTTGAACTATTTATTTGTTATTTGAAAGATAACATATTCGTTGCCAATAGCTCTCTAAATTGCATGTACTGATGTAGGGCTTACACACGGCGGGTATTCCTACACATTTATTTCCTTACTTCCTGATTTCAATTCTGTATTTTCACCAACAAATTATGATTTTATAGAAATTGCAGTGTTTCAATGTAAATTGCTGAATTTATTAATTTTATCCCGAAGAACTGTGGATTTGTATCGTGTTCCTCGACGCGATAAGACCCTGCTCACAAGGTTGAACCAATCGATAAGTTACAATAGTCCACATGACGGCCGGTTGTAAGTGCTCAAGAGTGCAGTTACCTCAACTATCACTCAGTTTCAAGATTTACCCGACTTAACATCTATATTAAAAAATAATTAAACCAAGTGTACACAAATATCAATCTATATGACACTGTTTTCGGTTTTCTATAAAAGAGCCATTAGTTTAAAAAATAAAATAAAATAGAGGTTAGAGCAAAAGACATTTGGAATTTTGGACATCACCACTTGTTCAATTAAAATATTTACTAAAGAACAACGCTTTTGATGTGTATCTTAGTTTCTCAGTTTCAATAACAAATTTAACCTTTCCTGGGAGGTGATTATTGGTTAACATCAGTTTCAAAAGCTTCAAATGGCATTAACAGCAGTTTATATCAGACTACATTCAGGCCTAGTACTACATAGTTTTAGGCCTATCTGGTGATGTGTCCACTTGATTTTGGTGGATTTGACTCATGCCATGTTCACAGTGATTGAGGGAATATTCCTAGTTTAAACAACCACAACAAAACATATCAAGTGAATTTTTTCACTGAGTCAGGTTTCTGTTGACCCTTAACTTCATATTAAACTATTACCTCTACTTTCGTTTTTCTAAATTTGAATTGTTATTTTGCGGCGTGGTAACTAAGGCTATGCTTGATTCGTTTTGGCGGCGTATACACCGGTCACATGTCCGGCGTACGCCGTTCCTCTACTAGGCCCAGTTGAAACAAGTGTATCGGCGTACAGACAGGAAGACGTCATCATCCCTCAAACTAGCTTAAAAAAAACATATCATTTATATTATATAACTATTTTTTTAAAATTATTTCAAAACATTGATTAATATTTTATTAGCGTGTAATGCAATGTTTTAAATAAGCAGTGACATTTAAAAATAAATCAGTCAACTATTTAATTGTACAACGCAACTTCATAAACAAAAGGGTTATTGAATGTCGCAAGGGTAACATTTGTCCGCCATTACACGCCGCCTTCGCCGGTGATTTCCAACCGGCGCATTCGGAGTACGCCTAAGGCGTACGCCGGGTTCCAATCAAGTGATTTGCCGGTTGCGCCGCTTCCGGCGGCGTACGCCGGGTAGTGCGCCGGGTCCCGAATCAAGCATAGCCTTTGTTACTTCGAAACTTTTGCTTTTAAAAAAAACTTTTCAAATGGTTCAAAATGGTTTCAAACTCTCTGAAGCAACTTTTTGACATATATTTACATGAAAATTTCCGGGATGATAACTCAAGCCTCTAAAACATAATTTTTAAAAATGTCGACTTGGTTCTTAAGTTAAATCTCTTCTTGAAGTTAAACTGTCGGACTTTGTTAGTCAGTTAAATCTCTTCTTGGCGTTAAACTTTCGACTTGGTTAGTGAGTTAAATCTCTGCTTGAAGTTTAAACTTCGAGTCTATATATGTCAAAAATATAACTACGTTGTTTTAAAAGAAAAACTGTATAAACAAATCTACATGACAATAGCCGGATTTCCGCAATAACAAGACGGATTTCTGCTATTTCGACAAAAATAAAACGCTTGTGCAATGGTTGGAACATATGACAAAATACTTTTGTTATTCCTCATCTGATCACTGCACATGTCAAGTAGTTTTCAACTGTTTTATCTACACATATTTTGTTTTCTCAAATTTCTCCCGATCACTGGTCATACACTTAACTTGAAAGTTGACGATGCTCGTTTTTGTAAATCTTCTCACTGACACGACATCACGTCGGTGATTCCATTGTGTTGTTGGGGTGAAATATCAAACGTTATAAATGGTGTTATTTTATTGAAAAGTACTGATAGTTGCCGAGATTTACCATTTTGATGATAGTCGACTCAGTGTAGTGACGATATAAAGTAAAAGAAGTAATTTCTGATAAAAAAAAAACGGACAATGCATCGCGATTGACGCACGTCACATGATCCAATTTACTAATACAAATAACTTATTTACAACAGGCAAAAAGACAAATTTGGGTTGATAATGTTTAAAAGGTCATAAATGAGAGTTATGGTTTCGGATTTTGCACATGCATAATGACGTTGCTCCATTTTACTTGGAAACAAGTAATGCTTATTAATATATTTGGCGATTAGGGATGATCAGTTGATGTAGCGTTCACAAATATAAGTAAGTGTGTAGACCATATTGTAGAAGCACTGTGCCTAGCGGCTGCAGATATGAAACGTCGGATACGCCCCTCACAAGTAAAATATAATACAAATGCTTGGTATGATAACGAATGTGATCATCTAAAGAAAGAAAGATGTAAATTCCTAAACCTTTTTCGAAAAACTAAGACATTGCATTCCCTGGAGAGATATCACAAATCTAGAAATAGATATAGCAGAACCTGTAATGAGAAAAGAAAAACATATATGGAACAGAAAAGAAAAAACATAGAAAATAGTCTAAATGATTCAAAAAGATTCTGGTATGAGCTTAAAACACTCTGTCCTAAAAATAGACAAAACCACAATATCGAAACTGACGAGTGGCACGATTACTTTAAATTGTTATATTCGACCTCCGAAAATAGCCTTGATAGACCTAGACAGGACAATCGTAACGAAAATATGTCTCTCCCCATTTCAGATATTACCTACGACATACTGGATGCCCCAATAACTAGGGATGAAATCTTAAACAGTATACATCACCTAAAGTGTAATAAATCACCAGGTATAGATGATGCCCTACCGGAATTTTTTAAACATTCATCTGATCTTTTACTTCCATATCTTGAGCTTATATTCAACATTATCCTCGACACAGGAAACTTCCCCGAATCTTGGTCAATGGGTATCCTTGTACCAATCTTTAAACAGGGTGATCCGAATGATACTAATAATTACCGTGGAATAACCATACTCAGTATATTTGGCAAACTATTCACCTATATCATCAACAAAAGACTAGTTAAATGGGCTGATGTTATGGATAAAATATACGAGGGTCAAGCGGGCTTTAGGGAGGGATATACAACCACAGATAATATTTTTATATTGCACAGTTTGATACAAAGATATCTAAATTCAAAAGGAGGAAAGTTTTATGCATTGTTTGTAGATTTTTCAAAAGCCTTTGATTCTGTACAACGGGGTAAACTATGGGGACTTATGCAATCGCATGGTCTAAGTAGTAAAATGAACAAAATGCTACAGAGTATATATGAAAATGTTAAAGTGACAGTTAGAAATAAGCACGAGTTATCTGAACCTTTTATAAGTGAATTAGGTGTTAGACAAGGCTGTATTTTAAGCCCGTTTTTATTTTCCTTTTTTATTAATGAACTGGCAATGCAAATATGTGATACGTGCACAAATGGGATCCAACTTCATCCGGACACTATTCAACTTTTTCTGTTACTTTTTGCGGACGATATTGTTTTATTTTCTAGCACGGTTATTGGTTTACAAAAACAAATATACGAATTAGACAAATTTTCAGAACAATACAATTTAAGTGTTAATAGAGATAAAACCAAAATTGTTGTTTTTAAGAAGGGTGGAAAACTATCTAAATTGGAAAAATGGTACCATAAAGGGAACTTACTTCAAACAACCAATGTTTATAAATATCTAGGCGTATATTTCTCTGGTAGCTTATCATGGTCTAAACATACCAAACAAGCGTCATTACAAGCCTTGAAAGTTTTAATGGGAGTTTGTAGAAATATGAGATCTTTGGGTGAAATGTCTTTTAACACATTCTTTAGAATATTTGATACCAAGATATGTCCAATACTCCTGTATGGATCTGAAATATGGGGTTTAAGGCAGTATGAAAGCATTGAACGAGTTCACTTATATGCATGCAAAAGGTATCTTGGTGTAAAATCAAGCACATGTAATGCTATGGTTTATGGAGAAGTAGGTAGATTCCCGTTATTTACATATTCAGCCATTAATGCGATAAAGTATTGGATAAAGTTATTAAATATGCCATGCCATAGATTTTCGAAAAAATGTTATGAAATGATGGTAATGTATGACCAAAATGGGAAAAGAAATTGGGTGACTGATATTAGAGAACTGTTGCACAAAACAGGCTACGGATATGTTTGGCTGGATCAGAAAATTCCATGCTATGCTAATTTTATCACATCATTTACACAAAGAATGAAAGATATGTATTTACAATCATGGTCGGAATCTCTACTCCTATCAACTAAATGTTTATTTTACAACCAATGGAAATCGGGTATATGTTTCGAAGAGTATCTAGCAAAAGTTGACGTGAAAAAGTTTCGTATATCTCTCGCCCGATTTCGTTGCTCTTCCCATGAATTATTTATTGAAACTGGCAGATACCTAGGTATACCAAGGGAGCAGAGAATATGTAAATTATGTGACCATAATGCTATAGAAAATGAATTACATTTCCTTCTCATCTGCCCTGTGTATAACACTTTACGAACTATGTATCTAAAACCATACTTTTATAAATACCCAAGCGAAAGAAAATTAATATCACTGTTAACAGATACTAACACCTTATCACTACAGAATCTTGCAATGTACATATATTTCGCAATGGATTCAAGAAAACAAATTGTAATAGATAAAAACTTGTTATGACTTACTACTCATATATTGTAAATGTACTACAGGCCTGTGGCCTTTTCAGTACTGAAATAAAGAATTGATAGTCGACTCAGTGTAGTGACGATATAAAGTAAAAGAAGTAATTTCTGATAAAAAAAAAACGGACAATGCATCGCGATTGACGCACGTCACATGATCCAATTTACTAATACAAATAACTTATTTACAACAGGCAAAAAGACAAATTTGGGTTGATAATGTTTAAAAGGTCATAAATGAGAGTTATGGTTTCGGATTTTGCACATGCATAATGACGTTGCTCCATTTTACTTGGAAACAAGTAATGCTTATTAATATATTTGGCGATTAGGGATGAATATGGAAGTTGACCAAACCCATGTGTACTGAAATCAGCCCATATGGTATGTTGGAAGGTTTTGAAGCCAACTAATATACTATATATAATAAAATAATAATCTGACGACGTCCACAAATAAACTTATCGCAAAACTAGACATTGCAATTTATTCCCCATTATTAGATAAACCATATTTCCTCTAATAGGGGCCCGGGCCCTTATTAACTCTTAAAGGCTCTTACCCCCGGCGCTTATTGGAAGCCCGGCCCTTATTTCATTATTAGGTTTGACCAATGTAAGTGATAACCGATAACTGACGAAAATGTCGGACACGTTTGAACAAGTCGCAGAACGCAAATTTGATGTGGGAGAGCTCATCCAACATGACTCCTACACGTGTGTCTATATCACAGGAACTCGATATCGTAAGTAAAACATAGCTAAAACGTAGGTTAAACAAACCTACCGCCTATATAACAGAGTATGCTATATAGGGGGTAGGTTTGTTTTACGTACCTTTTACTTACGATATCGAGTTGCTGTGGTCTATATGTACACCCTGACCCAGCCACAAGGGCGTGTATCGCTTAGAAATACCGTTTGAAAGACTGATAGTGACCAAAGAACCGCGTATATAGTAACGCTTGGGTCTTTAGGCATCAATCTCACTGAAATCATATCGTTTTGATATGTTATTCAGCTCGATCTGATTTTAATGAAATTGCTATAGGCATATATATACGTCCTTCTAACGCTCTTTCTCTCTTTCTAAAATCGTGCTTTGCTGAGTGGAATGGAGTGGAGTCTTTAGATCCCTCAAAACTATGTCATGATAATCTGTGCAGATGCTCAATCAACTTCCAAACGCAAGGCATAGATCTTGCCAGTCTGCATTACTGGCTGATTTAACCTTTGCGGTATTTCCCTCGCTTTGTTGTGTCAAGATAGTGAATGGCTGCACCAGAAATGCATAGTGGGCCTGGATTTCTTAACACAGATTTCTTAAGGAAATACTGCAAGGCCTAAATCAGCCAGTAATGGAGACTGGCAAGAGTTATGCCTTGCATTGGGAAGTTGATGCTCAATAGAAATTGTTGGTTTTGGCAATGGAGAAATCCTGCTGCTGTAGATGTCTTTCATAGTTTGTAAGTTCACACGAAACCTATTTCTACTGTGACTTTTCATTCTTTCTGCATCACAACATCTGTGGTTTACAATTTGTAATTAATTATAGAGCCATTGGATCTGTAGCTCATCATGCTTTAAATCAAAATAAAATATTAATTACCCTATTAACTTAAATGTTACAAATTTAAAGATTTTGTGTTAGACCCTCAATTCTTAGTTTTCAAGTCTCAACTTATCTTTCTCAACAACCATTTCTAAAAGCACATGTTACATCTAACATATTTGGGATTACCTCCCTTAGTAACTTTATTGACTGAAGGGAAGAGCACATACAATCTCAAGATCTCTTTTCAAAGCCCACTACAATAGTCTTTTAGGTTGTGACCTTGTGATCCATATCTGGTCATATTAAGGTTGTGACCCCTCTAGGGTCATGGGCTCACAAAGTCTACAATTAAATATCCTCATTGGCCAAGGAGTCGGCACATAAAATTTCAGCTCTCTCTAGAACTTTTGGAACTGGAGAAGATGAAAATAAGTTTTTAAGGTCGTGAACCCTGTGACCCCTGTGACCCTATTTGGCGTCTGAACACAACTTTTCAGTTCTCTTGACCTTTTGGAACTGGAGTAGAAGATGACAATGGGTTTTTAAGGTGGTGACCCCTGTGACCCTATTTGGGGTCACATGGTCACCAATTTTACAATTTAGAATCCCCATTGGCCAAGGAGTCTATACACAAAATTTCAGCTCCCTAGACCAAGTGGTTGTGGAGAAGAAGGCGAAAAAACAAAAAGTTTACAAACGGACGGATGGACAGTTTCAAGGATTAACGTTCGTCCCTGCAGTAGATTCCAGACTTCCCGAAATGATCCACATGCACAGGAGCGTATATCTCTTAGAAATTGGGTTAAAAAGACATATATACATAATGATATATGTCTACCATATTACTCAGGGGGTGTCCAGTGGCAGATCCAGAGATGAGGTTCAGGGGGTTTTAACCCTGTAAATTTGATGGACCCCCCAGGTGAACCCACCCCATCCTTTGAAAATATCTGAATCCACCCCTGGGGATTATAGGAATATATGTCTTTCTAATGCTATTTCTTAGCGATACACGCCCCTGTGGTTGCAAATACTTGTCCAACATAACAGTGCAGTGCATGAGCAACTTCCCAACGCAAGGCATAACTTGTGCCAGTCTCCCTAACTGACTGATTTAAGCCTTGCAGTATTTCCTCACTTGTCCGTGCTAAGATGCATAGGGATTTCCTAGCATGGAAACTATAGAAATGCGGCAAGGCTTAAAAGGAGTTATGCCATGCGTAGGGATGTTAGCTGGAAGTGCTGAACAGGGTGTGTTTGATTCACTTACTGCCCCGAGTAAGGGTTTTTCACAATCTCATTAGAACATACCCTCATACCTTGCTGTATCTGAGTTCTGTCAGCCTGCTTGTGACCTGTTACTTCAACCAATCACTCTGTAAATTAGTTTAATATAATCACTTGTATATAGGAGAAGCCTAGTAAATGTCTCACTTGTGCCAAATCCTAGTGACCTTTATGTCAATAAAATATAACCAATCACCAATAAAGCTACAATTGTTTTCCCATGATTCCATATGAAAGCAGGCCTGTGATTGGTTGAAATTATGGAAAGTGAAAGGTCATTGCAAACATTTGTGATTGTGATTTTGCTTTTTGCTAGTACGAGTATGATGAGCGAATAGTCCTGAAAAAGAAGAGGACAAACTTGTCAAAATATTATATAATTTTTATTTAATCACTCATTCATCACACTATCATCTAATAAAATCCTTCATTCTTTTGGCCGATATCTTCTATGTTTAGCGCAATGTGCTTATGAAAAGTCATTATTTCTCTTTCTGCGATAACCATTCCAAAAAAGAACTGTCCAGCCAACAAAAGAATCACTTTCGCAAACATTGGGGACGTTTTCTGAAACAAACTCAGAACTTTTCCACCTTCGCTGATTTTCGGCACGGGCATGGTATAGTGCTTCCTGGCTAGGATGACACAAGATACAGGGGCGATCATGAGCGGGTATACTCCTCCGAGCGTCGCACTTATAGCTCCTGATCTTGTTTCCATACAAATGCTACAGTCCGTCCTGGCGGTCAGAATCTTGTTGATTACAAGAACTTGATGAAATAGTGCTGCAGTCATGGCAGGGAGACAAACCGCCGGAAGATAACTCGCAACCCGTCCATAGGATCTTAACTTGAACTTCTGTCTGTAATGTGCATTGACAAGCCATCCACCCACAGCTGATGAGAGGCTCACTAAAATTGTTCCATATCGCAGGGACCATCTGAAATCATATATATTATTTAGAAATGTGAAGAAAGCACGGGCATAAACTATAACCAAGTGGATCTAGACGAGCTGTTAAGAGGAGGGGGTCCAGACCCCCCTTTAGCAAATGATTGCATGGGCGGGTGGGGTTGGGTATGGGGTCCATTGGTGGACCCCCTCATTTAAAAATTCCTGGATCCGCCACTGTCATAGATACATAGTGTACAATTAAAGCTTGTGCACAAGATCAAGAAAAACTCTTCTTTCAGCATGCACAAACAGGACAGAGGTGTCCACAACAGTAGCTACCCTCTGGGCTCCAGTCATCCTAGTCACACTCAGCCAGAACAACCTTACAGACTACATATCCCATTAGTATGATTACACATTTACTGCAAAATATCCAGATCTCTTGACTGTATTCAATACACAGCCAATAGTGAATACGCTATGCTTGGCTGTCTCTGTGAAGACAAGGCAGTGAATAATTATTACTTGCCTCTATTTTCCTTATTTATGGTGCCACAGACATGAAATTGGGCATGAATGAAAGCTGTTTACGACACCAATATGATTACATATACAATTTTATCATAGTCCCGCTTTAAAATCAACACCTCATAGTCCCGCTTTAAAATCAACACCTGCCATTCCCTTATATTTGGGAATAGAGCAATGAAATTTACAAATCTTTGCCTCGAATAGTCCTGAAAAAGAAGAGGACAAACTTGTCAAAATATTATATAATTTTTATTTAATCACTCATTCATCACACTATCATCTAATAAAATCCTTCATTCTTTTGGCCGATATCTTCTATGTTTAGCGCAATGTGCTTATGAAAAGTCATTATTTCTCTTTCTGCGATAAACATTCCAAAAAAGAACTGTCCAGCCAACAAAAGAATCACTTTCGCAAACATTGGGGACGTTTTCTGAAACAAACTCAGAACTTTTCCACCTTCGCTGATTTTCGGCACGGGCATGGTATAGTGCTTCCTGGCTAGGATGACACAAGATACAGGGGCGATCATGAGCGGGTATACTCCTCCGAGCGTCGCACTTATAGCTCCTGATCTTGTTTCCATACAAATGCTACAGTCCGTCCTGGCGGTCAGAATCTTGTTGATTACAAGAACTTGATGAAATAGTGCTGCAGTCATGGCAGGGAGACAAACCGCCGGAAGATAACTCGCAACCCGTCCATAGGATCTTAACTTGAACTTCTGTCTGTAATGTGCATTGACAAGCCATCCACCCACAGCTGATGAGAGGCTCACTAAAATTGTTCCATATCGCAGGGACCATCTGAAATCATATATATTATTTAGAAATGTGAAGAAAGCACGGGCATAAACTATAACCAAGTGGATCTAGACGAGCTGTTAAGAGGAGGGGGTCCAGACCCCCCTTTAGCAAATGATTGCATGGGCGGGTGGGGTTGGGTATGGGGTCCATTGGTGGACCCCCTCATTTAAAAATTCCTGGATCCGCCACTGTCATAGATACATAGTGTACAATTAAAGCTTGTGCACAAGATCAAGAAAAACTCTTCTTTCAGCATGCACAAACAGGACAGAGGTGTCCACAACAGTAGCTACCCTCTGGGCTCCAGTCATCCTAGTCACACTCAGCCAGAACAACCTTACAGACTACATATCCCATTAGTATGATTACACATTTACTGCAAAATATCCAGATCTCTTGACTGTATTCAATACACAGCCAATAGTGAATACGCTATGCTTGGCTGTCTCTGTGAAGACAAGGCAGTGAATAATTATTACTTGCCTCTATTTTCCTTATTTATGGTGCCACAGACATGAAATTGGGCATGAATGAAAGCTGTTTACGACACCAATATGATTACATATACAATTTTATCATAGTCCCGCTTTAAAATCAACACCTCATAGTCCCGCTTTAAAATCAACACCTGCCATTCCCTTATATTTGGGAATAGAGCAATGAAATTTACAAATCTTTGCCTCGAATAGTCCTGAAAAAGAAGAGGACAAACTTGTCAAAATATTATATAATTTTTATTTAATCACTCATTCATCACACTATCATCTAATAAAATCCTTCATTCTTTTGGCCGATATCTTCTATGTTTAGCGCAATGTGCTTATGAAAAGTCATTATTTCTCTTTCTGCGATAAACATTCCAAAAAAGAACTGTCCAGCCAACAAAAGAATCACTTTCGCAAACATTGGGGACGTTTTCTGAAACAAACTCAGAACTTTTCCACCTTCGCTGATTTTCGGCACGGGCATGGTATAGTGCTTCCTGGCTAGGATGACACAAGATACAGGGGCGATCATGAGCGGGTATACTCCTCCGAGCGTCGCACTTATAGCTCCTGATCTTGTTTCCATACAAATGCTACAGTCCGTCCTGGCGGTCAGAATCTTGTTGATTACAAGAACTTGATGAAATAGTGCTGCAGTCATGGCAGGGAGACAAACCGCCGGAAGATAACTCGCAACCCGTCCATAGGATCTTAACTTGAACTTCTGTCTGTAATGTGCATTGACAAGCCATCCACCCACAGCTGATGAGAGGCTCACTAAAATTGTTCCATATCGCAGGGACCATCTGAAATCATATATATTATTTAGAAATGTGAAGAAAGCACGGGCATAAACTATAACCAAGTGGATCTAGACGAGCTGTTAAGAGGAGGGGGTCCAGACCCCCCTTTAGCAAATGATTGCATGGGCGGGTGGGGTTGGGTATGGGGTCCATTGGTGGACCCCCTCATTTAAAAATTCCTGGATCCGCCACTGTCATAGATACATAGTGTACAATTAAAGCTTGTGCACAAGATCAAGAAAAACTCTTCTTTCAGCATGCACAAACAGGACAGAGGTGTCCACAACAGTAGCTACCCTCTGGGCTCCAGTCATCCTAGTCACACTCAGCCAGAACAACCTTACAGACTACATATCCCATTAGTATGATTACACATTTACTGCAAAATATCCAGATCTCTTGACTGTATTCAATACACAGCCAATAGTGAATACGCTATGCTTGGCTGTCTCTGTGAAGACAAGGCAGTGAATAATTATTACTTGCCTCTATTTTCCTTATTTATGGTGCCACAGACATGAAATTGGGCATGAATGAAAGCTGTTTACGACACCAATATGATAACATATACAATTTTATCATAGTCCCGCTTTAAAATCAACACCTCATAGTCCCGCTTTAAAATCAACACCTGCCATTCCCTTATATTTGGGAATAGAGCAATGAAATTTACAAATCTTTGTCTCCGTCTAAAAAATTATATTATCAAAATTTGAAGTTCCTCTGCCAACTGGTTTTGAGGAATAAGTCATTTAAGGTTGTAACGATAATGTCTGCCACTCAATATAGTACAGTAACTCCTCACTAAATTTCAGCTTTGGTGATGCAATAGTTCTTTAGGAGGGAGTTGTAAAAATGAATGTTGATGGACAACGGACGAAGGTCCATATCATAAGCCCATTTGGCCTCATACACCTGATGGGCTTAAAATGGAATTTTGTTCTGAATGAGTCAAATTATTTGAAGTGTTTTATAGTGGACATGACTAGGAGAGAGAAGCTACTGGTACCGGAGAAGAAGTGGAAAATGTAAAATGTTTACAGGCAGATGGAAAGATGGACGCCTTGCCAAGCAATGGTGTTTCAGGTCTTATGGGTTAAAAATTGAAAACTTACACTTCTTTCTTGTTTTCCCAATTATATATTTTACGTATGTGATGCTCAAGCACTTGATTCTCTGTCAGAAACTTGGCTCCTTTCGGGACATCTGATGGCCGCTGTACTCTGACAACAGTCCTTGCTTGATGCGAGTCCTGATAAGACTTCAGCGGATCCATTTCTGAAACATTCAATATAAATTCAGTTAAAGAACAACTGTTCATTCAATATAGATATGTAGGATAGTGATGATAATATAACTGCAGTTTGCTGTGGGAGTAAGAGCATTTGGGCAACAGAAGTTTCTGTTTATCAGTGCCAGTGATGAAATATTGATGGAACACATGCAGGGTTCTGGGTAGACGATCGTGCTCGCCTCGGTCATGCTCCCCTACGCTGGGCTACGGAGGTTTACCGGAGATAGTCACGGTAAGCATTACATCGTCTAGGTTCTGGGGGGAATGGTTCTGGGAAGAGGGGATGGGACTCCCCCCCCCGCTTCAAACTGCAAGCGAATTTGATGAACACCGTGACACCATCCTCCCCCCCCCGCTCCCTCCACCTTCACCACCATCCTCCCCCCGCCTCGCCCCGCTCCACCCCCACCACCACCACCACCACTAAGGGTGACATCATTCCCTACCCCCCCCATCCCCCCCCCCACTTGAAAATTTCTGAATCCGCCCCTGCTAAGAATTGTCACTTTCAACAGTACAATTTTTACAACAATCGCGTTTAAAAATGATATCTCAATTTTATAATATATATAGCCTACCTGTTAGGTTATAAAACAACACAAGTCTGCAACTGTTGCAGTGTTATCGCGAACACATGCTGAATGACATTGACACAGACCGGAAGGAAGAGTTTTGTTGTTCTTCTTCTGCGCATGTCTCAGACTAATGAACATTTAGGCCAGTGCGACCCATAAATAACAGTACACGGCCTCCTAATCTCTTCTCGGAGATCATTTGTAGTAGACCTATAGTTACAATAAAGAAACGCTGGAATCAGATGAATGCAATGCTATATAAGCGGAGAAATAAATTATACACGATCTAAACAGATCAAAGAAGAGTCAAGAAATCCCCAAACGCTTTCCTGATTGTCTTCAACTTATAAAAAATAAATAGTTGTCATTTTATTCATTTAGTGTCACTTTCTAATTCAATTATATTGAAAACAGCTATTTAAAGCATGTCATTTCGATTAACATTTATCCCATAGCTGCTGATTTTTAACAGAAAACACACGGATCAGCTGAATATTGAAAAAATAATTACTCCCTAAATCAGTCACGTGATCCATCGTATGCAGCAGCCGCCATATTTCGGTCTATTTCCTAGTTCGCTTCTGTCAATGTAATCACAAGATTGACAACACCTCTATCAAAGGTTTAAGGACACAGGAGGACATTTGTGCATCAAGCGAGGTCGTTAATTATCAGGATTAATTTCTTTGCATCGTCCGAAGACCCGAATCTCACCCGAGAGACGGTGTGAAACACTGCTGTCGCAGGTCACTCTAAACAGTCATGCCGGTGAGAAAACAAGGTAGGTAATTTGTTTTCACAACAATGAAGCACTGTGCTTCCGCTTTTAATCAAAGGAGCGGGTGCATCGTTAATTAATCATTGCAGTAAGTTATGCATTGAATTTCAGCGCCTTGATGGTCGCGTTTGGTGATTGTGGATGCAGAAACTGTGTGTTAACAAACAACCACCTGCTGTATTCGTACACAAACAAAAGGTTTCCGTCGATAAAACAATTGTTTTTTTTAAATAATCAGTTTGATGCAAATAAATATCTGGATTATTTATTGATATTGAACATTATTTTCCATTGACATTAAATTGTAAGTGTACCTTATTTGTCAGATGATCACATTATTTATAGTTGTTTGCAATGTTTATTTTTTTAAATGAATAATTGATTTATTAATTTTTAATGAAGTCAAGTTTTACTTGTTCTTGCACTTGATCCTTATCTACATGTTTGATTGGAAAGATATGCGCATTTCAATGTATAGTATTGTTATGAAATGTCAAATCATTATGTATTGTGATATTTTGAAATATCACTATTTTCAAATGTCATGATATTAAACATTGCAATGCCTATATGTTTTGGTATGAAAATGGCCTTTATCAAGAAATCAATTATTCTATTTCGAAATTTGAATAAGGCGACTCCTATGCTGATAGATTATAGATCCTAGTAAAGTGGTGGAATTAATCAGCACTAAAACAGACCAATTCGCTGTGTAACTTGAAAATTACAGCGTTGATTGATTTGGCCCACATTCCCATGAGTCATTAGTCTAGAATAAGTCTATTAGCCAAGTCAACGTGACCTAGTTGATTTGATTACCTCGGACATGTGCATTGATGTATGTATGCTATTGCTCTTATGTCATAAACGCTGAGTCACCAAAATGTCACTTCCTGTCATCTAACATCTAACCTAAATGCTGCTTTTGTTGTGTTGGCAGCAATTTTGAAAGTTCAAAGTTTGATATCTTTTGGTGTTATATCAATTTCGTCATTCTCATCCCACAGAGGTTTTTCTCTTCAGATTTCTGATCCTAATCTCTGTTCTAGATGGCCTGAATTTCTAGGCTCCAGCAAAATTCCCCAGCATGTGAGCTTTGGATCAAGAGGCCTGGGGTTTGAATCCTACCAGTTACGAGGCAACTTTGTCTGCTGTAGAGAACTGTTCTTCAGTAAGGTTTGGGTGAAATGTTACACTGAATTTCAGAGCATTACCACCCATGATTCGCTAGTTGAGGGGGCGGGATAGCGTAGTGGTTAGCGCCTCCGGCTTTGGACCAAGAGGTTCGGGGTTCGAATCCCGCCAGGGGCAAGGCAACTTTGTCTGCAGTAGAGAACTGTTCTCCACGCAGTAAGGTTTGGGTGCAATGCTACACTGAATTTCAGCGTAGTAACACCCATGGTTCTCTAGTTCCAGCCGTTGCTCGCAGGTTTCACCGCAATGCATAGCCACATGGCGTTGCAAGCTTTCTTCCTGCCATAATACTAGCAGCTGCGATATAAGTGAAATACTCTTGAAAGCGGCGTTAAACCCCAACTGACTCACCTCACCTCACCTCACCTCACCTCACCTCACCTCGCTAGTTGAAGTCAATGATGGCAGGTTACACTGCAATACATAGCCCATGGCTTTGAAGGCTTTCTCCCTGCGATAATACTAGCAGCCATGAAATACTCTTAAATCCGGCGTTAAACCCTAACTCACCTTACCTCAGGGACTGATTCTGCCAGATTATATTCCTAATATTGCCTTAAAATGCAGCACAAGAAACTATAATATTGAATTTCAATCAAATCTCTCATCTCAGACTCCACATCAAACTTAGAAACATGCAAGTTATATAGAATATTCTATGTATAAAATTCAAATCTATGTAACCTGTATTGTGTAACTTTGACTAAACGGAAATTGGGCTTATATCTTATATATCAAGATATAACTGATCGCATGATCAGAGAATCTTTAGATACCTACAATGTAAACATAAGCAGTCTGTCTTTTTCACATCTGCACATTGTCAGATAAAAAATTTGCTGAGCACACTTTTTAGCTCATAAGGCCTGAATGGCACAGTGAGCTTATGGCATGGCATGGTCACATTGGTGTCTGGCGTCTTTCCCGTCCAAAATGTTTTAACCTTTTTTACTTCTTCTCCAGAACCAATGACTCTTCTATGAACAGACTCCCTGGACAAAGGGGATTCTAAATTCAATTGTAGATTTTGTGACCGTGTGACCCAAAATATGGGTCACAGGGGTCATGACCTAAAAACCAATTTTCATTTTCTTCTCCAGTTTGAAAAGCTATAGAAAGCTGAAATGTTGTGTACAGACTCCTAAACCAATGAGGATTCTAAATTGTAGATTTGGTGACCCTGTGACCCAAATGTGGGTCAGAGGGGTCATGTCCTTAAAACCGGTTTTGATCTTCTTCTCCAGTACGAAAAGGTCTAGAAAGATGAAATGTTGTGTACAGACTCCTTGGCCAATGGGAATTCTAAATCGTAGATTTGGTGTCACAGGGGTCATGATCTAAAACCTATTTTAATCTTCTTCTCAAGTATGTCAAGCTCTAGAAAGCTGTAATGTGAACTTATATACAGACTCCTTGGTCAAAAGTGATTCTAAGTTGTAGATTTGGTGACCCTGTGAGACCCAAATGTTTGTCACAGGGGTCAGAATCTTCAAACCTATTTTTTGCTTGTTAACAATTTGATACTTGAGATAAGTTAGATATTCAACCTTAGATAATAAATCAATGAAGTCCTGATGAGTTACAGAGCCCACAACTCTTTTGTTTCATTGCCAGTTCTCTTTTTTTATCTTCTGTAAAATCACATAACAAGTGATTATGACATTACTGTGACACTTGCTTTATGACCATCCTTCCATTACATAGAAATAAAAATGCTTGAAAATGTGCTGTATGGCTTTTACAAAATTCAAATTTGTGTTAAATCCTTGCTCTTATATGAGTATATTACAAAATCCACAGTTTTTTTCATAAAAGTCATTTGACACACTCGCTTGCATATCAAAATCTCTCAAAAAATGATTCAACGCAAAATATCTTTTATATATAAATTGTTCTAAATATTTGGTTTCAGTATAGTATATGTTCCAGATATCCTCAAATTAAAATTAATAAATAAATAAATAAATAAATAAATAAATAAATAAATAAATAAATAAATAAAATTAATAAATAAATAAATAAAATAAATTATTAAATAAAATAAATAAATTAATAAATTAAAAAAATTAAATTAAATTACACCAAAGGCGTCTTTCACAAAGCAATCTTTACTAAGGTTAAGCTTAACTCTCATTACACTAAGGTTACCTTAGTGAGTCACTTACGATCACCTTTGTGCTTCGTGAAAGGAGGCCCTGATCTTGTTAGTAACTTTCAATGTATATTTGGTTAGGAAGGAGGCTTATACACTCTATATTCATATATTCCAGATCTCCTTAACATAAATTTTCATTCATGTTACTCTAGATCTTGCATGCAAGGTTTCGATATATTCATTCTTTACAGAGATCATCAACATCAGATTCCCGACAGGATGAGAGATGGTTTTATTGAACTCTAATCAAATGTCCCCAAATCAAACATTCATACAAGTCACTCCAGATCTTCCATGGAAATTTTCAATATGTACATTCTATATTTATGTATATACATTCAAGATCTCTCTAATTTAAAAATTCATGCATGCCACTCCAAATGTTACATGTAAAATTTTGATACATTCTGTAAAGAGTAAATCTGAAATTTATGACAGGGTGAGAGATTGTTTTATCGAGATCCAATCAAATCTCCCCAAATTTCAATCTATCCGATGTGACCTGTTAATGGCATGGGTGTAGAAGATAATGTTGGATCTATTGACCCACAGATTAACGTTCACAAATAATTGGGTGTCTGTCAATCTCAGATTTAGATCAGTCTTCTTGGCCAGTCACTCTTATTCTGTGAAGGTAATAAAATAGACCGCTCTCCAGTAGTGGAGGTGATAAAATAGGCTGCAAATTGTCAGTTCTGTGCAAGTTAAAGAATACACTATTCTACAGTAAGAATGTCCCCGTTGTTAATGACATATCACTGGATTTACTTTCCAATAGTTCTCCTTGAATGTGCTTGACCTTAATTCTTGAAGTCTGAAGGAGTTAGTATTTCATGAAAACATTGTTACATATTGATGTGGAAATAGAGACAAAGTTGTTTTTTTCTATTGTGATTTAACCAACTGTAGTACCATCTAATTTTGCCTTCCTATCCTCATTATATTGTTTTTTCGGAAACATATTTGCTCTTGGCAGTGTAGTGTCGTGCCAGTCAAAGGATCCATTCCTTATAATGTTGGCTGCAAAACATGGAAGCAACAACTCCATTCATTGCTTTCGGATGGTAAGCTTCCAGGTTCCTCGGGGGCGGGATAGCGCAGTGGTTAGCCATTCGGCTTCGGATCAAGAGGTCCAGGGTTCGAGCACGGCAACTTGTCTGCAGTAGAGAACTGTTCTACACGCAGTAAGGTTTCGGTGCAATGCTACACTGAATTTCAGCGTAGTACCACCCATGGTTCGCTAGTTCCAACCGATGCTCGCAGGTTTCACTGCAATGCATAGCCACATGGCGTTGCAGGCTTTCTCCCTGCCATAATTCTAGCAGCCGCGATATAAGTGAAATACTCTCGTGAAAGGGGCGTTAAAGGAGCAGTAGCACGTTTTTTCGCTGAAATAAGTTGATGAAATGTATTTGAAAAATAATGTAACCAATAGTAAAACACCCTTCTCTCTTCGGAAAATCAAGTTAAAAATGAGTGTACGTGGTTCCGTAAAGCCATGGGAATCATTGTTGTCATTCAAAATAATAAAATGTGTTCACAATAAAATGGCCGCCATGCAATTTTTGCTTTATACTCTACACTGTTACTGTCACTCCAGACAATTGATTTGTGTAATAAGATGTTTACCCTCTAAAGTAAATATAAATGACATAAACTATCATTATAAATGGGAAATTTGAAAAAATAAAATTTGCAAAAAAATTTGCTACTGCCCCTTTAAACCCCAACTCACTCACTCACTCACTCACTCCAGATTCCTAGCACTACAATCAAGTTAAAAGAACGGGCTACAATTGATTGTAACTCTACCCCTGCTTCGTGGAATGGGACACCTATTTCTCTGGGTGATAAGCGTATGCTCTAGGAACTGAAGTACTTAACTGGGAATTTTGCTTCTTTACATCTATCAGAGGGTATTGAATGTAAAAATACCAGTGGTTTGAGCATGTTTTTTCTTGAGGTTTCGGTGGCCGAATCAATAAACTGTTGAAATATTCTGTGATGTTGATTGGTGCGAGGAAAAAGAAAAGAATTTATAATTAGAGAAAGGGTGATCCTAAGTAAAACATTTGTTCACGCTTTAGATTGTACAATATCTTGTATCAAATTAAACAATGATCATTGAGTCAGTCTGATTAAAATCGACGGTTTTCCGTTGAATAAAAATTGCAAAATAGTGCATCTTCCCGGATACGAACTCATATCGGTCGTAGGTTCCACGCCAAACCGTCTGATAACAGTCCGTAGACTCATGTATTAGAGCGCAATTCAGGTAGCCAATCAAAAGACGCCCAACAAATGCTTTCGGTGCGAGAAGCTAGGGGCAGATAACTCCAAACAGCTATCCTTTGGTCTGTTCCGAATGCTTTCAAAACAGTGACCGTTTAAATACTAAGTTGTGATTGGTCAGCTATTTGACTGGGCTTTGACTGTGCTAAACTGGTTCGGAACATGCGCCTATACAGGGTGTTTTCAGACCTTGTGGAGAGGAATCTACAGAACCTGTATGTATCCCGGTACATGCATAATTTTGCAAATTTTATACCTCGGAACAAGGTCGATTTTAATCAGACTGATCATTGAGTGGCCTTTTCCCAACATTGCCTTTTTAGTATGTGAATCGCTGTTTTAGATAGAGCATTCGGACGACAGAGGTTACAGTCTAACTCTTTAGCGACTGGCATGCTTATCTTGTCCTATTTTCATATCCAATGTCAACCTCTGAATAACAATTGGATAAGACAACAAGGGTTGTAAAATGTCTACAATATGAACTTACAACAATACTTACGTTCGAAATAATGTCATGCCATCCATCCTGCAGTCATTAGGTAGCATACGGTAAAACTGCTCTTCATTCTGTGGAGGTAATAAAAGCAGGCGACAGGAAGTGCTTACTCTTCTTCGACAAATCGCTCTTCATGGCCGCCTTTGATCATGTGACACCGACAGAATCAATTGCAGATAAATGAAAACAATTTAATCAAGTCGTGATGGAATGCATAGTGTCTATACTGCAAGCCAGATTAGTTGAAAGGTATATATTTTGGGAAACTGAAGTTGCTTGCAGCTTCTAGAGGATTAAGGAACTGTTGGAATTGTTAAAAGTGGCAAAACTTCAGGTAACTCTTCATTTCAAAGTAAACTTTTTAGCGAAGGAGCGACATGCTCCTGAATTTGTATTCTCAGGAGCAAAATAATTTTGCAAGGAACACATATAAATGAGGTTAAAAATTCGGCCAAGAATACTGTTGTCAATGAGCAAATACAGAAATATTTTATATTGAGACAAAATAGGAGAGGTTAAATATTATATATAAGCACAAATTAAGGGGAAAACCTTGATTTTTGAACTACTTTGGACTATGTGGAATAATTTGAATGGAAAAAATGCTCCCAAATTGGTGGCTATGTGAAGCTTATTATGCCCACAACAAAATTACTCTGGATTTAAATTAAAAGTGCTTTAGGCTTTAGCATGCAGTTCTTACTGAAATAAATTGCTCACACAAAATAAATAAGTATCATGAATGCCTGAATAATACTCGTCAATCAATAAAAAGAGTTAAAAAATAAATCATTGAAATGTACATGGTTCGTTTGGACATGAGTCCATTTCCCATTGAGTGGTCAATTTAAGGTGTTCACATCAAAGTGGCCGCTCTAAGGTAGGTCAAGTGACCTGCCTGATACAACAACAGTCTGATTAAAATCGACCTCGTTCAGAGGAATAAAATTTGCAAAATAATATATCTACTGGGATACGAACAGGTTCTGTAGATTCCTCGTGACAAGGTCTGAGAACATCCCGTATAGGCGTGTGTTCCGAACCAGTTTAGCGCAGCCAAAGCCCAGTCCAATAGCTGACCAATCACATCATAGTATTTAAACGGTCGCTGTTTTGAAAGCATTCGGAACAGACCAAAGGATAGCTGTTTGGAGTTACCTGCCCCTAGCTTCTCGCACCGAGAGCATTTGTTGGGCATCTTTTGATTGGCTACCTGAATTGCGCTCGAACACGCGAGTCTACGGGCTGTAATCAGACTGCGTGGAACCTACGACTGATATGAGTTTGTATCCCGGTAGATGCACTATTTTGCAATTTTTTATTCCACGGAAAACCGTCGATTTTAATCAGACTGGATACAACAATACCTGAACACTCAGAATAGAGTTTTTTAAGTATGGTACAATAATGATAATAATATGCATATTTATATGCGCGCCTTATCCACATCAATAGATATGCTCATGGTGCTACAAAGAGGGAATGATCAATCATCTTGCTGTCTGAACTCTCATAATCGCATGAGATCAACAAATCTACCTCTCTCACTGAAGAAATCCACAAAATTGTCGCATCATTTTCTTAAAATACGGATAAACGTTTTCTATTGATAATGCTCTTTGGGTTGTGTAATGAGATGTTTTACCTTCTGACTTACTATATATTGTATAAAAATTAATAATAAATGGCACATTTGAGAAATAATGTGCTACATGTGCTTGGGCACCCACCCACCCACTTCTGATGTCAAAAGATGGGAGTTGTTGCTTCCTTGCTTGGCGCTCCGCATTATAGGGATAGAACAACACTTGAACTGGCGCTGCACTATGGCTGCCGGTGCCACTGGCACAAATCAATTTTCCGAATTCATTGTAATGAGGACAATAAAGTGTTATTATTATTATTATTAAACTCTTTTGTAAATACTGCAACTGCAACGAGTAACTTTGATCTTCAAGAGGCCCACACAATCCAATGATGTAGGAGACCAGCTGGGTTTATATCTTCGTGCAGCTAGTGTTCACTTTTCTGTTATTGGAGTTTCTTCAACAATTCAGCGTCCATGTGTCATTGTCATGGAACTCCCTTTGAAGATTGACAAATTTCATTGAAATTGAAGTTTGAGATAGATTACTGGAATTGTCAAAGTTCATTTATTTCATTGATGGATGAAAACATGTTTTGATTGTCGTTTCTTCCAAAGTTTCAAGATAAGTTCATAGACCACAATAAAGTTTTGATCATTACAAATATGGTTCTGGAGATATCCTGAAAATTAGATTGGGTGAATGTGTTGTTCAACATGACCTCATTTCAAATCTTCTGCCTGCTGAAGTAAAAAAATGTTTCGACAGCGAGATGGTTAAGTTAATTAGAATATAATTCACAGCCAGTGGTTAACAGATTTAAAGGAGGTAAATAGGCACTGAAAAAGTTCAATGGACATGCATTTTCTGTATTATTAACTACCGGTACTAAAACTATGGTTTTTAACTGCTGTTGTATTTCCTTTTTAACTATGAAATGTTTTGGAATTCAGACTTATTGCAAATAAAACGGCAAGTTCATGACTTGTTTCAACTTCCCAATGCACGGCATAACTCTTGCCAGTCTGCATTACTGGCTTATTTAGGCCTTGCAGTATTTCCTTAAGAAATCTGTGCCTAGAAATCCAGGCCCACTATGCATTTCTGGTGCAGCGATTCACTATCTAGGCACAACAAAGCTAGGGAAATACAGCAAGGCTTAAATCAGCCAGTAATGCAGACTGGCAAGAGTTTTGGCTTGCGTTTGGAAGTTGGACTTGTTTAGGGTCAAAGTTTTTAGATATTGTATTTCAAATAAAAATGCCACAAAAAAGCTATCTCCCCCTTGTAATAGAGCCAAACCATTCATTAGAAGGTTGAATGCTGTGCTGATTAATTGTGTGCATTTTAAAAAAAAAAAATGTTCATGTTTCAAGAAAGATATTTTCAGGTCTACACAAAAAAGAATACATCGAAAATCACTTCAGATCCTGAAACATGCATCTTTAATCTTGCGACAGCTCGTGATGAAATGAACGAGGTCATCAATCAGCCTCCATAAGAACACCTGGTCTCGCTGTAAAATCAATAGTCTCGTCAGATTGATCTTTTAGATCTTTTTCTTACTTTTATAGCGGCCTCTATTTCAAACATCTCTTTTCTTGCGTCATTACAGAAAATCATTGACCATTTCGGTAGTTGGGAAACTATCATTAACTGTTCTCTTTCAAATACCTCTTAGGGGGCAGATAGCGCCGTGTTTGATGTGTTCAAACCCCACCAGAGAACTGTGCTACACGCAGTAAGGTTTGGGCGCAATGCTTCATTGACTTTCAGTGCAGTGCCACCAATGGTTGGCTGTTTCCAGCCATTGCTCGCAGGTTTCACCGCAATGCATAACCACATCCCTACAATGACACTAGCAGTTGTGATATAAGTGAAATACTCTTGAAAGTGGCCTTAAAGGGGCAGTAGCACGTTTTTTACAAATTTTATTTTTTTAAATTTCCCATTTAGAATAATGGTTTGTGTCATTTATATTTACTTTAGAAGGTACAACATCTTATTACACAAACCAATTATCCGTAATGGTAATACCGGTGTTGTGTATAAAGCAAAAATTGCATGGCGGCCATTTTATTGTGAACACATTTTATTATTTCGAATGACAAAAAACGATTGCCATGGCTTTACGGAACCATGTACACTCATTTGTAACTTGATTTTACGAAGAGAGAAAGGTGTTTTACTGGTGGTGACATTATTTTTCAAATACATTTTATCGACTTATTTGAGCGAAAAAACGTGCTACTGCCCCTTTAAACCTCAAATCATTTCATGTCTCCTTCTATGAGCAATTGAGCAGTAAGATGTAGCCTTGCATTATTAGATAATTTTTCGGAAATTAATATTTATAAAATATTTATAAAAATAAGTTTTTCATTGACTTGAAGTTACCACACAAAGTGGACTAGAATATCCTTGAAGTGTCCTCCGCTGTGGGCACTTGCGTCATCATAAAACATTTTGAGAAAATCATTGATCGTACGTGGGACCGTTCCGTTATTGAATCTCTCGACTCCCTTCTGCATAGAGTAACTGCACCATCACATAACAGTTTTAGAAAGTTGCTGAATTATAGAATGCTCAGACAGTGTTTTTCACGATTATCAGACGTGGGGGACGTTTTTGTCAATTCTAAATATGTTATATTATTATGATATATCAGACTTGTTTTCCAACTCATGCTCATCACAAATATGTGGCATTTAGCCAAATTATTTATTTTTTACGTAAGTATTGTATGACTTAGAGTCTCTTGTAAATGTTCTCTGTAACATCAGAATTAATTTAGTGGTTGGCATACTGGCCTCTCACACCAATTTAAAGGCCCAGTTTCGAATCTTGGTGGAGACATAAACATGTTGTGTCCCTGGGCAAGGTACTTCATCCACATTGCACTCAGTTTAAATGGGTACCTGAATACGCAGAATAAGGATCTATATGATCGAGCGGAGTTAGTAGCGGCATAAGTACAGTTCCTTCAGGATAATAATGTATTGCCAGTGAGCAGTGCTTGCACTGGATATTAGGTGTTGAAATGTATATCATTTTATCGTTAATCAATTTCTGACAAAGTGAAAAGTACAAGAGTGATAGACAGAATAACATCTCAAAGTTAGTATCCTGAATAAGAATACAAAATTTAAGGCTGTGCAATATTATTGCAATACCAATATATTGCAATACAGATTTGTGCAATATACGTATTGCAATATGATTTTCATATCGCAATATATTGCACCAATAAATATTAAGTCAAATTATTCATTTATCTTGTAAAAGGCACATTTACTGACTTAACTTGTATTAAGAAATTATTGTGAAGTGCTAGTATGTGTGTTGGACTGTATTACTAATGATCGTTTTAAAGATCTGAAAGTCATTTTATCGAATGTTTCATGTTTAAACTGCAAAAATAAGTATAAAAGTTGAATGCAGAGTTAGTGGCGGTCAATTTGGGATGACACTCCTGCGAAGTGTCTACCTTTAACATGTCTAGCCATATCATTGGCACTAGTTAAAATGGTTTCTAGAGAAATATCTCATTGTCAGAGGATCTTACATTACAGTTCAGCAATACGTATCGCAATAAATTTTTTTAGGTAATACACAGCCATAATACAAATGCAATGTGATATGATTACAATAATAACATCATATATATATTGACCATGTTATCGCATCAGCTGTTATTTCCTATATTCACCAAGAGTCAAGCATATTATACAAGTAACACATTGTTACGCTCATGATTTTATCGTCAGCTGGTAACACTTTTATTTACTGCTAGTACATAGAATAAATCAATAAGATATACATTGTAACACTAGACATACAAACAGACCAGTCTGTGTTCTGTAGGATATGCACAGTATGTACTAAACAAAGTGTAATCAATACAAAAGACACATTGTAACATGTTTAAACAGAATGTTTATCATGTCCAAGCTGTGGTCAAAAAGTCAATATTTGCACAGGGTTGAAGGGTCAAGAGGTGAGAGGTCAGGGGTCCCTCAGTAGTTGGATGTAAGGTTAGGGTTCTTGACGTCATTGGTCTTGAATCTGTGAATAATTTGGTACATGTTTAGAGTTGTGGAGGTCAAAGGTCAGGTAGGTGTGAGAGGTCAGAGTTCTAGAAGCGCCCCTCTGTCTCATGGCATGGCATGGCATGGCATGACAGGGCATCTATCTATCTGTCTGTCTGTCTGTCTGTCTGTCTGTCTGTCTGTCTGTCCGTCCGTCCATAAATGTGTGCTTAGTTGGTGATTGCTCCGACTTCAGCATGCAAGAGATTAATAGTGAGAATCATCAATAGTTTTACTGTGGTACTATCGCTAAGACATGATGGCACTTCCCGATGGGGTGTCTGTCATTGGTCGGTTTGTCAATCCCAGGATGCTTTGCTGTCACTCAACAGCTTGATCAATGATCTTTGGTTTCTTCGAGGGCATATCTTATTCTTCAGTTGATACCTTGGCACCCTACGGCCCAGTATCAATAAATAACAGATTGAAGGGGCCTGTTTTAAATCAAATGACATCAAATGTAGAAATATATAGAGAATCTCACCCGAGTGTCTTCTGATATCAAATATATCAACACGAGTTGATAAAAGCTACAAATATCCGAGGCTTGCCGAGGATATTTTATACTTTTATCAACGAGAGTTGATATATTTGATATCAGAAGACACTCGGGTGAGATTCTATTTATCATCCACAATCATTCTTATTAAGTTTAAGTGAAAATAGTGTACATCTCTGAGCACAGATCTGCCATTTTACTTCAAGTGCGGTGAGGACATAGCATTGTGACGTCATCATGTTTATGACGTCATATCATTGTGACATCATTACTTGATGATGTAAAAGCTTGTGATGTCATGTAGCTGACGGTGACAGAGCATTTTGCAAAATCTACTGCCAAGAAGATATCTCCTAGGAGATATCGCTTGATCTCACACAAGCGATATCTCCTGTGGAACACAGTTTTGGATGATAAAGGAACGAATTATCACACATTAACTGTTACTTTTGTTGTGCAGTTTTTGCATTGCCTTGCCTGGCGATTATTAAGTTCAAACACTGATTTGACCCGACAATTATTCAAGGCAGGCGTTTATTTGAGGTAGGCGAGTATTTTTTTTCGAAGCAATAATATATACGTGCAATTTTTAAAAATCGTAACAATAACATCATTGCAGTATGTTTTGAATTATGAATATTTTAAACTAGTGCATGTCGAGAGGTTAAACTTCGCAAAAAATTATTTTTGAAATTGAGATAGCCATTAGGTTATTTACATTTGCTAAATTTAACCCGGTGATTATTCAAGGCAGGGGATTATTTATATTAAAGAGGGCTAACACCCGGCGATTGTTCAAGGCAGGCTATTATTCAAGGATTTACGGTACTCGCTGGAGTGGTTCGGCAACGAGAAGGGAATACGGTACTCGTTGAATTGGTATGAGGAAGGAGAAGGGAATATACTCAGAGATTTGACCACAGCTAGTTGCTGCCAGCGTTAGTGTTATTGATCCGTGTGTGTGTGAGACGTTCGCTTGTTGTTCTGTATGGAGGGAGCAGTGTGAAGTTGCCGCTGTCGAAATGTCACCTTGATGTCTATTGACATACTTTCTACAAGCGCTTGATTCAATATTCATATGTATACATGTATGTATCTAGTGATTTTTAGAAGTCAATAGTAGAAATTTAACTATTTTAACGAATTTTGCTTTGTTTGGACTTATGCATACTAGTTCGTGTTGGTGAACACTCAAATTCAGTTTCTGAATAGCACTTTATTCAGTATTCATATGTATTGATGTATATACTTCAGTCACAGTGTATTTGAGAGATATTTGAATATATAAATTTGTTTTGGTTCCGATTGCAATGTGCTCCAGTTAGAAGTGTTGATGAATGTCAAATTCATGTGAATGGTTACAGTTTCTGTCGAGCACTTGTTGCAATATTCGTATATATTTAGTGCAACAAAAAGGTATTTGAATGCTAAAAGTTGATTTTGGTTTGATGTATTTCTTTTAGTTTTAATAGTGCTGTAAAATTAATGGAAGCTTTCCGTGTGTTTATTAGAACTGTGACACCATTTCGTAGTTTCAATAAATGTCCTACTTACTTTGACAATAGATAGAGTGCCGTGCCATAAGTTAACGGACAGTGACGTTACATCCATAGACTTGCATGTTAATTTAGTCCAGGATAAATAATTTGATCAACATATATACATAATTGTGAAAAATTTAACATGGCGGGCTATGGAAAACATTTTTATTAAATGTACATATGCAGGTAAATCGGATGAATCTGTATGAATGAGTCAGAAAATGTAATTTATATTATGTACTTCAAGCTTAGATGATTTCAAATAAAGCTGAGAAATTTGACATTGATACAACAAGAATTTATTTGATGAAAATTATTTATCCTGGACTAAATTAACATGTAAGTATATGGAAAAAACGTCGCCGTCCATATCTTTCTCGTATCGTGATACGAAGGGTTGAATTGTTCATTTTCATTATATGTGACAAACCTCTGTAGAATCATTTGTGACCAATGTGAAAAGTGCGCAACTCCCCGATTGCTTTCTGGAATGGCACGGTACTATGCTACGAATCATGAGGTATCTACATACACCTATGTTTTAAGGATTCAGGTTGCCATGTTTTGTACCTCTATATAACCTAAATTGCATTGTATTATTGATATTGATATTAGTGGACAGGTAAGCAAGGTGAAACTGTTTGACTGTCCGCCCTCCGTCTGTACATATGTACGTCCCATTTTCTTGTTGAACAATATCACACAATCTCGTAAAATGTTGTGACAGCGGATATTGTCAGATAATGCAGATACCAGTTCCTTTCAGTGACCATGACCTTATTTTCAAATATGATAAAAGTAAATTGGACTCATTTGACTCAATGTTAGCATTGAGGGACATTGTCATGTTAGTCACAAACACTTGTTCTGTTTCGTTTTGATTTTGTCACCGCAATGCATGGCCACAAGGCGTTGCGGATTTTCTCCCTCCCGTAATACTAGCAGCCGCTATATAAGTGAAATACTCTTGACAGCGGCGTTAAACCCAAACTCACCTCACCTCATCTTGTTTTGAATTTGTTTCTTAAATAGACGCTTGGGGTATGACCGATTGAAAGAAATAGACGCCAGGTTTTGAATAGACGAACAAAAATGCAATGTTCACAAATGCCTCTTAAAAATATGTATTGTTCACATTCGATAAAGAATAAATATTCACCAAAACAAATTTATATTAAAAAAAGTTTGTCATGACTGCATAACTATAGTTAGTCAGATAATTCATGTTTCCAAAAAATTAATAGATGCCTGTCTCGATTAAGTAAACGCAGGGTATTTAATAGACGCCGGGGCTGAAGGAGGTCTGAAAAATATGCGTTTATACGAGGAAATGCAGTCACTTGATTTGCACGTTAGTACAAACGCTGTTATAACTTTTATAGATCGGTTCTATAACTGGATCAGAATTTATGATGTGTCTAGTTAACACAGAAATTTTTTAATTGATGATGTTGTTGCACGTCAATGGAGAAGAAGTGTCAGATTCAGGTGTATTGACAGAGACTTTGACAAATGTCTCATTCAAAATTCATATGTCTCATTCTGTATTCATGTCTCTTATCTTTGCTCAACCATTTTTGTTCACCTAAATGTCATGTATTTTTGCTTCTTATCGATTTCAGTTTCTCATGATTCAAGTAAAATCTTTTGCTATTTTCTTCAAAGTTTTCAGACACAAGTTTGTGTATGTTTTTGTCAATTATAGATTTATGGTGTGTCCTTCTCTGATCCATTGTCATAGATACATAAATGGAGTGTTCTGTTTTTATTAAGACTTGTAAATGCCACAGATTCCAGTATTTTCTCTCATCAATTATTCATGAGGTGGTAACAGTTGAGAAAAAGTTTTTTTGAGACTGTCTTGATGCAAACATTTTAATGTACAACTTTTTAGCTGTCAACAATACATTTCTGACACACACGTAGTTGACGAGTTTTAGAGCCTTGACATTTTACAAAAATATTGCTATGATTAAGTATATGTTTGTTTATAGCTCATACATTCTTCTACGTCGTTGCTGTTGTCAAGTGATGCCATCCCAGTATGCCATGCCAGTGAATCATTCAGTTATCTTCTCCTGTTTGTTTTTAACCCTTGACCTGTTGTCAAGTGGTGTGGTCTTAACATTCTGGTCTCCGACGCCAAAGGTCCGAGTTTGAATCCCAGTTTAGCAAAATTTGTAACCTGGGCTTCATACTGTGTTGTGCCTCTGGGCAAGGCACTTCATCCACATTGCACTCACTCCACCCAGCTGTTTGAATGGGTACCTGGACACAGGAAGTACGGACCTATATGGTCGCACAGAGTGCTTAGTAGCAGCACCGAAAGTATTCCTTCTAGGTGATAATATGTGAGTAGTAATACATTTAAGTGGAAAAGTATGGCATATAAAATTTCATATAAATATCTGGGCGTAACAGAATATTCAGTGCAGGTGTACATATCCTCCAGATTGAAATGTGCCTTATGAACTGCTTGGTAAAACTTTGGCTTTAGGGAGGGGGGGGGGGGGGGGGGAGGGGGGGAAGGAGGAAGGGTTGGCTCTATTGTGAGAGGTGGGGTGCCTCTGATTTTTCATCTTCGGTTGCCAAACTGCAGACTGTCAGACGGTCAGAATAGGATTTATGTAGGTTTTTGACACTTAACTTAAAATAATACTATAGATTTATGTAATATATGACCATGGAACATCTGGCAAAGTTGGGGATGGGCTATAACCTGAAAATAACCCAAACAAGGACAACCCTCCAAAAAGTGGGGGTGGTCTTAGGCGTATATATACCCGGGAGCACACGGTAATCCCTTTGTTAATAAGTTGTGATTCCTGTAAATAGAGCACTCAGAATGGTTTGAAACTCAACGATTCGGCAGCAAAAATGTTGAAGACATTGGACAAAAATCAAAATGTAGCTGTTGCTTCTCGGTTTAATATTACTGATCATTTTGAGTTTCAATACTGATTTCACTAAATTGAATGAAAATATGTTTCAATTAAAACTGTACGAAATACCAAAAAGGTAGCACTAGCACTAATTAATTAATTAATTATTAATCACGAGTATTGACTTTCTTAACTCTTTTATTGAATAATGTGTATTAGCATGGACTTCAACAAAAAAAATATCATGAAGGTAGGACTAGCACTAATAATTAATTTATGAAATATTGACACCAGTGTAGAATGGCAATATTTAGAATGCTGTTTCAGCAGTTCTTGGTCCAATATCTAGACAAGGAGCACTGATATTAGTCAAAATTTTATGCTGATTGCTCAGTAACTTCTTGTTGATAATTGGAACTTTTTTATACCCTTTCTTAATACACATTTTCCAATGACTTCCCAATGCATTAAGGATTCTGATTCTCATTTGCTGCCTGGATAACTTTGAAATAAGTTGAAATTTGTTGATAAGTAGGACTCGAACGCTTCATTCGATTCTGAATTCTAACTCTTTGATTCAAGTATCTAAATAAGTAATAAAATTCATGTTCAAAAGATGCATACAATTTTTCACGAGTATTGACTTTCTTAACTCTTTTATTGAATACCGTATTCTCTCGGGTATAAGACCATACTCAAGCCGTAGACCACCCCCATTATTCAGAGGGTTGTACTGGTTGGGGTTATTCCTGGGTTAAAGCCCACCCCCAACTTTGCAAGATGTTCCATTGTCATACATTACATATATCTATCATATTATTTTAAGTTAAGTGTCAAAAACCTACAGAAAACCTTTTCTGACTGTCTGACGGTCTCCTGTATGAATTTTCAGTTGGGGTCTCTCCCGCCTAAAAGCCCACTCCCATGTTTTCAAGATGTTTGTTTGTCTAGCCCCCTGGTCTTATACCCGAGAGAATATGGTAATATGTATTAGCATGGACTTCAACACAAAAAAAGATCATGTTTAATGATCTCAATCAACTCAAAAGTTTGAAGTTGGAATCTAGACATGTCTGTTCTAGGTGCACTGAACCAAATTGCAACTATATGGTTGCCAGCTTCTGTAGCCCACAGCACAGAGAGGGTTAAAAGCATCAGCAAATGCATATTTCTAACTCACTGCCTCTTTTAGATTTGCATAAGCAAATAAATGCTTCCTTATATTGAACTTGAAAGCTGGATTATGCTGGAATGCATATATGATCATCAGGGATAAAGTTAAAGCGTTAACATTAGCAAATATATGATTCTGTTAAGGTTGTATTTAAATTTAACTATCATCAAGGACACAGCAAACAGGAATGTCTCTTTCATACAGCTAACCTTCTATTTGCTCGTACTCAAGATTGTTAGTTGTCAACACTCATATATGAATAGATAACACCCTCATCTTCTAAGTTATACATTCAAGTGTACATACTTTTGTGTGAACATTGATATCATTCATCTTTGATTCTGGCAGCAAGAGAGTTAATACACTTCATTACTAACACTGTGGATCCAGATGGGATGGAGGGGGGTGGGTGGTTTGATGAATGGGATGGAGGGGGGTGAGTGGTTTGATGAATGGGATGGAGGGGGGTAAGTGGTTTGATGAATGGGATGGAGGGGGGTGGATGGTTTGATGAATGGGATAGATGGGGGTGGGTGGTTTGATGAATGGGATGGAGGGGGTGGGTGGTTTGATGAATGGGATGGAGGGGGTTGACTGGTTTGATGAATGAGATGGAGGGGGGTGGGTGTTTGATGAATGGGATGGAGGGGGGTGGATGTTTGATGAATGGGATGGAGGGGGTTGACTGGTTTGATGAATGAGATGGAGGGGGGTGAGTGGTTTGATGAATGGGATGGAGGGGGGTGGATGGTTTGATGAATGGGATAGAATGGGGTGGGTGGTTTGATGAATGGGATGGAGGGGGTGGGTGGTTTGATGAATGGGATGGAGGGGGTGGGTGGTTTGATGAATGGGATAGATGGGGGTGGGTGGTTTGATGAATGGGATGGAGGGGTGTGGGTGTTTGATGAATGAGATAGAGGGGGGTGGGTGGTTTGATGAATGGGATGGAGGGGGGTGGGTGGTTTGATGAATGGGATGGAGGGGGTGGGTGTTTGATGAATGGGATGGAGGGGTGTGGGTGTTTGATGAATGGGATGGAGGGGGTTGACTGGTTTGATGAATGAGATGGAGGGGGGTGGGTGGTTTGATGAATGGGATGGAGGGGGGTGGATGGTTTGATGAATGGGATAGATGGGGGTGGGTGGTTTGATGAATGGGATGGAGGGGGTGGGTGGTTTGATGAATGGGATGGAGGGGGTGGGTGGTTTGATGAATGGGATAGATGGGGGTGGGTGGTTTGATGAATGGGATAGATGGGGGTGGGTGGTTTGATGAATGGGATGGAGGGGGTGGGTGGTTTAATGAATGAGATGGAGGGGTGTGGGTGTTTGATGGATGGGATGGAGGGGGGCGGGTGGTTTGATGAATGGGTTGGAGGGGGGTGGGTGGTTTGATGAATGGGATGGAGGGGGGTGGGTGGTTTGATCAATGGGATAGATGGGGGTGGGTGGTTTGATGAATGGGATGGAGGGGGGTGGATGGTTTGATGAATGGGATGGAGGGGGGTGGATGGTTTGATGAATGGGATAGATGGGGGTGGGTGGTTTGATGAATGGGATAGATGGGGGTGGGTGGTTTGATGAATGGGATGGAGGGGGTGGGTGGTTTGATGAATGAGATGGAGGGGTGTGGGTGTTTGATGGATGGGATGGAGGGGGGTGGGTGGTTTGATGAATGGGATAGATGGTAAGGGGGTAGTTTGATTGACCTCCTTGGTGAGCACCCCCCAATCCCCCGTCCTTCAAAATTCTTGATCTGTCTATGAGACTGATCTGATCTACCAATGAAAAAATAGAACTTAAGACCATTTTTTCAAATCATTTTCTAATTGCTCTTTGCTGGATTAAAGTGGAGCACAGTGGTGTAGTGGTTAGCATGCTTTTGAGTCAGTGGCGAATTTACAGGAATCTTAAGAAATATTGCAGGACCATTGGCTAAGGGTTAACGTATATGTGCAACAGAGTTGGTGTGCCGGCCAGTATGTCCTATGTCAACAGACTGTCAAAAGATTATCCCCATCTTCAAACATGTGTCAATAATCTAACATAATACCTTTCTACTTGTGGATATATGAATTTCTTATACAGTGTCCAATGAAGGACATGCGATTTAAAGGGGCAGTAGCACATTTTTTCGCTCAAATAAGTCCATGAAATGTATTTGAAAAATAATGTCACCAATAGTAAAACACCATTCTCTCTCCGGAAAATCAAACTGAAAATGAGTGTACATGGTTGGGTAAAGCCATGGGGATTTTTTTGTATTGCGAAATGATTAAATTGTGTTCACAATAAAATGGCCGCCATGCAATTTTTGCTTTATACGCAACACCGTTATTATCACTACGGATAATTGGTTTGTGTAATAACATGTTTTACCCTCTAAAGTTAATATAAATGACATAAACTATCATTATAAATGGGAAATTTAAAAAAATAAAATTTGCAAAAAACGTGCTACTGCCCCTTTATACTGAAAATTATCAAAAATCATAGTGGACACAGTCACACTTTGTAATTTTATCAATACTTTAAAAAACAATACAATTTCTCCCATTTTTAAAAAAAATTCTTCCTCTTTTTTGCATGAAGGGGAGATAAATAGGTTTTCTGACATGGCATGTTATCTTGCGTGCAGCATGAGAAGACTTCAATTACAATCAACAACAACTGCAAATTAAATTTGGAACTAACCATGCATGTACTCCAAATTATTATTTAACTTGGTTTAAACTTGCTGGAATATCATGGCACAGTGACAACCTACTGCACCAGCAGCAGGCCGAGGGTTAAGGTATTTCTGTACTCAAGCCTCGTATGTCAACAGATTATCAATGGTTCATCCCCTCACCTTCAGAGACCATTATAAGACAAGTATCGTCTGCAAATAACAAAAATGAACTTAAATGCACTCCAAATATTTGCACTGGGCGTAGAGGTAAGTGACAAAGTTGAATAATTAAAACAACAGGGAGCTGTAAAGGCATAACCCACTCTTCAGGGGTCAAGACGAGACTGAGTGATTGTAAATATCACAGAGACGGACAGACGGACAGACCTGAGAGTCACTGAAACATATATAGGCTAGTTTGAGTGTCACAGAGGCTTGAGAACGAGGTTTAGAGTTTGCGTGACAACATGGATACGGTACAACCAAGGATTAATCACAATTTTGTTCTTCTTCTGCTTGGTAAGGAAGAAATGTTTAATTTGAATTTTCTTTGAAATTTTGAATTATTTAAAACTTTTTCTACAAATAAATATCATTAAACTAAGACTTTCGACAACAATGTTGGTGCAGTGCCATCCATCATTGATCACAATTTTTCCCTCTGTTTGGTAAGGAAAAGATGTTTCTTTTGAATTCTTTGAAATTTTAATTATTTTAAACTTTTTCTGCAAATATATGTAAAAAAAAACAACTACGAGTTTAGACAACAACATGGATGATGTGCGAACCAGAATTGGTCACACTCCCCCCCTCTGTTTCATTTAAATTTTCTTTTAAATTTTAGATTATTTAAAAGTTTTTCTGTCAATATATATCATGAAACAAACTACGAGTTTAGACAACCACTGTGGCTCTCTGCCTGTTGGAGGCGGGATAGCGCAGTGGTTAGCGCGTTCGTCTTCGGATCAAGAGGTCCGGGGTTCGAATCCCGCCAGGGGCACGGCAACTTTGTCTGCAGTAGAGAACAGATCTACACGCAGTAGGTTTGGGTGCAATGCTATACTGAATTTCAGCGTAGTACCACCCATGGTTCGCTAGTTCACGCCGATGCTCGCAGGTTTCACCGCAAAGCATAGCCACATGGCGATGCAGGCTTTCTCCCTGCCATAATACTAGCAGCCGTGATATAAGTGAAATACTCTTGAAAGCGGCGTTAAACCCCAACTCACCTCACCTCACCTCTCTGCTTGTTCACATGTGTTCTGTTTGATAACAGATTTGTGTTATTCATAGGCTAGATTTTCTATCAAACCTTTGAAAATGAATTGTTTATAACTTTAAATCATGTGACAATATTTATTGTTGTTGATTACTTAATTATAATTAAATTTTGTAAGTTTTCAAATCTTTGTTCATTCTCAATGATAAAGCAAAACAATTTTAATTAAATGTTTTAGCAACAACCATTCACTGATAAGTTGTTTATCATTTAATTAAAACGAATTATTGTAAATAATATTCAATTAGTATTAAAATGATCCTTTGTTAAAGTAAATACCCACCAGGGCTCATCCTTAACCATAAACAAAACAACGTTTAATGTTTATGAGTTTGTATGAACCTTCACTGATTTGTTATTTATTATTTACAAGGTGATTGATCACAGTACGTTGTTACAATAGTACATCGTGTGATGGTATTCGTGTGTAACTAATTGTTGACAAGAGGAGGTTGGACTGAGCTAATTGTATTGTAGTCAGCTGGGAGAGATGTGTATTCTGATACACCCAAGGGAGGTAACTCTCAATATGAGCTGGGATCAAAACTATTAGTGAGCTGTAAAAACAGGTCTGAGATTATCTCTTCTTAAGATGAGATAGTGTATCTATTCACCTTGAAGGAAACACAAAGGGGGAGGGGAGAGTTTGGAGTAGGGGGAGGGAGGGAGGTGTACTTATCATGGAAAAAGGAGGGGATGGGGTGGGTGTTCACACCTTACAGGTCCATCAAATTTACCAACCTCGTCCCAAGGGCTGATCAACTATCATCCCTGGGTTCACGGACCTCTATTGGTCAGAATTCCTGAGCATCAAAATTTACCACTTTCCAGATGTTATAACATGTACCCGGTAACTAATGTAATCAAGATGCTCTTGTCACTTAATGTAAAGGATTCCGATATCAAATTGATAGTAAAACTGGTTATTGTTCATAAAAATAGGCAAAATGATCCGGAACTATGTTTTACCGTAATGACACTGTGAGTAGACTGAAGTAAACAAGCAAAATCACTGCGCGAACATAACGGCTGCGTGAAACGCGATTTGTTCAAAAGTCTTTATTTATTATTTGCATATAAAACATCGATAACAAGATATAGTATTAATAAGATATACCTTTTCACTATTTTCTTTCTAGGGAGAAAGTTTTATTCAAATCAAAGGCTAAAATTCTGGTGTGTGGATCAGATATTATGTGAACTAGTTGAATAATGAGTAAACAGATTTTAGAGAAACATGAAAAAGACATTATTCATAAATGTTTCATGTGTCTTGTCCTGCTATGCTAAGATGTTTGAGAAGCTGGGAGTTTGTTTGATGTTCTGAACAATCAGCTTGCTAGTGTTATTGTATGTGATAAAATACATTAAGGGTTTCAAGATCAATTCACAAGTGTTATTGTATATACACAAGTACATTAAGGGATTTCAAGATCACTCACCTAGTGTTAATTACATGCTTGCTTCTTTCTCTTTACTGTGGGGTTGAATAGTGCAGTGGTTAGTGCGTTCGGCTTTGGATCAAGAGGTCTGGGGTTTGAATCCTGCCAGGGGCACAGCAACTCTGTCTGCTGTAGAGAACTGTTCTACACGCAGTAAGAATTAGGTGCATTGCTTCACTGGATTTCAGTGTAGTACCACCCATGCTTGGCTGGTTCCAGCCGATTCTCGCAGGTTTCACCGCAAAAGCATAGCCACAGGGCGATGCGACTTTCTCCCTGCCATAATACTAGCAGCCGCGATATAAGTGAAATACTCTTGAAAGCGGCGTTCTGAGTTTTCTCCATGCAATAATAGCCGTGAAATACTCTTTAGAGTGGTATTAATCACTAATTCAGCTCACCTCACCTCTTTAAAGCTCTTTCTTTTCACATGTAAAGTCAATTCTCATGCTCGACTAGAAGCAGTCAGGTAGCCCATCGCTAGTGAAAAAGTAGCTGGACTAGTAGAGTGTAAAAACTGGTAGTCCTTAAAACTGATTAAAATTTGAGGTGAAATGATCAGACATGCCAAGTTTCATTTGGTCCAACCAGGTAGATCTACCTGGTTTCAAGGTTCCAACCAGGTAGATTTCTGAATCGCCCCGCCGCCGTTATACCGATCAACAAAGATTAACACTTTCACTATTTTATTGTCATATTTAGATCTTTGAATCATTTTACAAAAAACATTTTCTCCTTTAAATAAATGCAGCACATTCTTTGTTTATTTTAATTGAGGAATTTAGTTTATTTATAAATATTCAATTCAAAATTTACAAATTATTTGTAATTATTGTATTGCTGTCTTTCATTATATTATTATTAACCAATGCAAATTGACAGTTTTAATTAGCTAACTTTTAAACTAATATTTTGATGGTATAAATGCTGAGTACAAACCAAAACATTCCTGAACTAAGCAAGCACTGTACTGTGCTGTACCGGTAATAAAATCCACTGTTTTTATGTTTGTTTGAATCAATGAATGTTTCATTTTCCAATAACAAAAATACTGTTGGAATTGAACCTTAGAAACTAGATTATGCCTCTTGGTTCAAATTTATATTTTCATCAAAATGCTAATCAAGTGACAGAAATATATTATATCATGCAACCAAGTCCCGTAAAACAATTACCAGTCTCTACGGTGATAGAAATCTATCCTGTGATATATATTTGTTACAAAGGGTGACCTAGTTTCACCTTTGACCTTGTTTACGACATCTGAGACATTTGATTGGCTAACCTTTCACCTTACATAAACATATTCCAGGAAAAGCAATGTTTTGTTTCCGGTTGCACAGTAGACTTTACATTGTCGCAATTTGATAATGTAATTCATAAATCAGACATTAAATTGTCACATTATAGTTGGTTATTTGACTTTAAGGTCAAAATATGTAGGGTGTTAGTTACGTGAAATTAATTAATGTTGAAAATCAAAACACGTGGTCGGGCAATCTCATTGCTATTCTATCCGATAACAGTGAAAACACATTTTCAGGTATGATTTGACAATTTTGTAGTTCTATTATATTACTTATTAGGTTTTAGCAAGACTTATAATCAGTAAATGTTGATTATATAGCATTATTCTTGATAAATTTGTCATTACTAACTGAATAAGTTAGGAAGTGTGAAAAATATTTCACCGCTCATTTATCGATTAGTATGTCTTGTTGTGACCAGCGCACGTGGTAGAGTTGATTTCAACAATATTTTTGCTACAAAAAACTGGCTGTCTTTCCCAAATTAATCTTGCTGCATTATGAGTGGATATTTTACAAGACTTTTAATGTTTATTTTGTTAAATTGCTTGAAATTTTAATTTTAATTTTATTTTTTGAAAACCCGGTAGAAAATACCACGAACTCGGTAGCCCGGTAGAATGGTCTAGAAACCGGTAGTCTACCGGGTAAACCGGTAGACTTGGCAAGTCTGGATCATGGATGTGTAGTTGGGTCGCTGGAATGAGTCTGGACAAGTACTTTTAGAGTACTTTCTACTAGTCTAAATGGCTACTGGATTGAAAAGGTTAATTTCGACCCCTGAGTAGGAAATGAATCTAGGTATATTGTCGAGAACGAAGAAAACAGAAACGGATTTTGTCTTGTACACAACTGGTATTGATGTTTCAAGTAATGAGCTGTCTTTCTGTGATCATTTTTAGGCTTGATTAAAGTAAAAATATTGTTTAGTCTTTACAAGAGATGAAATATGCTGTGAACATAATGAGCGTGTAGCCGAATCTCCATCTTATAGAAAATTAGCAGGATATATTATAATTATATGTGAAAATATTAAACAAAGTAGAAAATAAAATTGCACAAATTGTTCAGAATCTGAGAGTGTTGTTTGTGTTTTTACGGAAATCAATTTGTGTCTTTCTAACCCAATTAAGAGGGCCATATTTGTGTAGTAACTTAATTTTCCCAATTATCGATGTTTGAAGAGCCGAATTGACACGCGTCTGACAGCACCTCCTTTTTGTCTTCATCTTAAAAACATGAAAATAACAAAAAGTAATTCATCTTGCTGCATTCTGATGTTTTCTCAGGAAGCAGCATGTTACTATTGATTTGAAGAAAAGCTTTTGAGATGAAAATTGAAAGTGATGCGAAGAAGGAGGTATAACAGATCGCATAGTGATATCTTCATAGCAGCTTGTGTGTTATGGGAGTTTACTGTGTGGGGAATGCATGATGGAACTTCCAAACAAAGTGTTTACCGGTTGTACAGAAGATAGCACTTTACAATTGATCGAGTGTCTGCCAGGTGTGCAGAAGATAGTACTTTTGAATTGGCGTTGGTTGTATGGAAGATCGCCCTTTCCAATTGAGTGTAAGTCAGTTGTATGGAAGATAGTATTTTCCAATTGAGTGTTAGACAGTTGTATGGAAGATAGTATTTTCCAATTGAGTGTCTGCAAGGTGTGCAGAAGATAGTACTTTTGAATTGGCGTTATTTGTATGGAAGATCGCCCTTTCCAATTGAATGTAAGTCAGTTGTATGGAAGATAGTATTTTCCAATTGAGTGTTAGTCAGTTGTATGGAAGATAGTATTTTCCAATTGAGTGTCTGCAAGGTGTGCAGAAGATAGTACTTTTGAATTGGCGTTAGTTGTATGGAAGATCGCCCTTTCCAATTGAGTGTAAGTCAGTTGTATGGAAGATAGTATTTTCCAATTGAGTGTCTGCAAGGTGTGCAGAAGATAGTACTTTTGAATTGGTGTTAGTTGTATTGAAGATCGCCCTTTCCAATTGAGTGTAAGTCAGTTGTATGGAAGATAGTATTTTCCAATTGAGTGTTAGTCAGTTGTATTGAAGATAGTAATTTCCAAATGAGTGTTAGTCAGTTGTATGTAAGATAGCACCTCAAAATGAGTGCTAGTCAGTTGTACAGTAGGTAGCACTTTCCAAATGAGTGCTTGTCAGTTGTACAGAAGATGGTATTTTCCAATTGAATGCTTTCCAGTTGTACAGAAGATTGTATTTTCCAATTGAGTATTTGCCAGTTGTACGGAAGATAGCGCTTTTCTAAATGAGTGCTTGCCAATTGTACAGAAGATAGTACTTTCTAAATGAGTGCTTGCCAGTTGTACAGAAAATAGCACTTTCTAAATGAGTGCTTCTAGCTCCAGACAACGAGTACCCGCTCCGTGACGTCGCTGATATACTCGCTGCCATCAGAAGGTGTTCGGATGAGAAAGCTCTAATACAGCGCGTGCAGCAAGTGATTGCTGTCACGTTCCAAAACGAAACTTCTAACTCTTAGGATTCGCTTTACAACTCCGTACAGCGACACAAGAAAAGAGGCCGTCAAATGAATATTTGTGTGATTGTATTAGGGTTACTATCGCGTTATTAAAACAATAAAATTTTTCGTTCAATTGCAGAGGTCAATAAACATGATATGTTTAACTAAAAACAGCAACATTACTTACATTCCTACGCCCAACGCATAAAAACACTCTCGAACCGATTGCGTGGTATGTTGTTGACTAAGCCTTTGGTTCTTGGCTATCCAAGACGTCATATTCAATTGTTGTCAACTGGTGCTTGCCAGTTGTATTGAGTTCTTATGTAAAATTGAAAATATAATAACATCTGAGTTTACATAATCTTTTAATTAAGTTATATATTCGGTATATAATGAAAAATCAAATTGATATACCATGTACCGAACCGAAAGCAAAATATGTGGTTCAACTACTGTAGGTGTGAACTGTTTCACCCCTAACTCCAGTTGGATCAACTCAATGATCTCTTGTATATTTTGACGTGTTGAGTCTTAAACCAGAGTTTCAGTAACAAGACGTGGTGTTACAATATGTGCATTTTGTGATGTCTTAATGGTCAGAGTTTATGTACAGTTTATGGGATATTGTGGTCGTAGGCAAGATATAGTTCGTGAAGATACTGTAAATATAGAGCAAAGTTGAAAGAACATGTCTTGGAATCAATAGAGCCGAATCTGGCATCACTGGTTACAATCTTAGAGGTCAACTTTTAATACAGCACACAGTGAATAAATCCTGATATCTCCTTTTTGGGGGATACAGTCTATTTCCTCCGTCTATATGGCTCTTCCAGTCAAGAATTACCATTGTTGGAATACTTTTTTCCTGGGAGGTTTCTTAGGAAAACTGTTAATGTCAGACAGTATCTCCTGGAGTTAAAATATGATAACAAAAATAAAATATGATATAAAGTTAAAATTTATTATTTTTATATTTAGATCATTTAAAAAAATGTTGTGCTTTAGCTTTCACCCTCCAAAAATGTAAATTTACAAGAATTACATAAATGAGGTCCTATTGGTCTAGAAACAATATAGAACATTAATTAATTGTCGATTTGACGATGAATACATCAGAACATTAAGTTGGAAAGTTTAAAAGGATTATCTTAGACGAGAAATTGGTTGAGATGACGATCTTTCACCATTAAAGAGTCATCGAGTATGTTGATAGACATATCAGAAAATTGCTAAAAATTTCATGTCGTGTTGTAGATATAAAATTTCTCTAGCTAGCGAAGTGATAAGTATGTTTTCCAAAAATAAATTTGTATTTGAAACATTGACATACTCGATGACACTTTAAAAGAAAACTAGTTCTGAGAAGAGCAAATGTAAAGATAGTTTGAGGATGCTAGATGCATTTCTGACAGTTGTTACGGGATTGCCTGGAGCTGTTACTAAAAGAAACACTGCTGAAAGCACTAATTACGAGCCATGCCGTTATATAGCAAGATTTCGATATGATTTTGAAAAACTAAATAATATTGAATACAAAGTCTTTGATAATGGCGTCAGTTTCTCAGAGTTAAAAGTTACATCAATTGTGATTCATAAAATTTTATTTGGCTTCAATACGTTCCAACATACCATATAGGCTGATTTCAATACAAATATTTTCACTGAACTTCCATATTTATCCCCAATCGCTAAATATATAATAATTACTAGTTTCCAATTAAAATCGAGCTACGTCAATATACAATTTACATGTGCAGAACCCGAAACTACACGTCTCATTTACATGCACAGTATTTATATGACCTATTAAAAATTATCTAAATTTGTCGTTTTGCTTGTAAATAAATTATCTTTGACTAATTGATACGTGTCATTCGCGGTGCATTGTCCGGTTTTCGATCAGAAATGACTATGTTTTCCTTTAAATGCCAATGGTGATGCTTTAAATGCATTATACTGAGTCGACTATCATCAAAATGGTATTTTCGACAACATGCAGTATTTCCGATAAAATAACACCATTTATAACGTTTAGATTATGTGACCCCAAACAACACAATGGATGCACCTTTAAACCATGAGGCATGTGATATCTGTACAATTACTTGTGTGTATTGGTTCATATCAATGCCAGTTTTGGCATCTGAATTGAATCATGGAGACTGAGTTTATAAATAGAGAGAGGCAACACAAACAGCCACTGAATTGATTGATATTAGTCTGTGTATGGTGGCAGTCCGTACAAGGACATTCAACGGTGGATGGGTTAACTGTTTATCTCGCTGCCAGTTTCAGAGCTGAGAATATTTGAGAGGTCTGTCTGTCTGTTGGGGTCTAGACAAATTGGAAGTTGCCTCACTTTTCGAAAATATCTGTAGTACTAGAAGGGTTAACTGTTTCAGTGGTGGAAAAATGGGGGTTGGGGGGGTGGGTCCACTTTTGACTGGACCCCCTTTTTCAAAATTCCTGGATCCGCCACTGAACTGTTTGATACCACTGCATATTGCCCTGAGAGTGAACTTGTTTCTAAAACATACCATGTTGATGGTAGAAGGGTTCACTGGGGGATAACACTTCATATCGCCCTGAGAGTGAACTTGTTTACAACAAATACTATGTTGATGGCAGAAGGGTTAACTGGGGGATAACACTTCATATCACCCTGAGAGTGAACTTGTTTACAACAAATACTATGTTGATGGCAGAAGGGTTAACTGGGGGATAACACTTCATATCGCCCTGAGAGTGAACTTGTTTACAACAAATACTATGTTGATGGCAGAAGGGTTAACTAGGGGATAACACTTCATATCGCCCTGAGAGTGAACTTGTTTACAACAAATACTATGTTGATTGCAGAAGGGTTAACTGGGTGATAACACTTCATATCACCCTGAGAGTGAACTTATTACTCTTATGTTGACGGTACATGGGTTAACTGTTTGATACCAGTTCATATTGCCCTGAGAGTGAACCTGTTAACAACACATGCTTTGTCGATAGTAGAAGGGTTAACTGTTTGATACCAGTTCATATCGCCCTGAGAGTGAACCTGTTTATAACGTTGATGGCAGAAGGGTTAACTGTTTGATACCAGTTCACATCGCCCTGAGAGGGAACCTGTTTAAAACGTTGATGGTAGAAGGGTTAACCGTTTGATACCAGTTCATATCGCCCTGAGAGTGAACCTGTTTAAAACGTTGATGGTAGAAGGGTTAACTGTTTGATACCAGTTCACATCGCCCTGAGAGTGAACCTGTTTATAACGTTGATGGCAGAAGGGTTAACTGTTTGATACCAGTTCATATCGCCCTGAGAGGGAACCTGTTTATAGTGTTGATGGCAGAAGGGTTAACTGTTTGATACCAGTTCATATCGCCCTGAGAGTGAACCTGTTTAAAACGTTGATGGTAGAAGGGTTAACCGTTTGATACCAGTTCATATCGCCCTGAGAGTGAACCTGTTTAAAACGTTGATGGTAGAAGGGTTAACCGTTTGATACCAGTTCATATCGCCCTGAGAGTGAACCTGTTTAAAACGTTGATGGTAGAAGGGTTAACCGTTTGATACCAGTTCATATCGCCCTGAGTGTGAACCTTTTTAAAACGTTGATGGTAGAAGGGTTAACTGTTTGATACCAGTTCATATCACCCTGAGAGTGAACCTGTTTATAACAATGATGATAGAAGGGTTAACTGTTTGATACCAGTTCATATCACCCTGAGAGTGAACCTGTTTATAGCGTTGATGGTAGAAGGGTTAACTGTTTGATACCAGTTCATATCGCCCTGAGAGTGAACTGTCAGGACTAGGAGATGGTGGAGCTCCATTGGGAAGCATGTTGCAGGAACCGAACTCTTTTATCAGTAAGGAGATAACAGCTTCCCCTTGCCACAAGGTGGATAGGACATGATGCATGGAATCTTTCTCTTTCATTTTTTCAACACGGAAGTGTGTGTCAGTTCTGTTTCCCCCTGCCGTGTCAGTATTATATCAAGTTATTCAAGGTTATTGGATTGTCGGTGGTTGAGTAAAAGCCTGATGCTCTCACTTTGTGGTGTTAATATATGGTACAATATCAAATCTTTTAAGCTTATTGGATGGGTGTATGTTGCTATTCAACCTGTTAGACTCCCGGTGGCTGGGGCTAGTGTATCAGAGTCTTATACCGGCAGACATAGCGCAGGATATCTATCAATGCTTTTTGTACGTGATGTTTGATGACAGCGAGGAGCTCCCATCGATTCCCTAGCGACTCCCGGCTGATGAGTTATGATGGTTTATCGTGGTAACCAAGAAAATTATCAAAATTGTAAATAGCTTGGTGTAATTTTCCTAAAATTGAGATTACCCCTTTGCTGTATATCTCGTTTATGGTGCAATTTCCCAACCAAAGAAGTTCATCAATCGGATAATGACTTTCATTGGCGGTATAGATCTGTGACTTGAAAGTGCCGGGCAGACTTAGCGCGGTGTTTATTTGACAAGAGAGAGCATTTCATCATGGTGAATATTGTGGTTTGTTTCAGATGCCCATCGGGCGTTGGAGCTACTAGAAGATTATCACAGCAGACTCAACAAGCCACAGGATAAACAGTTAAAGAACGCCATTGAACGGGTCATTCAGATCTTCAAGAGCCGCCTCTTCCACGCATTACTAGGTAAGTACTGAATTCCAGTAAACTCTCAACTTAATTGCAGTCAAGCTGTTTTTTTCCAGGAGGGGCTCTTGAAACGGTCCTGTTCCAGGAGGGGGTCTTTAGACTCTGATGTTCCAGAAGGGGGTATCTTGGGTCTGTACTCTTCCAGGAGGAGGTATCTTGGGACTGTATTCACCCTGGAGAGTATTTTGGTACTGTATTCTTCCAGGAGGGTGTATTTTGGGACTGTATTCTTCCAAGAGGTGGGATTTTGGGACTGTATTCATCTAGTAGGGGGGCTTGGGACTGTATTCATCCAGGAGGAGGTATCTTGGAACTGTATTCATTGAGAAGGAGGTATCCTGGTACTGTATTCTTCCAGGAGGGTGTCTTGGAACTGTATTCATCCAGGAGGAGGTATCTTGGGTTTGTGTTGTTCCAGGAGGGGGTCTCAGGGCCATTCGTCTACCCATAGGTGTTCCTGATTTTACTATTGCAGCCATTATTTTATTATTAGGTTCCCAAATAAAGAAAATTGACCAAAATGACCCTCACAGCTGCCAGGCAAAGGACGGCACTGGCAGAGTCTCCCAACTTGCTTGTTGTGAAGTAATGCAATTATCAAGCTCGCGCTACCAGTGTTGTGCCTGTATAAATTTTTGATAGGCCCATTTATTAAATCTTTCCAATCTTTCTTTCATGGCACCGAGATTTTGTCTTGTTGAACTGTGTTGAGTATTGATCTTCTGAATGATTTATTCACCGTTTGTGTGTGAGAATAGATTTCTCTGATAGAAACAAAAGCGTTTGTTTACAAAAACAGGATGTTAAAACTTAAGAGAAATCATTTTGGATGGTATTAGATATTTATTGAAAAAATTGACAGATTTTCTCTTTATAGGCAGCTGAAGCAATAGGGGGTGTGCTTCTTAAAGTGAAACTTTTCTTGCTAGAATCTTAATGAAATTTATGGTTTAAGTTGATTTACATTTGCAAAGATAATTTTATGAATGGTTTAGCTTATGATACTCATTCATGGGATACTTATTATAAATAAAAAAAAAATATTTTGCCTTGTGCCTTATGGTGTTTGACAAGCCGTATTTAATACACTGCATAAACATCTTTATCATTTCACCCTTCAGAACTGTTGCTTCAGAAGTGGGAGGGGGTGGGATAGCGCAGTGGTTAGCGCGTTCGGCTTCAGGTCAAGAGGTCCGGGGTTCAAACCCCGCCAGGGCTCGGCAACTTTGTCAGCTGTGGAGAACTGTTCTACTTGAAATTTGGGTGCAATGCTACATTGAATCTGAATTTCAGTGCAGTACCATCTATGGTTCGTCCTCCTGTCTCAGGGTATAACGTATACGCTAATGCACATTTCATAACCTGGGTGCAAGGCAGCTTATATCTTCATGAGGTGACATATGTTCCAGCCAATCAAATAGTTTTCTCGCCCTTTGGTGATAAAATTTAGCCAATCACAGAGAGCTTTTCAAAATGCAGATGGCTTTCGCACTTCCTCAAAATGGTGACTTCCTTAGACAAGCGAGCTGAATTGAAGAGTTTTTTCCCGTCAAATTGTCTCAGACACAGACCATGGAATGAGAAACGCAGTTAATCGAGGAAGGTAGGGTAAACGTTTGATGGCTCGGTTTTGAGAGATCGTTATGATTTCCGCAGTGATAAACCACAAAGAACGCAGTCTGAAGCCGACTAGCCTTCAAGTGATGTCATTGGTTGTCTAAATTTAGCTTGTTCCTCGATCATACGTCACCTCGCGAAGATATAAGCTGCCTTTGCACCCAGGGTATGAAAGTTGCATTAGCGTGCATTATACCCTGAGACAGGAGAATGGTTCGCTATCTCCAGCCGATGCGCTCGGGTTTCACTGTGATGCACAGCCACCATGCTGTTACGGGCTTTCTTCCTGCCGTAATACTAGCAGCCGTAATTTAAGTGAAATACTCTTGAAATTCGAACTCACCTCTCTGCATCTGTTGCTCCTATAGATAAACCCAGCAAGGTTATCAGTTGGGGAGGATGAATTAATTAAGTCCTGGTTTGTGAACTCTATCAGAGGTGTGATAGCACCAAACATCTGCTCTACTTACTTGTAGATGTAATTATTTGATAGGTAAACCTTGCTAGTATTTTGGGGTCATTAGGTGGAACGAAAGTGATTACTACCTAAAATACAGGCCAACTGGGATCACTTTATGGACTTTATCGAGCACTGATATCAAGATTATTGGACCTTTGGGTATGGAAAAATGATTGTTTTGAGAATGGAATTTATTTTGATCTGAAGTTTTGGTAACTGTCTGTTGTACAAGTGTATGATATTCACCTTGGTCTAATATTCATATGCAGTACAGCTATTTCAATCCATTTTAAATTTTTTTTTATATTGTGTAGGTCGCAACATATCTAAACTTAAAGGCGCTGTAGCACAAAAAGGTATATAAATGTTGCCAACTTGCTAAATTATACTTCTGAATCAATAAATAGATTTTAAAAATGAATGTACATGATTTGGTTAGGCCATGTGATTCCATTTCCCTTCAAGCGACCAATTTAAGGTGTTCACTTTAAAATGGCCACTCGAAGGAAGTTCAAGTGATCTGACTGATGTAGTGGTACCTAAACATTCAGAGTAGAGTTTTAAATAATGATGAAATGGTCATCCATGTCTGAACTCTCAAAACCATACATATGAGACCTACAAATCTACCTTTCACACTGAAGAGTTCCACAAAATTGTCACTTTATACATCGCACCATTTTCTTCCAATATGGATAACCGTTTTCTATGGATACAGCTTATCAGGTTGTGTTATGAGATGTTTTACCATTTAACTTAACAATATGTTGTATAAACTTTCATAATAAATGGCAAATTTGAGCAAAAATGATATGCAAAAATATGCTACAGCGCCTTTGATCTTCAGAGTGCCATCACTTGATTGTGATTCCTACTCTGGCATGAAGGAGGTTAACCCTTAAATATCTAGTCTCCTTTACAGATCTATTTTCTACCATCTGGAGGGTTAAAAAGTCAATACTATGAGGGTTTAAGTAGAACCAATATAGCTTTAACAAAAGGCTCGGATTGCTTGTCCGGTAAAGCCATGGAATCCTTCATGTAGATCTGAACATTGACTGATGTGCAGGATATCCTTGTCTGTGAGTGGGATACCGTGGAACAAGTTTGCTAGACAAATCATGGATGTAGAGAGGAGTCTAATTGTGAACGAGGCTATAGGTATTGGCAAGGGATTCTCTTATTTCATTGGCTTGGGAATTCGATTGTTCATGACATTGAGTGTCCATTCATTTTGAAGAAGTTTCCAATTCCTAATCAGTTTATTTTTTCAGCCGATAGTTTCAATATGTTCATTGGTCGAGTACATGATCATGTCGTATTTACAAACAGAAGCCCAAAAATATCAATCTCGATGAGTCTAGTTGTTTGATATGATATTTCTAAATAGTTTTCAACAAGTCAACGAAAGAGTTCAGACAAATCTTGTTTTTGCAAAAGTTTAAGGTACATTTTAACTTAACATAAAAAACTTATTTTCAAAGCATGCTAAGCCCTAGTTGCTAGCCAATGTATGGTACTTATAACTTTCTCACAGATGTAGGTCCAGATTATCAAACTTAAACCAATCACAAGGGAAAAAGATTATCAAAAAATCAGAATCAGCACATTTGGAGTCGAGCATCATTATATATGGAAACACGTTCATGAACTAAAGGCAACTTCATCAAGACCTCCACTAGAGTTTTAATTTTCAACAATGGCTCTGTATGTAGAGGCTCGCCACTAATGGCTGCAATACTGCCGAAGCGGCGTTAAACAATAACTCACTCACTCACTCACTCACTCACTCACTCACTCACTCACTCACTCACTCACTCACTCACTCACTCACTCACTCACTCTGTATGTAGACCCTTACTCACTTGTTCCCAGATATTCTGTATAACCTGTCTTTATCCAGTAGAAGATGCTGGATTATACCATGCTATTCAGTTCCTGTAAATCTGTAACACAGAATGATTTGTCACTAATTAATCAACAGTTGAAATTTAATGATGGACAAGACATAACCATTTTAGATTGTCAAATAAGTGTCAGGAGATATCTACATGGATTCTGGATTATATCCTTCGCTATTCAGTTCCTGTAAATCTGTCACACAGAATGATTTGTCACTAATTAATCAACAGTTGAAATTTAATGATGGACAAGACATAACCATTTTAGATTGTCAAATAAGTGTCAGGAGATATCTACATGGATTCTGGATTATATCCTTTGCTATCAAGTTATAATTTCAGTTAATCTGCCAGTCAGAATGATTTGTCATTAATTAATCAACAGTTGAAATTTAATGATGGACAAAACAACCTTTTCAGATTTTCAAATAAGTGTCAGGAGATATAGAGAATCTCACCCAAGTGTCTTCTGATATCAAATATATCAACACGAGTTGATATAGCTACAAATATCCGAGGCTTGCCGATTATATTTTTACTTTTATCAACGAGTGTTGATATATTTGAAATCAGAAGACACGAGGGTGAGATTCTATTTATCATCCAAAATCATTCTTATTACCTTTTAGTAAAAAAAAGTGTACATCTCTGAGCACATCTCTGCCATTTGACTTTCAGAGCGGTGAGGTCATAGCATTGTGACGTCATTTCTCGATGATGTAAAAGCATTGTGATGTCATGTAGTTGACGGTGGCAGGGCATTGTGCAAAATCTACTGCCAAAACGATATCTCCCAGGAGATATCGCTTGACCTCACACAAGTGATATCTCCTGTGGAACACAGTTTTGAATGATAAATCTATTTGCTATATCCTTTGCTATGATGTTGTGAATCCTGTAAATCTTTCAGAATGATTTGTCACTAATTAGTCAGCAGCTGAAGTGATGGACAAGATAATGTTAATTTGAGATATCTATATGTCTAGTTGTTCTCATTTAAGTCATGGTCAGACAGAACTCAGAACAAGAGGTCAAGTAGAAACTCTTTCCCCTCCAGTGCTGATACAGAGGGCGTAGTTACCCTGACTACTAGCTTCACCTGTAAAACTTGTCTGATCTGTTTCACATCAATCTAGCACAGTGTTCCAATATCCTCCAGCTAATTCTTGTTAACAAGATATTAATAACATCTTCTTAGCATCCTTGCTCCTTAGCAATGTAGAGGTCCAGTCTGATTAAAATTGTCCTTGTTCCGAGGAATAAAATCTACAAAATAGTGCATTTCGGGATACGAACTGGTTCTATAGATTCCTCACCACAAGCTCTGAGGACACCCGTATAGGCGCGCATTCTGTACCAGTTTAATGCAGACAAAACTCAGTCACATAGTCACAAATTAATCCTACACACCATCCTTAGCAGATGTTTCAAGAAGGACTTTGTTGCATGACCTTCTTGGTAACTTGGCGGATGTTTCAAGAAGGACTTTGTTTCATGACCTTCTTGGTAACTTGGCGGATGTTGCAAGAAGGACTTTGTGGCATGACATGCTTGGTAACTTGGCAGATGTTTCAAGAAGGACTTTGTTTCATGACCTTCTTGGTAACTTGGCGGATGTTTCAAGAAGGACTTTGTTTCATGGCCTTCTTGGTAACTTTGCAGATGTTCCAAGAAGGACTTTGTTTCATGACTTTCTTGGTAACTTGGCGGATGTTGCAAGAAGGACTTTGTGGCATGACATGCTTGGTAACTTGGCAGATGTTTCAAGAAGGACTTTGTTTCATGACCTTCTTGGTAACATGGCGGATGTTTTAAGAAGGACTTTGTTGCACGACCTTCTTAAGGTAACTTGGCAGATGTTGCAAAAAGGACGTTCCTTTCTGATTGAAGCCTCTATCATAAATACTCTTGAAAGCGGCGTTAAACGACAACTCACCTCACCTCACCTCTAGTCTTTAGTGGACACATGATGAATGTTGAGAGTGACAACCACTGTAATTCCTCCTGAATGCTTATCAGATTTTTCACATACATGCCGTTGGTACCTTGTGACTTTATTGCAGACGCAGAGCTATTGTCATTAACAATAAAAAGTGGAAGTTAGATTTCTTTGGTTTAAAATCCATGTCGGTTTTCTGAAAGTTTGGCAGACAGTTGGAACTTAGAAAGTCACGATTATTTTCTTTAAATATAGAACGTCATGTAAAATATGTAAGAAGTTTGTCTTCTTTTAAAAGTTATTGTAGAAAGTTTCATTGGAAACCCATTATTCTTGGATTTTGTCATTGATTGAAATACTGAAAATGCCTGTTTTTTAAATTGGATGAAAAGTACTGGTTTTATTAGAGCTTGTCTCCAAGAATCGTCAGTTGTCAATATTTGAAAATTATTTTTATAGAATATCAAATCCTTTCTGGTATCGTCAAATCATGTTGAAATGTTTGAATGAGAAAAGAAATGTTTCTTTTGCAAAAACTTCGAAACAAGTGGATACCTTGTATTTTAATATTCGTCTGAAATTGATTTTGATATTTATAACTAAAAGAAGAGAAATATTAAAAAAAATGAAATGTCTGAAGTCTTTACAGAAGTAGATGACATTTTGATTGACATTCTAGACTTTAATTTGGCGAACAAGTTCTCATAAGTTTTGACTGCTCAACTTCTTTATTCTACTAGCATGAAGAAGTTGAAAATCTTGAACTTAATTATTGTTTCTAAAAAAAGTGCCGAAATGTGATACCAAAAGTTCATGAAGTAAACATCCTTTTCTATCATACGTCAAAGTTTCAAACTTAATTGAAAATATATCTTTGAACTAAATAAGATAAGAATCAAAGACGTTAAGTGAAGAAGAAGCTTTAGCCAAAGAAATTAAAGAAATAAATTTGTTGGATCCAAAGATAAAGAAACCAGAGTGAGAACAAGTCGCTCCGTGGAATGGCGCCGTTGTCCCTGGAGAATCTTGTTGCTCCATGTTCTGAAATAAAAACGGTAACATGTCTGAAGTTATCTGCTAAATGAACATTAGGATTTACTTTAGGTAGAGGATAAACGATAAAAGTTCTTCATTGGAAGGGACAGAAGTCATTAATTTGGGAGTCAGTTGGTGCGTTGTGTAAGTAAGGTGGGCAATCGGCTTATGAAGAAAAAAGCGTGAACTCTATTCTGCTTTAATCTCCATTCTAAACATGCTGTTACAGTTCAGTAGGTTTTGTGTTGAGGTTGACTCGTCCAACTTCTTTAGGGGCGGGATAGCGCAGTGGTAAGCGCGTTCGGCTTCGGATCCAGAGGTCCGGGGTTCATATCCCGCCAGGGGCACGGCAACTTTGTTTGCAGTAGAGAACTGAACACGCAGTAAGGTTTGGGTGCAATGCTACACTGAATTTCAGCGTAGTACCACCCATGGTTTGCTAGTTCCAGCCGATGCTCGCAGGTTTCACCGCAATGCATAGCCACATGGTGTTGCGGGCTTTCTCCCTGCCATAATACTAGCAGCTGCGATATAAGTGAAATACTCTTGAAAGCGACGTTAAAACCCAACTCACCTCACCTCGGTTGCCAAATGGATAAGCTGTTAGTACATTCAATGTTGGCACATCTAACTTCTCTATGTCATCCGATATGTTCCTGCTTTTGAATGATGTAATTCAATGGTTATACGCACAAATTGATGGACCTTGTTTGTGGAATTCTGCGCTTTATAAGTACTCTTATTATTATTAATATACAGTCAAGACTCGTTTGACTGGACCCCGTTTATCCAGGAACCCGGCCATCCGCACGTTAGTATTTCAAATCTTCTCTTTACAAATGATGATTCGCTTAACAGCACACCTCCCTATCCATCAACGATTATCAACTGTAATCATATAGTGCAGATAAACGAGATCTGACTGTATATCATAGTCCATTAAAGAACCGTATATGTGATATTCAATGCAAGTAAATGATAGTTTATGGATGTAACACAAAATAGAATATGTCAAGACAGTCCCTTGTCTGTCCTAGTCCTAGTGATGTCCCTAGTTTCTCTTAAAAATTGCATCTAATTACGAAGTAGAAAACAATTCTGAGTGTATTACAATGGGATACAACAAGGAGGTCCGCTAAGCCCCTTATCATTAATATCTGTCATACTCTATTTGAGGGTAAAGGAAGAGTTTCAAAGAATGGTTGCCAGGGGCCTATCAGTGTAACTGGTGTTTCTCATCCTTGACGTCTCATTCAAACAGGCATCACCTTTACTTACATATCTATGTCGTTTATAATAGCTTAACATGAACGTTTGATTATATTTTAGTTGTAATCATGATATTTATGAGGTGCCCATTTCCACACTCAAATACATGATCAAGATTTTCCAAAATGTTACTTGGCAAATGGCAACAACATGTGTTTCATGTGTAAAATAGTAGCTCACTCACAGAATGAAATTTTAAAAATCCCTTAATATATGACATGGAGAAAGTTTTCAATATGCAAGCTGCAATATGCATGCCATCTAAATATTTGGAAATTTTGGAAAAAAACTTATTCTGAAAAATTCATTTAGGAGACACATAAAGGAGTTTTCTGCTATTTACCATATTTGCTACACGGTAAAATTGACTGGGACATCAATTGTTGGACGACAGTTCTAGAGACTTTAGACCAGAAATAGGTTGCCAATGATAAGTAATGACTCCTGAAATATGGTAAATGGTTATATTAAGTTTTCACAATTACTTTAAGAAAGCAGTTGCGTTTGTCAAAGAAAATAGTGAGAGGACGTTTACAAGTTGTTTGCACGAAAATACTTCCTCCATAAAAAGATAGATTTTGTGAATTTTGCAAATTGCGTGCCTTCTTTATCAGCTGTCTTTATGAATCATAAATACTGATTACTTGTGCGAGAAGAGCTTATGTATTCTAATATTGTAATATCTGGCAGTTGGTAAATACTTTTAATAGAAGCAATTATTATGTCTTGCAAAGCAACAGCCCAATTTAGAAGAATATCGCATGAAGTAAAGAAAAGTAAAAGTCTTTCTAGTTGGGTGATGCTTGACTGATGTATGGGAGTGGAGTTAGTGTTCCCTTGTTTGTGACTTAAAATATAGTTGGAGGTAATTTATAAAGTTAAAAAGTTTAATCTTTTATTGTTATGATTAAGTGAAGAGATTTTCTTTTTCCTGTACAAAATTTATGAATTCACAAAAAGTCATTGGTTATGTTTGTGAATTATGTGAATCACAAGTCATCACTGTCATCATTGTCAATACAAGCTTATGAATAATATAGCACTTAGAGAGCTTTTGCCCCTGTTTCCTGATAAGTTAGAAACTGCAGCTGACATCAGTGGCTGCAGTCCATGAAACAATGGCATATAAAGATCGAGGCCTCCAACTACCTTCCTGGCAATGGCATTGTCATAAAGAAGGCCGATGATTTGGTACCAAACAAGCTGGCATGATACAAAATCATTTCAAATTTACAGTTTTTAACTAGTTAGGTAACTAACCCACATAAGTCAAGTGAAACTTTTGAAGAAAGTAATATTTCCGAGAGGCAACACTGACATTGTGATGTCACAAGGTACTGTAACCATTATGACAGTAAAGGTCTTGTTGTACATGTAGTTTTACAGAGTAATTCGATAAATAATAGAATAAAGAATTAAAGAAACTTTGTGAACATTGAGGAAAATTCACGTTCCCGATTTTGGGTAAGGAAAACCTTTTTACTTTCATTTTCCATCACTGTTCGGTTCCAGTAAGATTTTAAAACAAAGTTGTAGTCACATTTCATCTTTCTTATAGTCTGCTTGTTCATGGATTTGCCTGAACAAAAACTTTTTGTAAGGGTTATGATAAATGACAGTATTGACTTGGATAAGTTTTTATCGTTTTTGTCCATGTTCTTGGATGAAAATAATTGATTTTGGTGAAGTAAACATCTCCAGACCGGCATGTTGGGCACCGAGTTTCTAATCTTGAAGGTAGATCTGTCTACTAGACCTCGTAACCCAGAAACAGACATGAAGATTGATGTTTTATCATACCATCAAATTGGAAAAAAGCGTTAGATAATTGTTGAACAATTACTCCTGATGTTAATACAGCTTCAGAACAATTCCACTTTATGTCAATATTCGAACAACGATTGGATGCCGTGACCATTTGAGATTTATAAAACTTAATCATCAGAGAGTTCATTACTCTCTGTCCAATTTTCATTTTACGTTCTTTTCTAACAGAAAGAAGTACAAATCTTATTTGTTTTGGTTCGTATATCATTGAAATATATGACTGGTTTTGGACATGCAAAGATAAATGGTCGACATATGATAAATGCGTGCAGGAGGTATTTGTTGATAGCACTGAGAATTCTCGAGGGTACCCACTAATTCGGTAAGTGTACATTCCATTTCTAGACCAAACCCGCGTTAGTGGTCCACGTATGTATCAATGAAATTTGATAAAGACTCCAAGGACTTGTAATTAGTATCATAGCTTGGGATTTCTGCTCGAGTGATTGCTTTTGTAACTAACGCTGGTGTTTTATTGTCACATTTCATGGATGGTTTATCAACATAGTCCTCTAAATGTAGATTTGATCGATTGATACTAAACAAAGCATTCCACAATCAATTACTGATGGTGACTTTCTCTGATTCGATTTTAGCCGATTCATTTCTGATGGAACTGTTTCTGGCAGCCAAATGTTTGTGACTTAAGTTGATTGGACACTTATTGCTGCTAAGATTTTACTTAGAAGGTTTTTAGTTAAGGTTCTTAGACGAAAGTCATGTCACGTCTGCTAAGTTGATTGGTGCATGATTAGCATGAAGGTAGTTGTTTCCATACTGGTTACAAAGTTGTTGTCAAATATGTTGCCAAGATTTTGTAATCTTTAACTCAAAATTATATTATTTCTCTGAAGCAGGACAACAAATCTCCAAGCTTGTGTTATATTGTGCATATTGAGAACAAAGTTATTGAAAATATGAATAATTTCATATATTCATCTGTAATATTTTAAAGAAACTATCCCCCAAATTGGACATTAACCCTAAATGATCAATCTGAGGAACCCTACCAAAAATATGGAAATATAAGGGAAAATTTTCAACTTTTCAAGCAGGTTTTCAGAAAATTTAAAAATAACTGTTAGTAAAATGACTTTCTTTTTGATTTGTGCAAAGTAAATGGAAGCAGAGACTAGGCTTATATGAAAAACATGATTCTCAATATTATTACTGATTTCCAATATTATTACTGATTTCCAATAGTTAACCTACATTTTCAATGTTGTTGCAGCTCCCCAAAGTGCTATAGGTTAGCAACATGGAGTGTTTAGACAAGGCGAATACTAGGTTATCACAATGCTACTGAAAGCAAGATGCGTTTAGATCACTGTTATAGGAAATTATCCGAGTCGTTGTGACTTAGCTACAAACTGCATATTGATTGACCATTGTGGGGAGCTTTGTTCTCGGCTAATTAGCTATTGTATGCACATCTAGTGTACACTTCAATCAGATCGGCCCGCCAGGGGCTCGCCAACTTTCCTCGATCGAGAACTACCCTATGGTTCAATACAGAGCGGGGAATGGTCCGTGAATTAGCTGTGTTTAGTAGACCTTCAGCTGGGAATGGTCTGTGAATTAGCTGTGTTTAGTAGACCTTCAGCTGGGAATGGTCCGTGGATCAGCTGCTTTGAGCTGTGTCGAGCAGACTCTCAATGGATTTTATACCATAATGTGTCCACTATGGACCTTATATTCTGTGCATGACCTTGGAGAAAATCCAACCGTTTCTCTATTCTGACCTTGTTTGTATGCCTTGTTATTGTTATGTCTACAGCAGGTGCTTGTTTATGGTCTTCAACACAGGCCTGTTCTGCCTGGACAAAGCCTGAAATTTGGACACTTGGCCTTAACCTTAAGAAACCTGGAAAACAATTAAAAAGCCTTGAAAGCCTTAAATTCACTAGCAACTGTCTCGTTGATTTTATTTGTGTGATGCAACCCCCAAGTTTGGAGTTCGTTCTCATGACTAGAATTTGTATTTTGTTGGTTTGCAAAGCGGTTTTTGTAATATCCTCCTTCATCATCCTATCCTGACAAGAAAACATATTGCCGATGTCATGATTTGACAAGAAAACATATTGCCGATGTCATGATTTTAGAAGAAAACATATTGCCGATGTCATGATTTGACAAGAAAACATATTGCCGATGTCATGATTTTAGAAGAAAACATATTGCCGATGTCATGATTTGACAAGAAAACATATTGCCGATGTCATGATTTGACAAGAAAACATATTGCCGATGTCATGATTTGACAAGAAAACATAAAACCATGAAGAGATGGGATACATATATAAATCTGTGATTGAAGTACATATACTAATAATATTACACTAAATTTCTCAGCATGAATGCTGCATGCAAACAAATTATGCCCAGTACAGATTGGGTTATGAGACAGGATTTGCATTTACAAGGCGATCTTTTTATAGAAAAGTCATATGCTGAGTCAAGAAAATGATAACGAAGTCATGAACCATTTTGCTAAAATTGTCATCTTATACTGAAGTAATTTGTCAAGGAATTAGGGGTAAAGTTTACAAGGAACCTCAGTTACTTCTTTGGGTTATGCATTGGCATATTCATGTACTATATCCACTTTACATAAAGGTTATAGATTGATAAATTTCCCCTCCATCAATACTCATAAAATTTATAAAGGACTCGTAAAGATTAAAGCTGTGAGTCACCTGGACTCCAGGGTTTTTATCTAATATTTGCCTACTCATTGAGGGATTCATTTTTTTTAGCTTGTGGTAGTAAGTCCCTGGCCGTCATGTTTGTAAATTTATCACTGAGTTATGATTACATTTTGTATCATCCAAAACTGTTCAATAGGAAATATCGCTTGTGTGAGATCAAGTGATATCTCCAAGAAGCAGGGGTTTCATTAATTTATAAGATAACAGGGTATAAGATTTTTACAGGCAGGGAAAGCAGGCTGTTAGTAGGGTGACTATTGCCCCAAAAAGACTATTGTGATAGTGATAGTCTATTGCCACTTACTATTGCGATAGCGATAGACTATTGTAACTCACTATTGCAATAACTTAAGATAACCTAGATATTCAACCTTAGATAATAAATCAATGAAATAATGATGAGCTACAGAGCACATGGCTCTATTTTTCATTGAAAGTAAGGAAGAATGATCTTGTATGATAAATAGACTCTCACCAATGTGTCTTCTGATACCAAATATCAATATATATTTGATATCAGAAAGCATTTGTTTGAGATTCTGTATGTAATTTTTTAAAAACAAATCGCCGATCCATGTTTAAATTGCCAATATAGTTTCTCCGTGATCCATTCATGTTTTATAAGAATCCTATTAGCTACTTCAAAACTTAAATTGATTCTTAAAAGTTTAAGAACATTTCCCAATTCCATTAAAAAGGTTGAGTAAAAAAAGAAGATTCACGGGTGTTATTTTAAGCTGTTCTTTTATGAAGAGTTTCCACAGTATCGAAGTGCAAGATCAAGGAACTATTTTAGTGCCTCATTACTGAAAGCAGTGGGCTTGCATGTACCCTGTCCCGTATTCCTACACTTCAAAGCGTTGCTTTATCTACGTCAAGCTCCTTGCAGTGTTGACACAGGACGAGGAAAACTAACTCTACCTGCACTAGGGACAAACATCCCTATGGACAAATTTTCTCAGAAAACATGCTCTGTTGCCATGGAGAAGGTCTCAAGAGATTAGCGCCTCCCTATTGCTTGATTCTGTCTGGTAGGGTGTGATACGGCAATAGTGTCCCGGCTTAGACTTAGGCTTAAGTAGTGTCCCTTTTCATTGAAACTGTCCTAAGACTGAGAGTCCCATGTTATTTAGTGGTGTCCCTTCTTGGTAAAAGGGGGCGGGATAGAGCAGGGGTTAGCAGGTTCGGCTTCGGATCAAGAGGTCCGGGGTTCGAATCCTGCCAGGGGCACGGCAACTTTGTCTGCAGTAGAGAACTGTTCTACACGCAGGCAGGTTTGGGTGCAATGCTACACTGAATTTCAGTGCAGAACCACCCATGGTTTGCTAGTTCCAGCCGATGCTTGCAGGTTTCACCGCAATGCATGGCCACATTGCGTTGCAGGCTTTCTCCCTGCCATAATACTAGCAGCTGCGATATAAGTGAAATACTCTTGAAAACGGCGTTAAACCCCAACTCAACTCAACTCACCTGTTGGTAAAACTGCCACATAACATATTTCTTAATACTCGTCACTGGTCTGTAGAATGGATTTTATTTTTCCTTTGTATTCTATTTCATGCCAATAGTATTGAATCCTGAGATATCTGTACCCCTTATAATCAATTGAATATCAAGAACTTCTAGAGTTCTAAAGAGTTAGGTTTCTAGAGTGTAACTGATGTAAACAGTCTCCAGTTAATGTATTGCTATGCACTCAGTTCCTCGTGTAAAGCTGCTTTGACATTCAGTGCAGCACCACTCACGGTTCGTTAGTTCCAACAGATTTTTGAAGTTGCATAGATACATAATGCATGCAGGTTTTCACCATTCAATAACACTAGTCACCGTAATGCCACTGAAATACTTTAGAAAACTTGCAAACCAAATCACCTCACCACCCTTCAAGATTCAGGTTTAAATCAAATCTAAGAGTCTGTCTGTAATGGGAAGGAGAATCCCTGAGGGTGTTACCATTAAACTAGTATCCCTACATAGTGGGGTGGGAAATCTCTGTAGAGAACTGTTCTACATGCAGTAAGGTTTGGCATGGGTGTAATGCTATATTGTTTCATGGCAGTACAAACCATGGTTCGCTAGTTCCAACCAATGCTCGCAGGTTCAATTGCAATGTAGGGGTTGGGATATCGCAGTGGTTAGCGCGTTCGGCTTCGGATCAAGAGGTCCGTGGTTCGAATCCCGCCAGTGGCACGGCAACTTTGTCTGCAGTAGAGAACTGTTCTACACGCAGTAAGATTTGGGTGCAATGCTACGCTGAATTTCAGCGTAGTACCACCCATGGTTCGCTAATTCCAGCCGATGCTCGCAGGTTTCACCGCAAAGGATAGCCACATGGCGTTGCGGGCTTTCTCCCAGCCATAACACTAGCAGCCGCGATATAAGTGAAATACTCTTAAAGCGGTGTTAAACACCAACTCACTCACTCACTCACTCACTCACTCACTCACTCACTCACTCACTCACTCACTCACTCACTCACTCACTCACTCACTCACTCACTCACTCACTCACTCACTCACTCAATCGCAATGTAGAGCCACAGTGGTGTTGCAGACTCTCTCCCTTTAATAATTGTAGCAGTCTTGATATAATCTTAAAAGCGGTGTTAAATTCGAATTCACCTCACCTCCCAGCTTAGTAATGTGTCCCAACTCAGCGACAAGTCCTGACTAGACAAGGTGTAATGAGAAAGAAAATCTTTGAGGTTGTAGTCCGGACAAGTATCCCGACGTGGCGGCAGTGTCCGACTTAGACCAGGTGTTCTCAGCCTAAGCTGACGAGGAATGAGACGGAAGAAGTGCTCCAGGTTTCCACTTCATCAGTTCCGAGTCGCGGTGACAGACGGGCAATCATGGTGTCACCTTGAGTGTGCTAAACTCAGTGATGGGTAATGGATGATCTTGTAGGGTTCATACGTGTCTTCTTGCACTTATCTCTATGGGAACGGCTTGGTGTTCCTGATTTACATGTGGACTTCCTATGTTACCAATTCTGTTATTTCTTTTCTGTTGTTTGGGGGGAAAATGAGGTTGGGGTTATTGTAAACATCTTTAAAAATGAAGGTGGCTGGAAATTAAAAGTAAAACGAAGCTTGCTAGGAAAGGCCAAGAATTAATGAAAATACACAATCTTATCCTTCTCACCAATTTTCTTTGTGGTCTTATGGTAGAACATGGTAGTTTCAGATTAAAGGATTGCAATTTCAATTTCTGTTATGAAAAGTACCATACTCAATAGAACTTAGGAACTTTGTTGTGAAAGTAACTTGGAGGTGGTTAGTATTTTCAACATTCTTACAGTTTTAGAACACTCAATATGAATGAAAAAAAAAGGGACATTTATTGATGATCAACTTCTTTATTTAACAATGGATTTACAAGATATAGATCCTTATACCGTTATCAAGCATATGATCATATTCATCACGTCCATAAGCTACAGATAGTGTATCCTCATAACCTGGCATATCCTGGCATAACCTGGCATATCCTGGCATAACCTGACATATCCTGACATAACTTGGCATATCCTGACATATCCCGGCATATCATGACATATCCCAGCATATCCTGGCATAACCCGGCATATCCTGACATATCCTGGCATATTCTGACATATCCTGACATATCCTGCCATATCCTGGCATATCCTGACATAACCTGACATATCCTGGCATATCCTGGCATATCCTGGCATATCTTTGGACCCTCTGGTAAAGGGTTAAATTATTTTATAATTCCTTATGGAATAACTCAGAATTGGACTTGAATATTCTGTTCACTGACTGGACATCACATAAGAAAGTCATTAATTCCAGCCAAATTCAAAATATTCAATCACTATGTGATTAAGCTCACAAGAAATCAGTCACTGCCTTCAGAGAAAATCTGACATGCTTTTCTGCAAGACGGATCTAAGAAAAAATATCTGAAAGCAAAGGAAATTGGGATTTAGGAGAATCAAGTTTTTCATCTCCGTTTCTGAATTACTGGAAAAGTAGGGGAACTAAAAAAACTAAAAGTGTAGGGATTTTTTATTATTCTTCTTTTAAATATAGAAAATAATCAATGGGTTAATGTCTGATGGCAAAAACGTTTGATCATGAAACTGATGAAGAGAGACCGCTATAGCAAATTTCCATTATTTTAAGTAACTCATAATGGAAAATGCATTGCTGAAGGCGGTAATTTTGAGTTGAAACCAGAAAAGTGATTACGCTTTTTTCTAATTTGGGTAAGGTTGTCTAATTTTGGCTGCGATATATTGTGTTGCTGCATGATACAAATCAATATCCAACATTAATTTAATCATTGTCGCTATCCTGTGCGCTATAATGATGCATATCTTATTTAGATATTGACACGCAAGAAATAAATACAGTATCATAGGGGGATACGGGACTTTTCAGAGGGGGTTCATTTAAGGGAGGGGGGGAAGGGGGAAGGGGGACGGTGACGGGGGGCAAGATCAAGGGGCCATCAAATTTACATACATACCGTAAATCCTTGAATAATTGCCTGCCTTAAATCACTGGGTCAAAACCCTCTTTGAAATAAATAATCGCCTGCCTTGAATAATTGCCAGGTTATATTCATAAAATAGTGTTTCAGAGGATACTAGCAGGTTTCATGGTTATGAAACAAAGATGCATGGTGTAGCCTTTCCTCCTGACTTGAGTTCATATAATTTCTCAGCTGTAGGATTCACTGCAATGGATGTGTGTGTTGTTGCACTTTTTCTGCATTTCTGTATTAAGAATATAAAACTAAAACTTAAATCAAACATATCCAATACTTTGTGAAAATCTTTGTCATCTAAATTTTAAAAAAAACATATCGACATCTACATAGTCCTAAAACTAGGAGTGTGAGTTCTATCGCTGACTGTCTGCCATCTTGCATTTTTGCATTACATGAAGTGAAAAATGCTGAATTTTCACTAATTTTAAAAATGTTTAAATTGTAAAACATATGTATATTGATAGAATATCCACAAAGTAACAAATAATGTATCTTAAACTAATCAACAATGTCTTAATTGTTGTACCAAAGCAAAGTTTTCCATACTTACAACGCTGATGATTGGCTTAATTCACTTCTCAAGTTTATATTTTTTAATCAATATGCGCTATCAATTTTTCAAATGTAATGTCATAAAAACATTACCCTCAGTAACATGTTTCATATGAATTATGTAATAAGCATGTATTAATAACATATATATATATATCCTCTCAAATTTTGTTCCACAATATACCGTGATAGAACCCTCTCTTTAATCAACATCAGTTTGATGAGACTCAAAAGGTAGAATCCTATGTAGCAATGAGACACGATAAACATATGAATTATCCCGACCCTCTGTATCTAAATGCACAGTGTGGGCCCAGACATATTAGTACGAGACGGCAAGTAAACGTTACACTGTGATGTGCATTTTGATTGGTTGTGACTCCGTCAACAGTAGCGACGGACACGGTCATTAAGTATTTGTCGGTAGGATATAGCGTGTGATTTGTATTCAATTATTGCTAGGAGGAATCAATGCTTCGGCTGGATAATGTTTGAGTTTGGTTGGATATTTGTTGATAATGAAAATGTTTTTATAATTGGTGATTTAGTGGTTTGATTGCAGTTTTGACTAGTTGCGGTGTTGACTGATTGCGGTGTTGGCTGATTGCGGTGTTGGCTGATTGCTGTTGAAGCTTACATCATATAATAACATAATTACACAATAACGTTTTGGTTAACATGATCTTTTCGAATAACATTATAAGTTTAAATGCAATTGTCATTTGTCCAAAACTGTCTTTGAAGTGGACACTAGACTGTGAAATCCTTCCATATGTATTATTTGTTGTCTGTTATCCTAACACATTACGACATAGCAAAAAAAGCAGTTAAGGTGGGAACCTGGTAGGATTGGAATCCTTACAGATAAAACAATATTCCGATATCAAAACTTACAACAATTACAATTGAATATTGGGGCATCAGATAATGATAATGAACAAGGTACCTCTAGCTACTAAAAGCAGTTAAGGTGGGAACCTGGTAGGATTGGAATCCTTACATATGAGCTCCAGAGGAAGGAATATTCCCATATCAACACTGAAGCTGCTGAAATAATAAGTACCTGATTGGCCAATTTACAGGAATCAAGGGGAATAATCCTGGAAAATAGCCGCTGCCTAACGATAGGCAAACATTGAAGAGTGTACATTCAATCAAGGATGGGTGATTGCGGAATTCACTCTGGTAATTACCAACTAGCCCTCACGGGGATGTAGCTCAGTTGGTAGAGTGTCCGCTCATCACCCGGAAGACCGGGGTTCGATTCCCGGTCGCGTCATACCAAAAGACGTTAAAAGATGGGAGTTGTTGCTGCCTTGCTTGACACTCAGCATTGTAAGGACAGAACAACGCTTGAACTGGCGCTGCACTGTGGCTCCCGGGTGCAAAATGCGCAAACCGAATTTCCAATGTACATTATATTGCGGACAATAAAGAGTTATTATTATTGTGCAAAAATCAAATTGGGAACTGTCTCCTATTGTAATTATAATCCCTACCTTTGAAAGCAATACTTTTCCTCTCCTATTTTTTTCAAAATCCCCTCTTTTCTTTATGAAGGGGTGATAAATCCCCCTCAAGTTCTGGTTCTAGATTGAATATAACAATATTGATAGGTTAAGCGTTAAGGAGTTGAAGATGTAAACTAACCCTCCTCAATATGATTGTAATCTGTTGACATGGGTCCACTTGCACAGAGGTCCTATAGCTATAGTATCCATAGCTCGATGTTTTAATATGAGTTAAGGGCGCCCTTAGCGTTAAGGAGGCTTTGTGAAACTGGGGCCAGGAAAGCAATATTTATACTCTTATTTATTGATCATTCATATATCATTGTCTGTTAATATTTAATGTGATTGCCATCTTATTAGCAAGAGTAAATTGAAAGTAGAGGTTGAATCTCATGGAAATTGTTCTGGATATGAATGATTGGCCTGGTACTTTTGAGAATTGCTGCAGCCAGACTTGTTATTGATATGAAGCCACACGCCAATAGATTTCAATTACTCGATAGGTGGAGATGAGAGGGAGTGAGGTTGTAGGTTGGAGGTGTAATCACTCACAAGGTTAGGCTTCCATGGTGCTTAATTGCATGTACAGTGTCATGTTAACCCTATTCCTGTGCCATATTAACCCTTTATCAACTTCCCAATGCAAGGCATAACTCTTGCCAGTCTCCATTACTGGCTGATTTCTGTGCTTAGAAATCCAGGCCCGCTATGCATTTCTGATGCAGCGATTCACTATCTAGGCACAACAAAGCGAGGGAAATACCGCAAGGCTTAAATCAGCCAGTAATGCAGACTGGCAAGAGTTATGCCTTGCGTTTGGAGGTTAACCCTTTATCTGCTGATGTTATAATATGAGTATATCAATAGATGAGATGAGTGAAAGTGAGGGTTGTAGGCAGTATGTAACCCATCTGACAGCCCAAAACATATGGTACCTTTTGGAAGGTCAACTTTTCGAGTTTTAAAAAAGGCCATTTCAATTCACAAAACATCACTGGGCTGGCTACTTTTCATGCTTACACTGTTTTAAGTCACTTGTAATACCACTCATTGGGAGGGGCGATAACCTTACAGGGGTTGAAATTAACCTTTTCAATGCAGTATAGCCATTCGGACTAGTACTCGTCCGGACTTATTCCAGCCAGCCAAATACATCTCCATGATCATTTCACTTAAAATTTTAACTATTCTTTCGGACTACCAGTTTTTACACTCTACTAGCCCAGCTTCTTTTTCACTAGCCATGGGCTACCAGACTAGTGCTAATTTCGAACCCTGCCTTATATTACCCATGGTCAGCACTTTGTATGAAAGACAGAGGAGTGTTTAACCCTTTTCAAGTAGTGTATTAACTCTTTATCTGCTGATTGAAACCAAACGATAGGCAAACATTGAAGAGTGTAGATTCAATCGAGGATGTGCGATTGCGAGATTCACTCTGGAAATTATCAAGCAGCCCTCATACAAAAATCGTAGCGGGGACTGTCGAGTATTATTCCATTTGCCAGGAACTTACCAGGAATATATCACATCATCAGGTAGAAGGTTGGATGTGCTATATCACATCATCAGGTAGAAGGTTGGATGTGCTATATCACATCATCAGGTAGAAGGTTGGATGTGCTACCACACACAAGTTGCCATACACTACAATGATGCTCATAATGAATGGAACACTATACCATGTAACAATATTAACTCTTCTCTTGCCATTGTCATGGTAATGTCTCATCACATAATAGATGGATGTTATTATTGTCAATGAAGTAATTTTAACCTACCAGTTTTCTTGTTCAGTTTAGCTTTCTAGATATTTTTCAATTAATCAACTGATTCAATGTGGCCATTGATGAGAATTCTGGAAATATTCTGGAGCTATAAGTAGGTCAAAAGAATTGGTCGGGATATATAGGTTGATCTGTTCTAGGTGAGAAAAAAATCAATAAATCCCTTTCTTGCTGTGGGCAGAAAACATTCCATAAAATTTACACTTTATAACTATATGTCAATTTTAAAAATCAATATTTTTTATATGCACACAGTAATGCCCCTATTTCACTACAACCCGAATTGCCACGAATCGCCACGAATTGGAAAATTTGCACTTTCGTGAACATTCGTAGATAATTCGTAATTGATTCGTGATATTCGTAAATGGTTCCTAATCGATTCGGCAACATTCTTGTAATTCGTGGCATTCGTGGAAAAATTTTGTTTGTCAAAAGATTTTCACGAATCATCTACGAATTTTCAGAATGTTCGTATTTAATTCGGGACGTTCGTAACAACTTCGTAAACAATTCTTGGAAATTCGTGGTTGATAATTTTGATGTTCTCATCCCGAATTAACCCTGAAGCATTTACGAACTATCGTAAACTATTCGTACTTGATTCGTGATATCGTATCTTATTCGTGGAAATTCATAGTACATTCGTGACTGTGTCTTAATCATTTCGTACAATTCGTAGACAATTCGTAAAGAATTCGTACATGTTTCGTAGGTTTTTAGCATGAAAAGCTACGAATGTTCGTAAACATTTCGTACAAGTGTAAATGCTGTTCACGAATTTTGCCGAATGCTCACGAATATTCACGAATTTATGCAGCCGCCTATTCGTGGTGATTCGTGGCAATTCGGGTCGTAGTGAAATAGGGGCATTAGGAGAAAGACAAATCCACAAATCTTAATAATCTTATGTATATTCTAAATGCTTAGGGGTGGGATAATGCAGTGGTTATTGCGTTCAGTTTTGGATCAAAAGCTCCGGGGTTCAAATCCTGTCAGGGGCTCAGCAACTTCATCTGCTGTTGAGAACTGTTCTACATGCAGTAAGGTTTGGGTGCAATGCTACACTGAATTTCAGCGCAGTACCGCCCATGGTTCACTAGTTCCAGCCGATGTTGGCAGGTTTCACTGCAATGCATAGCCACCATAGCTTTGCAGACTTTCTCCCATCAGTAAGACTAGCAGCCATGATATAAGTGAAGGAATCTACTGAAACCTAAGTTCACTTACTCATTCATTCTAAATGCCTTTTTATGTGAAATTTCTTAGCTATATGTACTCTTGAATAATGTACCCTTTGGAAAAAAAATTTTTTTTGCTTGAGAAACTTCTACAGTAGCATTATGATACTGATATATTCTTCAGAATAATTCAAGCTTTCACAAATCTAGTTTTGATGCAAATCAGGAGTACAATCCATCAGAGTTTTTTTGTCTAGCAATAAAAAATGTTGGGTTTTGGTTGATGGAAAATGTCAAATCTAAAGCTTGTCCATACAGGTTGGATATAGTCTAGCCAAGAACCGATATTTTGTTGCAAGTTGACAGCAATATCGATCACGTGCATACTTTGATTCATATTTCTTTCCCCTGAATGAATTCTCACTCAGATAGATTCAGTAATGGTTTTGGGGAATTTAATATACATAGATATTGTCAAGCAATTTGAATAATTTTCTGAAACTTCCTTAAGTGTTATCATCAGAAAGTTTTTAATTCCATAAAAATTATGAATGTCTGTATTTTAAAGCCTGATGATCTACAGAGTCAATGACTCTATTTTTATGGTAATGTGTTTTCTTTCATATCACAAGCAACTGAAACTCGTTCGATAGGGACATCTTGACTCTAAAATCCTTTCCATATTAATTTCAACATTTTATTTCAACAACTACTGTGAGAAGTACTGTATTTCCTGAAATAGACGCCCGGTCTCAAATTAGAAAGACATAAAAACAAACAAAATAGAAAGAAGCCTTGTTTTGAATAGACAGCTATACTAGGGGTGTCTATTTAAGGAAATACGGTACGCAAACCTCAAACTCCTGTGTGGTCAGACGCTGCAGTTATAAAGAATCAATGTCGCCGAGACTGCAGTGCTGTGCGAGGGATCTAAGTAGAGTTGCCTCCCTTAGACCAAGTAGCAAGACAAACAGTTGGTTGCGGATCCTTAATGACTTTCGATGAACAACACAAACTTCTAATGTTAGTTGGTGATTATAATTTGCCGACATTGAGTTACATACTTGACATCTATCTTTATAGATCGGGGATGTAGCTCAGTTGGTAGAGTGTCCGCTCATCACCCGGAAGGTCGGGGTTCGATTCCCGGCCGGCGTCACACCAAAAGACGTTAAAAGATAGGAGTTGTTGCTTCCTTGCTTGGCGCTCAGCGTTATAAGGATAGAACAACGCTTGAACTGGCGCTGCACTGTGGCTGCCGGGTACCATTGGTACAGAACAAATTTCTGAATTTACATTGTAATGAGGACAATAAAGTGTTATTATTATAAAGTTTATGGTTTTGATAAGAGTTTTGGTTATGTTGAGATCGAGAAGTTTATAGTTTTGCGAAGCTTTTTTCGTTTTGTCGTTTTCTTTCAATTTTTGGGGGTATTGATTGAGTTAAAGTTATGTTCCTCAAGATAATACTGTATCCTGTTGTGATCTTAATAAACGGAGAATCAACTTCTTGCTTTACTACTGTTTACTTTTCATAAATCATAAATATGAATCTCATATCTCAAAACTCCTGAGTTATTACATAAAGTCTGCTCTTTGGCCCAAATATTGATTAGTGGATTAACCATGATGACGTCAATTCAAAATGTTTGTATGAATTTGAATGTAATCATTATACCTGGTAGACGCCAATATTCTTAAAATATCTCTAACTTGTCTGAAGAATTCCCATTTGTTGTATAGAAATCTTCAAATTTTGAAGCTGTAGGTAGATATATTTTCATGAACTAAAAAATATTCACAATCTTGTTGTACAATAACATATTTTTTGGGCTTTTATCAATGAAATTTGAAATCATTGAAATCAATCATAACCCTGTGAAATATTATAAACATGAAATCTATTATGTAACCATTAAATTTTGAAACTCTTTGAGCTAAAATAGTCAAAAGCAAGTATCAATGTAGGTACTAAGACTATCTTAGTGCTAAGAGAACTTCTAGGATCTTGACCAAAGGCATAGCTTTTCAAAACTCTCTTAGCACATAGCAAATGTTAAATTATGATACTTAAGACTATCTTAGTGCTAAGAGATATTCTAGGAACTTGACCAAAGGCATAGTTTTTCGAAGCTCTCTTAGCACTTAGCAAATGTCAAATTAGGATACTTAAGACTATCCCAGTGCTAAGAGATCTTCTAAGTTCTAGGCCATGATCTGTAGCATCTATAAAATTAAAGAATAATTCTCCGTGCACATGTTCTTCAGGCTTGTCGTCTTGAGGCTTTTAAAGGGCCAGTAGCACATTTTTTTTAAATTTTATTTTTTCAAATTTCCCATTTATAAAGATAGTTTATGTCATTTATATTTACTTTAGAGGGTAAAACATCTTATTACACAAACCAATTATCCCTAGTGGTAATAACGGTGTTGCTTATAAAGCAAAAATTGCATGGCGGCCATTTTAATGTGAACACATTTTATTATTTCGAATGACAAAAACGATTTCCATGACTTTACGGAACCATGTAGACTGATTGTTTTACTTGGTTTACCAAAGAGAAAAGGGTGTTTCACTATTAATGACATTATTTTTCAAATACATTTCATCACCATTTTTGCCCCTTTAAAGTTTGTTAGTTCCATCTGTTGCTTGCAGGTTTCACTGAAATTAGTGTTGCAAACTTTTTCCCTGAAATAATACTAGCAGCCATAATATAAGTGAAATACTGTTGAAAGCGGCGTTAAACCACAAATCACCTCTCCTCACCTTAGGCCTTTATGTCATTGTGATAAGTCAATGACATGATTCAGTATTATACATGAAATCTGCTCTATATCCTAGATACTGAGTGAATAGCCACATGGCGCTGCGGGCTTTCTCCCTGCCGTAATACTAGCAGCCGTGATATAAGTGAAATACTCTTGAAAGCGGCGTAAAACCTCACCTCACCTCACCTCACCTCACCTCACCTCACCTCACCTCACCTCACCTCACCTCACCTCACCTCACCTCACCTCACCACACCACACCTCAAATGTCAAAGTTGAGTTTTGCTTTATAGAGACAAAAACTAAAATTCAAGGGGAATTTATCACCCTTTATGCAGAATAGAGGACCAATTTTGAAAAATAGAGGGACATTGTTTTCACAGTTAAAAGGAGGATTTTATTGGGGTATTTTTTGTTGAAATGGAATTCAAGGGTCTTCAAGTTTACAAATAAATGGTATTAATACATGATGAAAAACAGTCAAGTTTGATAACTTTATATTTCACAACTTTATTGATAAAGACAAGCACCTCAACTCAACTCAACTCAACTCAACAACTCAACTCACCCAAACTCACCTCACCTCACCTCACCTCACCTCACCTCACCTCACCTCACCTCACCTCACCACACCACACCACACCACACCACACCACACCACACCACACCACACCACACCACACCACACCACACCACACCACACCACACCACACCTAGATAGTGATCTCGATCATCACAGATGAAAGATTCAAGTGAATGATTTGAGTAACGTGTTTATCAGGCTAGTTATCCCGAGATCTAGAGCCTTTATGTCATTTGTATAAATCAATATCAGTAATGTAATTCATTGTTATGCACATGCAATCCCCTCTATATCCCAGATAGTGATCTGTAGTGTCATCAACGTGCTCGTCAATATCAAAGATTCAGATAAATCATTTGAGTAACGTGTTCTTCAGGCTTGTTAAGCTTCATCATCCACAGATCTAGACGATTTATGTCATTTTGATAATCAATATCAAAGACTTAATTCATTTTGAATTGACATCTGGAAATCAATATAACCTCAACTCTGACTTTTGGAATTTTGTCTGCTTTATTGATAATTTATTAGCAAGAAAGAAGAATTTATTTTTTTTACATTAACTTTTTTCAATATTAATATTTTGCATATATTATACGAAAATGCAAAACAGTGTTTCTCACAACATCTTGACCTATTTGATGCCCAAGTGAAGATATTTCATTTGTTGGATGTCTTAAGGAGAAGGAAATACAAACAATGATATCTGTGGTCGCATACAACTATAATTATATATGTATGATTATTTTCTTCAGATTTTTGTATCTTTCTGCCTCAGTATAATTCTTAAAAGGAACTAAATTTATAAGTACTTATGTAGTGCTAAAGTCCAGTCAGTATAACTGCTTTAGAGGGAATGTACATATTTTTTCGAATACTAAGGCTGCAACGATACACTGAAATATCGATGCATCTCGATGCGACAGTCCCGATACGATACACGATACAATTACATTTGAATATCGGATAAAAACGATACACATAGTTATTTTTAACACTAGATAAATCAAGCACTGTACCAGTATTAATTCCATTGATATACGACAATAAATTTTCCCCACGTATTAAAATAATCGTTTTTACTCGACTGCTTTCTAGCTTGAAAACGAAACTAACAAGAGTAACTTCCCTTTAGTAATCGCTTCACAACCGAAGGATAATTTATTCAAATTTGTGACTGCCCTGATAGCTCATTGGTCTGAGAGATATAGGTCAGTTCTTTCGAGCTATCGCATTGGTTGATTTTTCCGATCTTTATCTTTTATCTTTTATCTTTATCGGGTAACTTCGACTATGCTTGACAACTGCTAAGTTTAATACGCAACCAATCAAATTGTGTGAACAAGTAGCAGCAACCAATCAAATTGTGCGAACAAGTAGCGTAGTATTTTAGCGTAGTATTTGATAGTCATGGCAGCCATCAACGAAGATTATCGTTTTCTATTCAATCCCTAGACTTTCCCATTTAGCATTTCTAGATACGTATCGTATCGTGAGCTAAGTATCGAGATACGTATCGTATCGTTTGCTTAGTGTATCGTTGCAGCCTTATCGAATACAATCCCAGTGTTCGATTTCGTTCAGCACCCCCTTACCCCCTGGGTTCTATTTGAGCCCATCTAGGGTTTTAATCGAGGAAATATGGTAGGCCTTAAATTCATATTCAAAACCTGGGTTATATTTATCGGAGCACCCTTATTGTTGTTTTTGAGGGCTAGGTTATATTCGAGACCCGGGTTGTATTTGAGGAAATACGGTATTATGCATTTCTTTGAAACAAGTTACAAAACATCGATTTATTTTATGGTTTGACCACTTTTAGCCTTTAGATTTTAGTTTTACCAAGCAGTGCTAAATCAGCGTATGAAATACGCTGTAAAACCAACATTTATTACTTTGTCAATTTATATTCGTAGAAATCTAAGACTCACTTATTTAAGATTTTCTTCTGCATTTTTGATGATGAAGTTCTTGAAGTCAAATATGAGTTGAAAAGTCCATTCTGATTGGTTGAAAAGTCCATTCTGATTGGTTGAAAAGTCCATTCTGATTGGTTGAAAAGTCCATCTGATTGGTTGAATTGTAAAATTTACAAGGCATCTATTCTCGATTGAACTTGCTGTAATTACTCTGAGCCTTTTTACAATGTTCATATAAATAGATACTCGTTACTTGTTCGTAAATTGATGCTGCCCGCTACCTATGAAGTGCTGTTCAAAGCAAAATAACGTTAATAAAAATGGATTGATTAATAAAGTGAGGGAATTGATTTACGTCAGATGCGATGAATAGCTTTCAAATAGCTTGATTTTATGGAATTGGATGATTCGGAGGAAGTAGGAGAAATGAATTGCTGAAAATAGTTGATAAATGCTGGCCCAGAGTGAGGAAATAAAGTGGACCATGTAAGGAGGACATATTGACATTCAATAGTCTGACGTTATGATGAAGGTGTTCGGTAAATGAAGTGTTATGGAACTATTTCAGTATTCTTTAGTTAATTTTACAAAAATTCTGATAAAGATATATCGGCGATCTCTCCAACGATAGTGAAATATAGGCTTTATTTAGTCATGAATCAGATATAAGTGATCTTACACTGGATTTAATCCCCGGACCTCTTGTTTGAAGCGATCTCGCCGCCTGTCGGATCCAGAGGAAGGGTGGTGTGGTTGGAGATGTGCCTCCCTGTCTTGTGACAAATTAACAAATGACCATTGAAGCTTTTGTCAAGACAATGGTGCAAATGTCCAAATCATAATGTTAGGCTTATTTTATCATACCAATGATAAACTCAGAATGTAGCTCTGTTTGTGGGTTAAAGGGGCAGTAGCACGTTTTTTCACTCAAAAAAGTTGATGAAATGTATTTGAAAAATAATTTCACCAACAGTAAACCATCATTCTCTCTTCGGAAAATAAAGTTTGAAATTAGTGTACATGTTTCAGTAAAGCCATTGGAAACGTTTTTGTAATACAAAATAATAAATTGTGTTCACAATAAAATGGCCGCCATGCAATTTTTGCTTTATACGCAACAAAGTTATTACCACTACAGATAATTGGTTTGTGCAATAAGATGTTTTACCCTCTAAAGTTAATTTAAATGACATTAACTATCATTATAAATGGGAAATTTGAAAAAATAAATTTTGCAAAAAACGTGCTACAGCGCCTTTAACAAACTTCTTTGAGTGACATTTATGAGTTGATAGATGAAAACTAAGTTTTATGGATTTACGACTTCTATTTTATAATGAATGAGATGTTTCAGTGTTGAAACTTGCAGAGTTATGAAACAAATGAAGAACAAGTTTAATCTATTGACAAGCTTGCTTTTTCCTCAGAATTGACCTAGCTGTTTTCTTTGATCCATATTCCATTTGGAAGATAAACCGAGTTACAGTTTGGTCTGGTAACTCTCACATTCCATTTATCAAAATTGCAGATAGTCAGGCAAAATGATTCATGTCTTGAACTTAGCTTGATTTACAATATGCAAACATTTCCCTGCTTTATGTGTTTCCGACAAAGGACAGCGGCCATTTTTATCCAAATGCCAAAGTTGAAGGTGCTTCATCAGCCGTTCTAACTGTCACATTTCTTCTTTTCAAGAAGCAAGATTAAATCTGAAACCATTAATCATGTTTTCAGAACAGTGTGGAGGTGGATATCACGATGCATTGTGTTGATTTCAGAGATGTTTAATCTTTCAAAATGAATATCCGTATGTTCACCTTTCAACCTTGTTATTGAGCAAGATATTTCATTACCGAGCTAAAACTTGGTTTTCTACTATAAATAGAATATCCACCTTCTATTTTTCAAGAATTAGAATATAGAAGTTGTAATAAATTGTTCTGTCTGACCAAGAGATTTCACAACGATTTTGAAAAATAGGGAAAATTGCTTTCATATAGTTAAAAGGAGGATTTTATTGGGGTATTTTTTGTGGAAATGGAATTCAAGGGTCTTCAAGTTTACAAATAAATGCTATTAATACATGATTAAAACAGTCAAGTTTAAAGATATCAATGAAGTTAATATGTTGATGACTTTATATTTCACAACTTGATTGATAAAGACAAGCAGACTTTTGTTGAAAAATAAAAACAATGAGAACTTAAGCCATTCATCGGCACTGCGAGTAGGGAAAACTTTGCTACGGCCTAAAAGCATTTTGTTTATTAGTTTTATTGTATGTTATGTTTTACTATGTTGATATTCTATCATTGTATATGTTTTAATATTAAGAAAGTGTAAAATTAGGCTAAATATAGCATGTTTTCATTTCACGTAATGCCAAGAAACCAAGATGGCGGATTCTGCCGATAGGTCGGTGATAGAACTTTTCCCTTAAAGATAAAATTACAATGCATGACTGCCCCCACTGATTTTTTTGAAAGAGCTATTTGATGATTAAAAGGGATACTTAAAAATTATTCTATTTCAATTGTGAAATATCCATGGAACTGTAAGCATAAAGTTATAAGTAACCGCCAGTTCGTCCTTATCATCTTTGCATGACGCAGGTCATGAGTTTTTCACAGGGAAACTTGAGTTTTCAATGTTATATTTAAATGATTATAGACCGACATCTCGCAAGTTCGACCATCTGCCAATGCTCTCCACCAAATTTCAGTTTATATGTATGCATCTCACTGTGCTAATCCTTGTAATTCAAAGTCAGAGTTGGCGGACATGTCCAAATTGTTGGACGACGAGCTGACAGGTCTAATTACAGAGCAGTGCCATGTTGAGATGGGTCTAGTAACTCCGTCATCAAACTTGTAACGTGTCCAAATCAAAAGTGGTTCTTGTCACAATGCTGACATGACAAGTCTGGTTCGAGATACGTTATAGCAGCGCTGTGATAAAATAGTTGTAATAATTCTGCGACCTCATACTGGTATTTATAACTGAGCTAGCTCTGTCGTTTCTTATCCAGTTAGCTTAGTGAAAATAAGTTCTGTAACAAAACGGATGCGATATCTTCAGTCCAAAATTGAAATCTGAATTTGGTCTATTTTGATGCTGAAAAAAAGTCTTTTTGGAGAAAATTAACAGTTGTGAGGAAATATGTCTAATGATGCAAATTAGTGATGGAATGAAATGACTCTTCAACGTTCAGTGAAATGAAAAGGTCATCACATTCAGACTTGCAGTTAGCGTGTTGCCACAATCCAAACACTCGTCATCTCAGGATTGATAGTCTGTTTGGAGAAACTTGATGAAGAATTCAGGATGTCAGACTCAGCTGTGTTGAAGTCTGTACTTGTTCTCTACTCTTCTCTAGGCGGGATAGCGCATTGGGTAGTGCGTTCAACTTGGATCAAGCGGACCAAGGCGGGATAGCACAGAGGGTAGTGCGTTCAGGTAGTGCGGACCAGGGTTGGAATCCTGCCAGGGGCTAGGCAAGTTTGTCTGCTGTAGAGAACTGTTCTACAAGCAGTAAGGTTTGGGTGCAATGCTATCCTGAATTTCAACACAGTAGCACCCATGGTTTGTTAGTTCCGGTCGATGCTCATAGGTTTCACTGCAATGCATAACAGCAAAGGTGTTGTGGTCTTTCTATCCTGCAATAATACTAGCTGCCGTGATATAAGTGAAATACCCTTGAAAGCGGTTAAACCCCAACTCAACTCACCTCTTCTCTAATCTGCTTATTAAAATGGGCAGTTCTGTCACAAAATGGATCTCCAGTTCATCGTTGAATCTGGACTGGTTTTTGTGGTAATGCAGGGGGAAACGTCTGTATAGAGAAAACTGCAGATCTGTGAACAAATATTTCTGATAATGCCAAAATAAAATTGTGTGAACATATGACTTTACAACTCTCCAACATTCAGTGAAAGGAAAGACAGACAGGGAATTAGCATGTCCAGGAAATCCATATACTTGTTATGCTGTAGTATAATGATTTGATCAAAGACATATGTGATTATTTTGAAATGATTCTAATACCCCAAGTGACTCCAGTGTTGTGGTGAAACTCAACCAATAAGTCTGATTTGAGGAGCATGTAGAGTATTACGAGGGAGGGATTGTGTCGACACACGCCAGCAGGCAGACTATGAGTGTCGTGTAGAAGATTTGGTTGAAGTCATGTTTGTCGTTCTAATACTGTGAAGTTTAGTGGGAAATTCAAGCATTGTCACATGCAGCAGGGATTAAATTTGTGGAATTCCATGTCCTTGGTTTGTGGTACATTAGCAGCTAGTATTCTGTAGGCAAGGAAGCAATCAGTGCAGAAAACATAGTTGAAATAATTTTTGTTGTTGTCATGGTGATAACATTATCAGAATGGAAGAACATGATTTGAAATGACTCTAATACTTTGAGTGACTCCAGCTGTGTGGTGAAATTCCATCATTGTCCCATGAAGCAGGGATTAAACATGTGGAATTCTATCATTGTCCCATGAAGCAGGGATTAAACATGTGGAATTCCATCATTGTCCCATGAAGCAGGGATTAAACATGTGGAATTCCATGTCCTTCTCGTCACACTGAAATACTAACAATCTGATTTAACGAACTCTAACAGTATTATGAAGAAGAGAATGTGTCGTCACATGCCAGCAGGGAGGCAATTAGTGTTGAAAACGAAATAAAAATTATATTTGTTGTTGTCATGGTAAAACAATTATCCGATTTGAAGAACATGATCAACATGAAACGACTCAATACCTTTGATAGCTCCAGCTGTGTGGTGAAATGCAAGCTTTGTCCCATGCAGTCGGCAGTTCGCATGATGCTGAAATCCAAGCGCTTGTCACATGTAGAAATAATGACCGATGTGATGAGAGGAATATTAGTATTGTTGTGATGAAATGCCGGCAGGCAGCAAGCAGGCAGCACACGGCCTCACTGTACGAGTAGTATCATCGCACACAGATAATCCTAAGTAAAAATCAATAGTAGTTAACAACAGCCTTGTAAACGAAAGCTGCGTAGCTGGATTATAGTGGAGTGGCGACATTCCCAGAGACATGTGACATCCCCGGCTGCCAGGATTTCCGATGTTTGGACCAACCGGCTTCATGTTCCATTTAGAAACCCTTAGCTCAGGTAGTAACAGATTTAGGATTTATGATGAAGGTTTTGGTCGTGGGGTGGAGGTTTTCTGTACGAGGCCAACGCTCTTGCAGTGTTGGTGGTAGTCTTCATCAACAAAGGGTCACGCCTCAGTGGGTGTTCACAATCAGCTGATGATAGGATGAATTTCTAGGGATGCATGTGCAGTCATTGTTTGGCTGTTCGGTAATCAGGGCATTTTGGGCGGAATTTTATTTATCATGACTTGATATCAATTTGCTGCATTTGTAAATTTCATGTTTCGTGTTTTTGGAGCTGTTATTCAAATAATGATTTTTGTTGTCATTCAACTCATTCAATTAGTGATATTTTGTCTACGAAATCCCTACATAAATACTTATTTCAAGTTATTTATTTTACAAATAGCTTGCATTGTTTGAAAAATATAATTTAAAAGAAAAACATGAATTAATTTTTTTCAATGCATATTTTGATAGCTCATGCAATGAGATTCAAACAAATTTTTCAAGTTCACATTGTCATATTGACATGTCTTTCCCAAAAATCTTTTGTTTCAAACATTTCAAATTCTTTGTTTTAATTGTTTTGTATGTTTTTCTCGGATTGGAGCACACAGGTGCATTATTAATGAAATGCTGAATCAAAGGAATGGTTGCCATAGTTACGAGATATGGAAATAAAGTCTGTTTGTAGTAAACTGCTCATATAACCCATTTCTTCCCTCCATTGTTGTTGTTTATTGTATTCCAGTGCCCTCTAGGCTATAGCTGGTTCATCTCAAAGAGTTTTTTTGAAATATTTGATGAAACTTACCTTGAATTTGTATTTTGTCCATATAAAAATGAAATATTCTCTGACTTTGATCTCACCAAAAAACTTCCCAATAGTGTATTTCTTGTGCTAAGGTTGAAAAAGTAGTGTTTATCCTTGATTTGTTCATTTGGAGTTTTTTGGTCTCCACATGTATATGCATGTGTATTGAGTTTCTATCTTTTCTAGGTGGAGTCTAAGGGTTAGGGATAGTGCAGTGGTTGTCACGTTCGGCTTCGGATCAAGAGGTCTGATGTTCGAATCCCTACAGGGGCACAGCAACTTTGTCTGCAGCAGGTTTCACCGCAATACATAGCCACATGGCATTGCGGGATTTCTCCCTGCCATAATACTAGCAGCCGTGATATAAGTTAAATACATTTGAAAGCGGCGTTGAACCCTTAATCATGCACCTCACTCGCCTAGGTGAAGTTTAATAGGTAAAATAGGGGTGAGACAACCTCCACTATTTCCCTAAAAGCTTTGAGGTTTTCCTTTGGAGTTACTGGTTGCATACAGGTTCAAACTCATCAGACAGTTTAGTTAGTTTATTTGGATAATGTTTTTGTTCTCTTGAATATGGGTAGATCATGACTTAAGCAAGCTTTTGCGAATATTCCTTATTCTAACTATATATGATCACTTTTAACGTGTAACAGTTGTAATAATTATGTCAGGGGTGGAAATAACTTTTAAATTGCCACTGTACTCAGGTACCGGCTTATATAATCCCTGGACTCGGGCGTCGGGCAATGGGTTATTTCCACCCCTGTATGTGTGTTTGATTTATGTATACTGTTTGAAAGTAAAGTACTGACCGTCGGTGAAATTGTCATAAAGACATTTATTGTCATCCTTTAACATTTATGATAGGTGCTGGTTCTAGATAGAAGTTATTCATGTGAAGTATGGGTCATACCTCATGAAATTATTTAGATAAAACAAATTAATTTTCATCTAACTATTCTTTTGGGATGTTGTTTATAAATCATGAAGACTTCTCCTGGAAATATTGTTTAATCTGATAGTGGCTACATTTGTTTGGGTTTTATGTTTATATGATCTAATTTTGTCGATATCTGTGATATTATATATGGAAGTGAAATCATTTAGTTGTCCGAATATTGACCTATTTGTTCGTATACATATATTTTAAAATCTAGACGATGGGTTCGAATCCCATCATGGGCTCTGTAGTTTTACCAGCTTGGGAACTGTCTTAAATACAGTCAGGTTGGGTCGTGTTTATGGTCACGTTTATGTCTGCTTTGGCGTTCACATCATTTCCGAAGTATAAATATAAACCTACTTGACCAATCTTCACCAAAGTTTACACTTCATCCCATAATATTTCTTTTGGAAGCATCAACATATAGAATTTTCTATGGTGGGGGAAAAGACTTTTTCAGTTAAAACACTTTTTAGTAATTCCTCCTTCTCTTGTGAAAATATGAGGATAAGAAAAATAAGAACCAGTAACATTTATTGAACATGTGACTTTAATGGGAAAACAAGTCAATAAATTTTGCTATAAATGCAAATTACATTTCTTACATTCCAACTATTCAGTGGGGGTCTACCTTGGTTTCTGGGGTGCAAAAGTTACTAAATGTTTTATCTCAGTACAAAGCCACAATTGTAAAGCAGGGTTTCTCACTTCAAAAGTATTAGACACTGTGATATAAGTGAAATTCTAAATCACGTTACATCACACCTCATTGATTCCAGCAGCCAAGAGTTCAGTGCCTACACATGACGCTTAGTTTTAAATCAGTTGTTCACTACAAGTATTTCTGATGTTCCCCTCTATATTCCAGAAATCAAGGAGTTCTATGTCCACTATAAGTATTTCTGATGTTCCCCTCTATATTCCAGAAATCCAGGAGTTCTATGTCCACTATAAGTATTTCTGATGTTCCCCTCTATATCCCAGAAATCCAGGAGTTCTATGTCCACTATAAGTATTTCTGATGTTCCCCTCTATATTCCAGAAATCCAGGAGTTCTGTGTCCACTATAAGTATTTCTGATGTTCCCCTCTATATTCCAGAAATCCAGGAGTTCTGTGTCCACTATAAGTATTTCTGATGTTCCCCTCTATATTCCAGAAATCCAGGAGTTCTATGAGTACACACTGCTTGATGACTCCAAGTCGACCCATGAGAAGACTCTGGAAACGCTGCAGTTGGCCAGCAAATGGGAGCGGGAGCCTCCGGGGGCAGCCAATAACCAAGCCAGAATGGAGGTGTGTATATCATCTGTATATCCTATCTAGCACGTGGATATTCCTCTATATATCACACCAACATTCGGTTAAATAGACAATATCTGTCTTTTGTAGACAAATATCATATTTACCTCATCTCATGATTGACACACTCAAAGTGAGTGATCATCAACTTTGATATCACAATATTTCAGTGGCTCACAATATAATATGCTATAAATAGTGAAGCTTTACCAACATTACGAGTCGAAAATCTGACAATCAGTGGATTTAATAGTCTTGCAGATGAAAATACTCTGATGTATGGAGTTGGTGTCATATGTGCCTAAAAATCCAATATGGCGACAGAACTCTCCCTTTAAATAGCAAGTGAATTTTCGCTTGTCAGAATTTCATCATTTTCATTACGCAATTCAATATCTGCTACAAATTCAAAGATTAAATTCTTCTCAAATATGCAGGCAGGATATATGATCATTTCTTAATTCATGTTTCTCATTCATTAACGATTTTCTTTATTTTTTTTGTCCTTACAGGCAAAGGTAAGTAGTATATAGTATATGTAGTGTTGTTGTTAACTAACTTTTATTTATCAACTCATACTCACACTAACAGACCTAGAACTTTTTGTGGAGAAAAATGTTAAAAGAAGAAAGTTACTTACACTGAACAAGGAGGATAGAAATTTGAACAATATTGAATTGACGACAGTGATGCAAATAAAGTTGGAATTGCATTCACACATTTGTATGACTCCTCAGCCAAGTTGTAGATTTTGTGCCTTTCTTGTCCCTAATAAGGGTCACAGTAGTGAATAACTATAAAAAATATCAAATGTACAATAATTTATATGTTTGTCCATTATTATTTACTTCAGTGAAAAATCACTTTTCTATTCTCTGAGAAGATCATCACAATGTACATGTAGTATAGTAGGGCAGCAATTTTATAATCAACTCAAATGTTGTTGCTCATGATCATTGCTAGGTGACTGTCAAATATTGCAAAAGCCTTGTTGTTTTTTTTAGATGTAGAGTATACCACATTGCAACTTCCAAACGCAAGGCATAACTTTTGCCAGTCTGCATTACTGGCTGATTTAACCCTTGCGGTATTTCCCTCGCTTTGTTGTGTCAAGATAGTGAATCGCTGCACTAGAAATGCATAGTGGGCCTTGATTTCTAAACACAAATTTTTTTAAGGAAATACTGCAAGGCCTAAATCAGCCAGTAATGGAGACTGACAAGAGTTATGCCTTGCATTGGGAAGTTGACCACATTGTTGTATATTATTATACAAATTTGGTATGTTCAGTGAAATATCAACTGTCCTTCATCTCTTGTTTGGTAGAGCTTATATAATCAATCATGGCTGTGTCACTCATTGAAATATTAGCTAATTTAATTGCCCTCACTCCATGATGTTTGAGTGATGTTTTAACATATAGAAAATGGTTTCTTACTTTCATCTCCACAAAAAGCTCAGAATTGATGTATACCTTGTACTAATTATATAATATTTGGTTGGTTTAGTGTTTGTGTCTCTTTATTTTTATTATATTGAAAGTTACGTGTCCTATTTTGCTTAAAAACTTTTTCCTGAAACTAAGATGTTACTTTGCAATAATTAACCTTTTAAGGTAGCCTTCTATGAAAGAACTGTTTGATAGAGGGGCGGGATTATAAGTGCATGGCATTAACATTTGGTTGGTTATTTGGTGTTTGTGTAAATAAATATATTTATATATTTGGAAAATATGCCCTCTTTTGCTTTCCAAAACTGTTTCCTGAAATGGAAATGTCACTTTTCAATAACCTTTTAATGTATCCTTCTATAAAAGCACTGTTTGATATTTGCCAGATCAGACCAATATCTGTTATATGATCCAAGAGGGATGATAGGGAAAACCGCACAGAGTTATCTCCCTTAGGATGAGAGAGGCTTTCAATCAGTTAACACATGAGACTGTATTTTGGAAGCTGAGATCAGGTTCTGGGTTAATTAACACTTCTTCTACAAAAAAACTTTTGATTAAATGTTAGGCTTTAAATCCTATGAGATCCAATATATTTCTATTTATTAGTTTGTGCTATGTGCCACAATTTGTATACGGATGTAACTTGATTTAATCGCTCTTCACAGTTAACGAAATATCATTATTGGATATTCTACACTTAATGTCAAAGTCTATGAATCTTTAATAATTCCTATTGGAAGGATTCCTATTTATGTGAAGTTTATTCAGTTACGATTTTAATTAAAAAATGGAATTAAGATTTTCAAATTCAACTTTTTTGTTTTATTTTAAAATATATTCAAACTTGATTTTAAATCATGTACTGTAGATGTTTTTGTCATTATTAACTGCAGACTATAGATCAGACTAGGATATTTATGGATGATCAACTTCTTTATTTAACAATGGTCACATGTCTGTACAGATTCTAAAACTGTTGTCAAGTATATTATAAATATATCATGTTTAGGACGTTTAGGAGTTTATATAATATGATATATGAGCATATTTTCATTTCTGTTATATCTGTTTTTATTAATCTAATAAATACTCAGTATGAATTATAAAAACTAATAGTATTGTAAATGAACAAGATTTAAATGCCAGAAATATGATGAAAAGAATATCGTTATTATATTACATCAAATACTAATGTTATTACTTTCAAAAGCCATTAAACAGATATTGAAATAAAAGATTTCCTAAATTGAAATATCTTTATTTAGCAGGAGTATGGGGAAAGCTTTGTTTAGATTAAGTATTTTAATCTCTTCAATATTATAATTTATCATGGAGCACAGTGGTGTAGTGGTTAGCATGCTTGCCTCTCACGCCAACGGCCCGGGTTCGAATCCCGGTGGAGACACCAAACATTTGTGACCTGGGTCTTATACTGTGTTGTGCCCCGGGCAAGGCACTTCATCCACATTGCACTCAGTCCACCCAGCTGTTTAAATGGGTACCTGAACACTGGGGTACGGACCTATATGGTCGCGCGGAGCGCTTAGTAGCGGCACCGAAAGTACAATTCCTTCAGGGTAATAATTGTACCGCCATTGAGCAGTGCTTGCACTGGATATTAGGCGTTAAAATGTAAATTATTATTATTATTTATTATCCAAACTAATAGATTTTGCAAGTAGATGCCATATACATAATATTGTGAAGGTAATATGTCCACATTTTCCTTATGTGATACTTTTATTACTTTATGTTATATTTATATTCATAATTTGAAGTAGATATTAAAAACACAGAAATATAAAGGAACATTTATTCAAAATAAATATTTATAATTTCCTTTGTTTTTAACTGTTGAACGCAATGCTAATAGCTGACATTCATGTAGAAACTTGTAGATACTGTATTCCCTCTAATAAGTGCCCGGGCGCTTATTTTTTCAGTACCCCTTGACCCCCCCGGCACTTATTAGAGGCCCGGCACTTATTTCTTTTATAGAATAATGAAGTTTACTAAGGAAGCATTATCTAATAGTTTAGACACGGCCCTTATTAGAGACCTGGCGCTTATTGGAGGCCCAATGATTATTTTCTCAACTATCCTTGACCGACACCCGACATCCCCCCGGCACTTATTAGAGGAAATACGGTTTGCATAAATCACCTGTTACTATTATGGGACATTCCAATTGATTCATCAACCATTTAAGTATCATTATAGCTTAATTAATAATTGTTGTGTAATTAGTAATTAGTGTAATTTAGGATATCATTATTATTAAAGTGTCATAATGATATCCAGTGGTAATTATGCTAATTATGATCATTATGATAAGATCTAGAGCTGTTGATAATGTAAAATCATTAGCTAATTATCACACAGCAGTTGGTGCTCTTTGATAGCAGAGAAAATATTCCACTGGCGGTTACCTGAAATATTCCTTGATCAAAGGGTTAATGTCTTTCGTTAAGCATATAAATATAGAATACTAAACGATGTCCCGTTTTATAACATGTTTATTAAACGAGTGAATGGTTTGGTATTTCAACGAGCGAAAGCGAGTTAAATACCGATGCCATTCACGAGTTTCATAAACATGTTATCAAACGGGACCGAGTTTAGTATTTTATTTATTACTCAATTATGTAAATAGCGTTGAATTGCAAGAAAAGCGGTTTTAGCCACGCTTACTTGCAAATAGGTCACCCGCTATTGCAGTCACGCGGCTTACATTGTGACGTCAACCAAAAACGACTATGACGTCACGCGCCAATTATGACGTTACGACAGCACACTGTGGTATCACACGTGTGTGTAACCAACTCATTGTTATCTAATGAGTGATCTCACCACGGTTGAGTAATAATTCCTTTTTATGCAGGCATTCCTCGTTTTTAAAAAAGACATTTTTAACAAACATTAATCAGACAGACACAACTTTATTTAATTTTATGCTTGATAAATATGTAAGTGTGAAATATCATTCATATTGATTGATGTTTATTTTGGAAATAAATGTGCTTGTCAAAATTTTTTAATAAATAAATGTCTACAAGACTCTCCTTTCTTTATTTCAAGTCATAAATATTATAATGCAAAGTTCAGATAATGCTAGATAACCAATCTCTGCCACTGTTGCATCATTTTCTTACTCAACATAAAACAATAATCCAAAAAGAAAGAAAAAAAACCAGCACCACAAACGAACATTTTCATAATTTCAAATAAAGAAAAAAGACTTGATGTAAGAGACAATTATGTCTCCCCACTTTACAAAAACTAATTCCTAATCTAAAATGGGGGAAGGGGGAACCATCTATTTTGACGAGTAAAAACCTAATTTATTTAAGTGTATCAATTTCATTTATTTTCAGAAAATGAGTTCCCCAGTGGAAGAAGACTTGCCGCCTCCGCCGCCCCCTATCGACATGCCCCACTCGCGCAACCTCCCCGAGTCAGTGCCCCCACCCATAGAGAAACCCATCCCTGTGCACCCCAAACAGATGCTTAAAAACTATGATGAGGCGGAGCTGCCCCCACCGGTAAGTAACTCATTGATTGGTTGTCTTTAACCCCCAACCTGCTGAATCATCTAATGTGTAATCATGTGGAGCACAGTGGTTAGTGTGCTGGCCTCTCATGCCAAAGGTCCGGGTTCGAATCATGATGGAGACACCAAATGAAAACTTGGTCTCATACTTTGTTGTGTCCCTTTGAAAGGCACTACATCCACATTACACCCAGCTGTTTAACTGGGTACCTGAACACTGGAATTACGGACCTATACGTTCATGGGAATGCTTAGCAGCATCGAAAGTACAATTCTTTCAGGGTAATAATATAAATTGTGCGCTTTGAGCATGCTCTCATGCATTGAAAAAGCACTATACAAATGGATTATTATATCGTTAGTCATCACAAACATTCCTGCGTGGGAAATATATCTAGTGGTCAGTGAGATATGACAGATGGTGCTATTATCAAGATAAATTTGTTTTTATAAAAAAAAGGAATTTACTGTAAGAACATTTTCCTCAGCAGATAATGGGTTAACTGTGTTGTATCATTGTGTGTTCAATATTTATTTTTGCTGTGTAGAAGATGATTAATGCAGTTAATATGTTCATTTATCTTGCTTTGCTTGGTATCAAAATGTCACATCCCCCATGGACTCGGCAAGTCTCTCTGCTGTGTAGAGCTGTACTACGTGCATTTACATTGAACTTTCAGGGAAATAATTCGGTCACTTCAGTATTTTTTTTATCCACAAGATAATTATTTTTATCAAAATACATATGATTAATCTCATACGGTTATGATTATCAAAAATATGAATTTAATAAATTTTAAAAGAACAGCCTTGTTTCTTGAATGCTGAAATTCAGTCGGTTAGATTTGGGCAACTTTGCTGAGACATATATTCTATAAGTGCCAAATGTCAGAACACAATTTTCGGGATTACAACTTCATCATGAACATACTCGTTCATCAGATGGAAAGTGGGGTAAAACAAGGTGGGATATATAGAGCCGAATATTAACAATATTGAGGACACCGAATGAAGGAGATTAAAACTCATGAGTATGTTGCACAATGAGGATTAGACTCTTGTTTTCTTAAGATAATCCAAACACCCTATGTAAATACTATAAAGATGAACATAGGCAGTTGCAGGAATTTGAGGGGGGGGGGGGGGGGGGAGGGGGGGGTGTTAGATCACTCTTGCATCACTCTCCTTAAGTTCAGCGCTGGTGTAGGCAGTGACCTGGCACTACTTGTACAATCAGCGAGGTACCCAGTAGGCGAGATCTCCTATCTATTTCAATTACTTTATTCCTTGAAATTTACATTGGTATTCAATTAATAAATGAACAACACTGATCAACCGCCAAGCAAGAGAAGAACGGTTCTTTGGTTACCCTTTGTCATATTGATAAGTGTGGTTGATGAGGTTATACAGCTGCAAACAGAAACTAACATCAACCTTTATATGACTTGACTAAGACTAAGATTGATGTCAGACCAAGATTGATGTCAGAGCCGTCAAAGGTTTCAAGACGTGTCCATAGAGTAGTCAGTCTAAGATTTGTAGTCAGAACACTTTATTAAATCTTTGAACGCTCTGTTCGCCGAACAATTGAAACATCTTGACATTTGAAGGAAATGTTAATCTTCCCTGGTGACATTTTGAAATGTATTGCAATCTACTATTGACTATAACTGTTGTAATCATATTTTTGATTGAAATGTTTTGCATGATGTTGAGTATGATTTGCTTTGACATGGTTTGTCATATCCTCTGATATTATTTATTTCTCTCATATTTCACTTTTGAACTTTATGATTTTAAGTTATTGATTGAAACATTAGATTGTTATTATGTGGATTGAATTAATGCAGGTAAATCAAAACCTCCCTGGAAGATACAGGCTTGTCCCGGTCTCAAAGAGAGATTTCACACTGAAAACTCAAAATATCCCGTAATTATGGTAAGAAATTAGTGTTTTAAGTCCAAGACCGCTTCAATTGATCAGATGATGTCTTACAAGTGTTACACTGTTACTTAGCAACGACGATGATGTAGTGTTTATTGTAAATATGATGCCATACCGTTGGAACATGATGTCTTACAAGTGTTACACTGTTACTTAGCGACGACGATGATGTAGTGTTTATTGTAAATATGATGCCATACCGTTGGAACATGATGTCTTACAAGTGTTACACTGTTACTTAGCGACGACGATGATGTAATGTTTATTGTAAATATGATGCCATACCGTTGGAACATGATGTCATATATGTGTTACACTGTTACTTAGCAATGATGATGATGTAGCGTTTATTGTAAATATGATGCCATACCTTTGGAACATAATGTCATCTCCTCTGTTGAGAAGTGATCATACCTCAGTGGTTAAAAGATGTTTCTCTCAGAAAACTCAGTCTCTCATAGCATATATATAATAACATTCAGTGGAGGGTGACATATTAATTTATCAGACCAGCGTTAGTGTTTATCCAACGAGCTGTGGGGTCTGATAAATTACGATGCCCCCCGAACAAATTGAATGTTATAACGTATTTATCTTACCGCATGTCTCAAATTATCATTAAAATAAACAAAGAACAATTTTGACAGAAAACAGCTGATCCATCGACAAACTATGACCTTTAACTTGTGACATGTGACATGGAATGATTGACGTGGATGCATGCTTTATTCATGTTGCGGAATATAAAAATATTTATCACCCTCGGGAAGATTTATCAACCCGTATGACAGCGTTTATTGATATTTGTTAATGGTCACGTGGACCAATCAGGGATCGACATTCTTACATGAGGTAGGATAAAATAAATTATGTTTGGTCCTTTGAATGTTTCAGCATCCAGCCCCAGATTTCTTTCTCTTTCCAAACTGAACATGATCCTATGAAATAATATCTCTCTCAAACAAATTTGAACTCTATTGAAATTGTTATGACAAGATGATCAAGGAATAGTTGTTCAATGTAATAATTAACAAAAACGCGAGTATTGCTTCTCTTGACCAAGCAAGTCCAGTTTCTCAAAGCACAAAGATGACCTTATGTCACTATGATTACCTTAGCTCCCACTGGGATAGCGCAGTGGTTGGCGCATTCGGCTTCAGATCAAGGGGTCCGGGGTTCGAATCCCGCCAGGGGCACGGCAACTTTGTCTGCAGAAGAGAACTGTTCTACATGCAGTAAGGTTTGGATGCAATGCTACCCTGAATCTCCCTGCCATAATACTAGCAGCAGCGATATAAGTGAAATACTCTTGAGAGCGGCGTTGAACTCCAACTCACCTCACCTCACCTCACCTAGCTCTCACTGTTACAGCATGGGAGTTAAAGTTATTTACTTAAGGTAACGGAGATCAGGAAACTTTGCTTGACATTCTGTGTCAATAGCCTGAAGCAAATTTTCAAGTTTTAATGAAACCTTATATTATCCTGCATTGTTGGAAGCCCACATTGGTCAAGTCTTTGAAGGAAATCTTGCTTTCTTAGTTCAAAGAAGTGGTGTTGGATATTTAATATTCAGTGTTTATAATCAGCGTGTCTGTCTTTCATCCCAGATAGAGTACAGCATTACAGATTGACTTAAAGGCTTCATGTTTAAATATGGGGGCGGGTTAGCACAGTGGTTAGCACGTTTGGCTTCGGATCAAGAGGGTATGGGTTTGATTGCAACCAAGGGCTCTGTAACGTCTGCTGTGGAGAACTGTTCTACACGCAGTAAGGTTTGGGCGCAATGCTACACTGAATTTCAGCGTACTACCACCCATGGTTTGCTAGTTCCAGTCGATGCTCTCAGGTTTCACTGCAATGCATAGCTACCATGGCATTGCAGGCTTTCTCCCTGCAATAATATTTGCAGCTGTGATGTAAGTGAAATACTCTTGAAAGCGGTGTTACCCCAAACCTCGTCTCCAATGTTCCATATAAAAATAAGTAGCATGTTTGTTAATATTTTTTATATCTACTCAACATAACAGGAGAGGCACACCATGCAAGCCTGCAACATAAAACGAAGGAACTGATTTCTTGTTGGGTGTAAATAATAGATGGACGTCTGTCACCTCTCCTAATGTTCAGATTGACTCGAACACTTGATGCTCCGTGTGTCGATGGGAAGCATGTTTAATGAATATTCTTCTGTCATTGCAACACAACAGCGAAGGTGAGAAGCTTGAAGTCCTGTGAAAGAACGTGTTCGATGTAAAACATTCAGGTCTCCGTCGCCCTTTCCTGGATATAGCTTGATTTGACCTTTGGATCTTTCAGTCTTGTGACAGAACTATGTACGTTGTCATTTATTAATTTCATGGAGTGTCATCTGTCTGTTTGACTGTCTGTTAATACCAGTTTCTTATCCCAATTTGTTACTCTGAACTATCACTCGACATTGTCACTTGACTACGTTTAAAGACATTTTTAGAAATTGGTGAGTTGATCAGTTTCTATTAGTAGGTTTTCTTGGATCTCGAGGTCTCCAGGCGAAATATTCTGACCATCTAGCCATGTAAAGTTTGTCTACGAGCGACTACTAATATTTGACGTCAACCAAAAACAACTATGATGTCACACGCCGATTATGACGTTACGGCAGCACACGGTGGTATCACACGTGTGTTTCCAACTCATTGTTATCTAATGTGTGATTGAGATTGAGTATTAAAGCTATTATATATTAATTAATGGGGAAAATGAAAATAATTTTTTAAGTCATCGTCACACTTGATTGTAGAATGTTTTTCAGGACAGCCAAACATATGTCTATAACTTATATTGAAACCAATATGGAAAGATCTCGAGCAGATGATGAAAAATGTTTAAGAAACAAGTCTGAAAATAAAACTTTTCTACTTCAATGGCAGAATTAGACTTTAGCCTTTAAAGGTTACCCGTCCAGACCTAAAGTCACCAGATGACAAGCTGTTTGATGAGCCTTGTTTCATAAACTGTTTGATAAATCAATTCTAATTTTTCCGCTATAGAAATCAATAGTAATTGAAATTTACAAATATTTGCACAATATCTTTCGCAACGTAACTTTTGATAAAGTGCCAAATGGCGAAAGCAATTTAATATCTCGAGATGAAAGTATCTTACCATACACGGGTTAGTAAATAAGATGAAAAATCTTAATGATTAATTGGTTTTATGCTTATGGAAGCATCTCATGATGGTAAGACATTTTCTGTTCTAGTTTGAAATGACGATTAATTGGATGTACGTGGAACTCAGAATATATAAGAATCATTAATATTGACAGAAGGGTGTCATTGAGGAAGATTTATTATTCAGGGACGTTTCCTCGAGATCCAAGTGGAAGCTATTTCGATTGAGATAATGAATTAAACTGATTAATATGTTCTTTTTGACAGACTGCCTTCCATAAATAGAGGCAGAGTTGTGCAATAACTTAATGACGCCATTCAGCCATAGAGTTATCTGTCAGTATGGAGTTATACTGCAGACAAGATGTACATAGAAATCCCTTTGAAATGGAAGTTATTCATTCAGCGTTTAAGCATTGCAAATAATAACTAAATCTTTTCCTGAATGTTAAAAATCTATGTTTTGTTTTAACTTTACTGTTAGAATCTGTCAGGGTTTGTAACTGACCAATTTAAATGTCTTTCGAAATAATAGTAATTATTTTATATGCCAGGATATCCAAAGATCAACTGATATATTAACTTGGTCCTGAAAGATCTGTATTACCTATCATAGAAATAAGTCAATGCATTAATTAACTGCTGCATAATTATTGCCAGACATATTAGCGCAACAACTTGACATTACCTGGTTATAAAGTTATTTAAAGGACAGAAAAACACTAGTTTGAAGATGTCAGTAGTGTTTAAATTCAGTAGTGTGAAGTGAAATTTATATTTAGTTGATCAATCATACGCGCTAATCGCCTTCCTTGAAAATTGATTTCTTCAGAAAACTTGATTTTGATGATGTTGATGTATTGTCAGCATTTTATGCAGAAATAAATCCTCAAATTCTTGTCCTGTAAGTTAATAAATACATATGTATTCCTACTCATAATTTTTATGCATATATTCATTTTTCATAGAGCATGTTGAATAAAAAATCAATAAAAAAAGGTAAGGAATTTTTTTGCAGGAGCTTATTTAATTTACTTCTCCCTATCTCACATTTATTTCACATGTTGAACTTGTGTGATTGAAAACAGAATAAATCAGGATGCGGACAGATGAAGTTTGACCGCAGGTTTCTGTGTCGATTGAAAACTGTCATGAAGAAGACACGTTTTTTACGATCGCCACTGAAGCTGAATTGGTGGCGAGGAATTTGATTAATTTTGTCTTTTTCTGTCTATTTGTGGAGAAAACGTGTCTGTGTAATTTGGTGCAGCTGGTCAAGAGATTGGAGACTGGATCGGAATAGTGTAATAGCACTGTTCAACAGAAATAGAGATATATATTAATACTCTCTGATTCTGGCTAGACCGATCTGTTATTTGTGATAGGGCCTTCTCTTTATCCTTTGATATCATGGGAAGAATTTGGTTATTACAAATGTACGAATGTGGACAGCCTATGATTTGATTTGTGATAGGGATTTCTCTTGATCCTTTGATATCATGGGAAGAAATTTGGTTATTACAAATGTACGAATGTGGACAGCCTATGATTTGATTTGTGATAGGGATTTCTCTTGATCCTTTGATATCATGGGAAGAAATTTGGTTATTACAAATGTACGAATGTGGACAGCCTATGATTTGATTTGTGATAGGGGCTTCTCTTGATCCTTTGATATCATGGGAAGAAATTTGGTTATTAGAAATGTAAGAATATGGACAGCCTATGATTTGATTCATTATAGGAGCGGTATTAATCAGTGGTTAGCATGTTCGGCTTCGGATGAAGAGGTCTGGGGTTTGAATACTGCCAGGGGCTGGACAATTTTGTCTGCTCTTGAGAACTGTTCTACGTGCAGTAAGGTTTGAATGCAATGCTACGCTGAATTTCAGCGTAGTACCACTCATGGTTCGCTAGTTCCAGCCGATGTTCGAAGGTTTCACTGCAATACATAGCCACATGGCGTTGCGGGTTTTCTCCATGCCATAATACTAGCAGCTGCAATATAAGTGAAATAATCTTGAAAGCGGCGTTAAACCTCAATGGATCTCACCTATATAGTTATATTCTGATAGTTTTTATACGTAACTCATTTTATAAATATAATTTTTTATGTTTTTTCCCCAAAAAACTGGTAGCATATCGATTTGAGTATTTCTTCCTGAATGAATCTTTTTATTATACCCCCGACCAACGGTTGGGGGTATATAGTAATACCAACGATTCCGTCCGTCCGTCCGTCCGTCCGTCCGTCCTTCCGTCCGTCCGTCCTTCCGTCCGAAGACAATTTTTGTCCGATCGATTACAGAAAAACTATTCATCTCATCCTTTTTAAATTTGGTACATGTCTTCTTCACCACTAGGAGAGGTGCAGTGCGAAGTTTGAAGCGAATTGGTGAATTTTTGTATTTTTGGCGATTTTTTGTATTTTTTAACTTAGTCATATTCTGAACATTTTTTGTCCGAACGATTACAGAAAAACTATTCATCTCATCCTTTTCAAATTTAGTACATGTCTTCTTCACCACTAGGAGAGGTGCAGTGCGAAGTTTAAACCGAATTGGTGAATTTTAGAATTTTTGGCGATTTTTTGTATTTTTTAACTTAGTCAAATTCTGAACATTTTTTGTCCGATCGATTACAGAAAAACTATTCATCTCATCCTTTTCAAATTTGGCACATGTCTTCTTCACCACTAGGAGAGGTGCAATGCAAAATGTAACACGATTTGGTGAATTTTTTAATTTTTGGCGATTATTTATATTTCTTACTTTATCATAGCTAGAATGAATGAAGCTACTTCTGTGTTGTGATTTGTTGACTTCATCATTTTCTTTTTCATGTAACTTTCAACAAAAGCTACTTCTGTGTTCTTGTTGATTTTACTATTTTATATTTCCACTGGTTATATTTTGGGAAAGGTTAAATTTTCTTTCCTTTCAGCCATAAAGTGCTTTATATCTCTCACTGTGCCTTCAGGGATGTGCTTCCATGTACCTGTTGTTTAAAGTCACTCGAATGAATCATTATGATGGATTAATTTCCAAAATAAAGTTGAAATCAGTGGTAATAGCAGTAGAGTATTATGTTACCAATACCTTTTCAAGTTACTTTTATTCCTATTTTGACTTAAACCTCCTTTTTTACATGAAGATTGAGACTTGTCCTACCATTTTCACAAACAGTTTAATCTTAGCAATTACATTTCATAGCTTATCAATCCTTAGGTGTGCAAACACCTCTCTCTTTAAGTAAAATAAAAATGTCAAACTTAAACAGTCGGGGGTATTAGTGAGCCACGCTCACTTTTTTGCTTGTTGCATCTAATGTAATTTTCCCAACAATTTACGGTACTTGATATTTGAATGTTGAAATGTGATGCCTCTTTACTACTGTAACTAAATCCACCAAAGTTTTAATTTAGAATTTCAAATTGCATGACGCAAGTTGAAACAATCCTGTTCATAAGTTGACAATTCTATCATTGGTGGAACTCTAGCCACTGAAGTGAATCACGAAAGAACTTTCCTGTGATCACTGTTGATTTAAAAGAGATAACTTATATAATTATGTCTTGATTTTCAGAAGATAATTCATCTTATTTTCCTAAGAAATCCAGTAAAGTGAGCTTGTTATCAAAGAAATTCATTTTATCTTCAATGAAATGAATTTTCAGTTCTTGTTAAATTTCAATATGGAAGTTAAAAAAGTTTAAGCAACAATAAAATTTGCGAACTTTATCCCAATATTACCTTATTTATGTGTCTCCATTTCTATGTGAATGATTTTGTGAAATGAAACGACAACTAATAGATATTTTAATAATCAGAGAAAAAACCCGAGAAGATTATCACATCACATAATCTTAATACTTGAATGAATCTGGTGAGACAAAAACACAACAAATAAATATTTTGATAATCATGCAGAGAAATGAATGAAACGAAACGAAATGAAAGGATTATCACATCACACAACTTTAATACTTGAATGAATCTGATGATCCCAAAACAAAACCAAAAAAATAGTTTAATAATCAGACACAAAACCTGAAAGGATTATCACATTTCATAAATTTATTGAAAAAGAAAACAATAAACTTCATGAAAGTGTTGCTTGAGGCGTTCAATTAGTTGCAATAAATGTAACAATATTTGAAGTTTCTGCGTCAGAATAGGAAGTCTTGATCCAATATCAGAAACAGTCACAGGGGAAATGAATTAAAATCATAATATAAGGAACGCTACTTCTTTGCACATTGTTTTATTGGCACTGTCGGTTGGCTGGATATATCAGCCACAGCAAATAGAACATGCTCTCCGTCGGGGGGAATTTCAATTCTTGCGTGTGAATCATCCAAGTGTTATATGAACCTTTCAACACTACGGAGGAAGCATGGAATGCGGACTGCTTTTCAGATTGTATTGGCGTTCTGTTTCAACAATTTCATCTAATATCCAGTCAGTTCCGATCGTCATGTTTCCATCTGATTGGTGTCTGAATACTGGGACCTGAATGTTGAGGGTTACGTTAATAAAGCAGTGCATTATGGGTCTCGGTATAGGCAATACAACAAAGGCACTAGTCCATCTTTAGTCCATTTGTTCTTAAATTATTATAATTAAGTGAAAACAATTTATTTAGTTGCTTCACAGATCCTCTTATCATGATTTTGGCAAATTTGGGAGAATCAACCCTAACAAAAATGTTGAATTTAAAAAGAAAGTTCAATTCTGTGTCTGTTTTACTTATCTGAATACTAGAGAAAAGTCTTTTCTAATGTTAAGCTCATCAGGCCTGAATTAAATGCCAGATGCGCTTATGGGCCAGGGTTCGAAATTAGCACTAGTCCAGTAGCCCATGGCTAGTGAAAAAGAAGCTGGGCTAGTAGAGTGTAAAAACTGGTAGTCCGAAGGACTAGTTAAAATTTGAGGTGAAGTGATCATGGAGATGTATTTGGCTAGCGAGAATAAGTCTTGACTAGTACTTTTAGAAATGCTAGTCCAAATGGCTACCGCATTGAAAAGGTTAATTTCGACCCCTGTGGGGCATCTGACCGTCCATCCATCTGTAAAATTTTCGCTTTTTGGACTTCTTCTCCAGAACCACAGGCTTTAGTGAACTGAAGTTTTTTGTACAGACTAATTGCAGTTAAGGTATTAATAACGTAGATGCATAAAGAGGAATGTCCTCTCGAATTTCATTTCCACAAAAAATACCCCTGTAGAACCCTCTCTTTAAGCAGATCCAATAAAACGATATATTTGATAGCCGTGATTTTCAGAGAAACATAAATGATAGTTTCATCATGGATTATCCCCATGAAGAATTATTCCCTCAAGCTTTCCTTTGGATATGAAGGTGTGACTCTCAGACTGGCAGACTCTCAGACTGGCAGACTCTCAGACTGGCAGACTCGCAGACTCTCACGCTCACAAACTCGCAGACTCGCAGACCCTAGTTCCCATACAGATTGTTTTTATAAAGTCTGTCAGCCTGAAATATGTTATAAACAAACATATTTATAAAGAAACAAGAAAACCAATAACGTATGAACAGGTTCATGAATGGAACAGCTTGAACATGGCTGTATGCATTGACAACGGTTGTCATCGTTTGTCATTGTTTGTCACAGGTGAGAAACAGTTGATCATGCAGCCACACCTATTGCTCTTTCAGTTTGTAACAAGAAATAAAATCAAAAGGACAGACATTCACCGGGTTCGTTTCCGTGTGGATATCCAGTGGAATAGAGGACGTAGAATCGAAAGCCTTTATCATTCAGAGCGAACTTCAGGTTTAACTGCTTTTTCCAGGTTGCAGATATCTCAATTTCAGGATGTGGAAGAAACGACTTGTGCCCGAATTGAAGATCGTTGTCATCGGTGCCCAGGAAGTTGACAAGACTTCTTTTATTTTCAAAATGAAGCAAACTTTTAAACATGGCGTGGAATGTGACGTGCTGTTGAAGGAATATTCTGCTGAACGGAAAGACGACGTCCTCCTAATCACGAGTCCTCGCGAGAATGGCTTCAGCACTGGAAACGGAAGTACCCTTGCCCAAAAAGGTGACATAATTGTTGTCATGTTCGAGACGTCGGAGTTGTCAGAGTCTTTCATAGAGGCCGCCATGCTGCTGGAATTGCTGCTCCCACTCTATAAAGATCGTGTTATTCTTCTCGGGGACTGTTCTGGTGTTTCACCAGAGAAACGACTTAAATGTAAGGACATGCACAGAAGGGCGAAAAAACAGATGGGGATTACGTACATCGAAGTATCAAGTGAACATTCTGAAGGTTTGATAGAAACCTCTCAAGAATTCATTACAATTAGTCGTCGATTATGGCTTTAAGAGATCACTTATTCAAAGACTGACTGTGCTCTTAAGGAGATATGGACTGTCTAGAAAGCCTACAACACTACCTTTCTGTCAAATATTGTTGTACCAATGGTTCAATAGTTCCAGCCGCTGCTCGCAGGTTTCACCGCAGTGCATAGCCACATGGCGTTGCGTTTATAGTTATATTTGCTGTTGTGTATACATGACCCAAATTGAACATATATAAAATGCGCCGTCAGTGTTTGACAAATGGTTTGCAGTTCTAGTGTAGATAGTCGGTGGCTAACAGAGTGTCATCGTGGCTAACAAGTCACCTCTTGGAAAGAGAAAACATCGTTTGGAGTATCAGTATGGTGAGACAATCATTAACTCATGACCTTCTGTGAACAAGAGGAGGAGGTTGAGAAGCTATCCCATGAGGCAGAGTAATCATCTTGTGAACACTCTCCATTCTATTCTGTTAAATGATTCTTGTGGACTGTCTTTGAATCTGAAAATGTCACAGTTCAGATTGTAGCTAAGATGATTTGCTTTATTTGCGACCTGAAATGAGATATGGTTTCATGTAGATTATTCTTATATTGGTTTTATGCTGATGTCCATCCATTGTGTTGTTTAGTGCTATTTTTATGTTGACTGCTTCAGGTAGACCAAGCTCTTTGTTTTGAGTACCTTATTCTTGTTGATTGGAAGTGTGATTGCGTTGTGGTTATTGCACTAGGTTAAGTAAGTTTCAGTCCTTAGAATTGGGTGGGAGAGGGGGGGCAGGGAGGGAGAGGGAGGAGGGTGTGGTGGGAGGGAGAGGGGGGTGGGCTGGAAAGGGAGGAGGAGAGGGTGGGGGAGGGGGCGGGGAGGGAGAGGGAATGTATTGGGGAAGGACTAGTAGAGAGTTGGGTAAGTGGTAACTATACATGTTTTCAGATGAGGTCTAGTGTTTGAATCATTTAAATTGCCTGGGGTAGGGGATTCACTATCCATTTGGGATTCAGCTATTTCATTTTGGAAAAGAACTATATTCATATAGATTGGCGTTTGTGCAATCCAGCATTGAAACTCATGTTAGGTTCAGTGCTTTACGAGTGCATGCTGCTCTTACCTGTGACTGATGAAGAAGGCTCATGCTTTCGAAACATGTAATGCGCAATTGTAGTCTTTATCTCCCCTTACCCATAACCGATTATGATTCCTGTAAATGTGCCACCCAGGAATGTTTTGGCACTGATCAGGTTAACTCAAGTCACTCTAGGTAAGGTTTGGGTGCAATGCTACACTGAATTTCAGTGCAGGACCACCCATGGCTCGCTAGTTCCAGCCGATTCTCGCAGGTTTCACCGCAATGCATAACCACACGGCGTTGCGGGCTTTTTCCCATACTAGCAGCCGCGATATAAGTGAAATAATCTTGAAAATGGCATTGAACCCCTACCCACCTCACCTCAAATTACTCTGTTACTAATGAGCACATTCTGCAATGTAATTTCAATCTTTGTTTCTCGTACTGTGATGGCCGGTTTTATTGTCAGTTGCTATTCTTGTGTTATAATCATTCTGAAAGTGATTGACATTTTCAATTGATAACTTATCTTAAACGACTGTCATTTATTTCTGTGTTTCACTTAATGTCAAGCATCTATTATTCTCATCTTAATGTGTTTCCATTGTTAAGTGAAACAAACTCAACTGAAGCAACATTTCTTAACATTTATTATATTTATTTATATTTTATGTTTTGCTAGACAATGTCCAAATGTAGAACTACAATATTTATGGATTAACAACTTCTTCGATGTAAATTCGGTCCATAAACCTTGCATTTCTTCATCTTACCTCTTGAAGAAATGTTCAAATTGTTTGGTGTTATTTGGTATCTTCTGTGTATAGAATTCATAAGGTTGTTGACATTGGTTGTTGAGTATCTCAAAATTGTCTTATATGTAATGTGTAATGGTGTCTTTGCAAACTTTATTATCTATGAATCTCATATAGGTAAGTGTTGACGTCTGCGCACCGTCCAAACCCTAAATAAATAAATGATAGATGCAACTTTCATGTGTCTGGTTTTGACTATGCAATCCCTATTGGCTGCAAAATGCCCAAAACAATAATGCACTCATCTACTTGACTATATGCAATACTCTTGCCAATTTTTGCACAGGGCACAAAATAAATTTCCGATTTACTTTGTTTTGAGGACAATAAAGTGTTATTGGTAAAGTTTAATGTCTGAGTAACTCTCCATTCCTTAAAAATAATGGAGCCAAGGCCTGAAGGGCCGAGGTCCATTATTTTTAAGGAATGGAGAGTTACGAGGTCATTAACCTGCTTAAATTACACTCAAAGTAATGCTCTTTTATAAAAATTACTTTAGATAATTAAAGAAATAAAATTTCACTTCAAAAATATGATGTGAGGTGTATAACTGTCAGTTACTGAAATATAATGGAGTGAAAGAACAATAGGATGATGTCACATGTGAAATTTAATATATTATAATGTCCATGTTACAAATATGCTCTGCGGTAGGTTTGCGGCAACATTTGACTAACAACTAGCAGTGAAAACAAATTGGACCTCAGTACAATATGGTAAATCCAGACCAAAAGATACTTCTTAACATTTAATGATGAACTCTTGACACAAAATTCATATGGCAATATGTTTCCATTGTGCAAGGGGGCAGGATAGCGCAGTGGTTAGCGCATTTTGACTTCGGATCAAGAGGTCAAAGCTTCCAATCCCGCCAGGGGCACGGCAACTTTGTCTGCAGTAGAGAAGTGTTCTACACGCAGTAAGGTTTGTGTGCAATGCTACACTGAATTTCAGCGCAGTACCACCCATGGTTCACTAATTCCAGCCGATGCTCGCAGGTTTCACCGCAATGCATAGCCACATGGTGTTGCGGGCTTTCTCCCTGCCATAATACTAGCACCAGCGATATAAGTGAAATACTCTTGAGAGCGACGTTAAACTCCAACTCATCTCACCTCACCTCCATTGTGCAAAATAAAATTCTTCAGGAGTCAATAGGTTGTTGGGTATTAAACAAAATAATCAAGAAAGCGGAGATCCATAGATAACAACTTCATAGATGTGAAAGATCACATTTGGGAATATACACTCAATTCTTTCTTTTGGACGCAATGCTACTCAGCCCAGTTATACCCATGGGCTGCTAGTTCCAGTAGATGCTCGTGGGTTTCACCCCAATGCATAGCCAAAGTGGTGTCGAGGGCTTTCTTCCTACAATAGTACTAGCGTGATTTAAACCTGTGGTGTTAAACCTCAAATCCCCTGGCCTCACCTTGTTCATCCTTTAAGACATATGCTACCTTCATTTAATTAATCCCGGCTTTTCAATTATCCAATTGTTTGCTGGACATGAAAGAAGTGGGGAAACTTTATCAAGCACATCAGATTGATGTTAGACATGTATTTTTCTCAACTTTGAAGTTATAATTGTGTCTTGGATGGAAGTTAAGTCGAGAATGTGTTCCCAGTTACTTACGCAACACTCTTCGTCTCCGATAACCAATTATTGTTGAAGCTTGTTTAACCCGAGTGATCTCTTAGCCCATCACATCCAATCAAACAGGCAAATATTGATCACAAACCTGGAAGTTCGGCCAGACCTTGTGGCTGTGATTACAAAAACCTTGACAGGTGTGGAGAATATTTTTGAAAACCGAAACGAAAAGTGGTGATTGCTCCTTGAAGGAAGGCAAAAATGTGACTGCTGTTTCCAAGGCAACAAAGACGGCCATCATTATCACGCCAACAGAGGGTTTAATTGTAGGAAAAAGCAGAAAATTTCTTAAAGTTCTCTCGAACAGATTTGTTGTGATTCCCTGATCTCTTACATCCCCTAGAAATTAGCGCCAACGGATGATATATAATTGATGAGGCTCAGAGGAACGGTTCCAATTTTGGCATCTTTACTATTGGAAAGGGTTGGTTGCTCTTAACTGGTCGGCTATTTTGAGACGTTCGTTAATTGTCTGATACAGGACACGAGAAACACTGACTGAGAAGGTTGACAACCTGAGAAAAGAACCAGTTTGACCTGATGGCACTGGAGACATCGACAAGTGTCCTCTGTGAATAATTGGCAAATCCAGAGGGGTTCTGCTACAAAAGTACAACCATAGAAGAAAAGATATAATTTCATAGTTGGTTAATCGGTATGAAGGTTTTGTCCCCAGTCCAATTCTCCACACAGCAAGAGGCATTCGAAAGTCTCTATTGTTACTTATAGACACCCATTTTTTATCCTGACATTCTATATTGCATGTTAGCTGGGTTGAAAGCCTCTCTGCGAGAACTAATTCAGGTCGAGTCTCATGGCCAAAGACAAGTCATAAGTGCAAAATTGGTTTAATGTGCTGTAACAGGAAGCAGCCTTCGGGAAAAAGAATTTGTTGTAAGACTTCAGAAACATTATCCACCAGTGATCCAAGCTAAAAGAACATGTTTTCAAACTGAAAAAAAAAGATGTGATAAATGAAGTCTGTTGCACCAAGTTTAAAAATGTATAAAAAATACAATATATTTTATGTACAAATCCATTTTAGAAATATTTGGAGGACGTCTAACAGCTCAATTTCAGAGAAAAAAATTTCTTCCATTCTTGGTTTATCAAGTTAAAAAAGTAGTTTTGAGAAAAATTTAAATCCATCTTTGGTACAATTTTTGGACAGGTTTTGAAAAGCAACAGTCATTTTCATTTCAAAAGATCAATTTGCAGTGAAATTTGAAGTTCGTGAGAAAATTTCCACCAGTGTTTGATCTTTGATTTCCTGCCAAGAGCCCATGACTTTGATGGATGTGGCACCTTTAATTTCAGCTAATTTCATTCTTTAAAATGTCATGAGGTAAAATGATCATGGTGAAAGCATTTCAGATTTTTTTTTTGTCTTAAAAAACATAAAACTGCGAACCTGTTATGCATGATAGGGATTCTAAATGCAAATTTCATTCTGTTTACATCCATTTCAATTACTAGCCCAAAATAACCTAATGGAAATTGGGCACATGTTATTGGGCTTTCGTCATTCTGAGATGCAGTTTTGCATATTTTTTTCTTTCCCCGTCATCTGAATCAGTTGAAGATGTTCCCAGAGAATAAATTGTTTAATGTATATTCATATTTGTTTGACCATGAATGAGAATCCTGCATGTTTGTGCTATCTCAAGAGTGAAATATCAAGCTGGTAACTTTACCATAACTGTTCAAGTATCTCGCTTTTTAACCCCCGGGTGAAACCCTAAAGGGTTATTGTCATGGAGCAGCCCATCTGTCCGTCCGTCTGTCCGTCCTGAAAGACAGTACTTAATTGTGTTCTGAAATCAACTCCTCCCACAATTTTTACCAGTCTTTCCGAAACTTTACACATGCTTTGGATATACATCAGTGATACTCATGTGCTTTTTTGGGACGGATCGGATTAATATATTTAGAGTTATGGCCCTTGACTTTCAGCACTTGGCTTTCTAACTGTGGGTTAAACTTTAACTTAGCGTGGCTCAAACTTTTGATATGTCTTTGAAACTTGATATACGTGTTTCCTTTTACATAAGACCACTGAATAAGATCTAATATTTCGTAAATTACCCTTACATTTAAACTGCTTTTTTTTAGGATAAGGAACCCGGGGGTTCTTGTGCTCTCAGAGCACTTTTTTAAGGTTTCTGTGAACAACATTAATCTCTATGTATGTATGTATGTATGTATGTATGTATGTATGTATGTATGTATGTATGTATGTATGTATGTATGTATGTATGTATGTATGTATGTATGTATGTATGTATGTATGTATGTATGTATGTATGTATGTATGTATGTATGTATGTATGTATGTATGTATGTATGTATGTATGTATGTATGTATGTATGTATGTATGTATGTATGTATGTATGTATGTATGTATGTATGTATGTATGTATGTATGTATGTATGTATGTATGTATGTATGTATGTATGTATGTATGTATGTATACTGTATGTATGTATGTATGTATGTATGTATGTATGTATGTATGTATGTATGTATACTGTATGTATGTATACTGTATGTATGTATACTGTATGTATGTATACTGTATGTATGTATGTATGTATACTGTATGTCTTGAAATGATGAAGAATGTTCTCAACTCAGTCATTTCAAAATCTTGTGAATAAAAAGCTCTAAATAGCGTCTTGAAATGTCAATCTCCAACAAAGTCGCAAACATAACACAATGGTTGTCCAAGCATCTATCTGTGTAAACTGATAATAATATGATCCAAGAGCTATATATATATATATATATATACTGTATGTCTTGAAATGATGAAGAATGTTCTCAACTCGGTCATTTCAAAGTCTTGTGAATAAAAATCCCTAAATAACGTCTTGAAATGTCAATCTCCAACAAAGTCGCAAACATAACACAATGGATGTCCAAGACTCTCATTTCAAAGTCAAGTGAAGATTTAAATCTCTTTGGTGTGAGGAAGTCCAAGATTTGACTTGCAATGATCAAAGTCAACTCCGAATGTAAAGAAGTAGCCACAAATTCAACAACCCTTCAGACTTCCTGTCTTTCCTCATTACATCGCCATGAACATTCTGATGACTACTTTTTGAGCTAAAAAAACCTTTGGTCTGTCTGTGAAGTCATCTCCACGATCCGGAGAACAGGCTGGTCTGCAGATGTGGTCTCCCATCAGTCTACAACTGTTATCTCTCAACACAAGGACAACTTTCTCATCAGGAAGAAAAATATATCATGCGGCGATACTAGTTTCCACGTAGAAGGTCACTGTTGAAAGAAGATATACGAGAACGTCAAACAAAAACATCAGTGCTAGTTTGAAGTGAAAACTTAAATAGTTAATGCGTCCTTGTCTGGGATGATGGCCAGTTATTGCTGTTAATCCACATTTATAGAAGTAATTATGATATGATCATTTGTAGACGAAACTATTTTAATACGTGAGTCAGACATACAAAGAGTTTATTAGATATTATGACAGTTCAATTGAGACTTCTTCTATAGAAGTAATTATTTTTTAATCATTTGTAGAAGTAACTCAGACTTGCCAAGTCTACCGGTTAACCCGGTAGACTACCGGTTTCAAGACCATTCTACCGGGCTACCGAGTTCATGGTATTTTCTACCGGGTTTTCAAAAAATGAAATTAAAATTAAAATTTAAAGAAATGTAACAAAATAAACATTAAAAGACTTGTAAAATATCCATTCATAATGCAGCAATATTAATTTGGGAAGACAGCCAGTTTTTTGTAGCAAAAATATTGTTGAAATCAACTCTACCACGTGCGCTGGTCACAACAAGACATACTAATCGATAAATGAGCGGTGAAATATTGTTCACACTTCCTAACTTATTCAGTTAGTAATGACAAATTTATCAAGAATAATGCTATATAATCAATATTTACTGATTATAAGTCTTGCTAAAACCTAATCAGTAATATAATAGAACTACAAAATTGTCAAATCCTACCTGAAAATGTGTTTTCACTGTTATCGGATAGAATAGCAATGAGATTGCCCGACCACGTGTTTTGATTTTCAACATTAATTAATTTCACGTAACTAACACCCTACATATTTTGACCTCAAAGTCAAATAACCAACTATAAAGTGACAATTTAATGTCTGATTTATGAATTACATTATCAAATTGACAAATTGCGACAATGTAAACCGGAAACAAAACATTGCTTTTCCTGGAATATGTTTATGTAAGGTGAAAGGTTAGCCAATCAAATGTCTCAGATGTCGTAAACAATATGTCAAAGGTGAAACTAGGTCACCGTTTGTAACAAATAGGCTATATCACCGTAGAGACTGGTAATTGTTTTACGGGACTTGGTTGCATGATATAATTTAATTCTGTCATTTGATTAACTTTTGATGAAAATATAAATTTGAATCAAGAGGCATAAGCTAGTTTCTAAGGTTCAATTCCAACAGTATTTTTTTTAATTGGAAAATGAAACATTCATTGATTCAAACAAACATAAAACAGTGGATTTTATTACCAGTACAGTACAGTGCTTGCTTAGTTCAGGAATGTTTTGGTTTGTACTCAGCATTTATACCATCAAAATATTAGTTTAAAAGTTATAACCAAGACAGCTAATTAAAACTGTCAATTTGCATTGGTTAATATAATAAAAGACAGCAATACAATAATTACAGATAATTTGTAAATTTTGAATTGAATATTTATAAATAAACTAAATTCCTCAATTAAAATAAACAAAGAATGTGCTGATTTAAAAGAGAAAATGTTTTTGTAAAATGATTCAAATATCTAAATATGACATTAAAATAGTGAAAGTGTAAATCTTTGTTGATCGGTAAAACGGCGGCGGGGCGATTCAGAAATCTACCTGGTTGGAACCTTGAAACCAGGTAGATCTACCTGGTTGGACCAAATGAAACTTGGCATGTCTGAGTAACTCTTGTAATACATGAGACATACAAAGAGTTTATTAGATGTCTGGCTAGAAATTATGACAGTTCAATGGAGACTGTTTTTATAGAAGTAATTATTATGATCATGTGTAGAAGTAACTATGTACAGTAGGGGTAACTATTGACCCAAAGAGACTATTGCGATAGCGATAGTCTATTGCCACTTACTATTGCAATAGTGATAGACTATTGTAACTCACTATTGCAATAACTATTGCGATAGGGATTTTTGTACAAATATGCAATAATCAGCTAGATTTCTTATAGGTTTTAGTAGAAATGTTTAATTGATGTAAGGACTATGGAACCAAAATCAGTAAAGAAATCATAAATGAAAAGACTTTTTGACATTTTGCTATTTGCTATCGTTAGTTCTTCCCTTTGACATTCTAAAATGAAAAGCTTGAATTAAATGCAGTGAGGCTTGTGTAAATCATTCACGATTAAGGGAAAATAATAGTTTTGATAGTATCGATAGTTAACCTTACTATTGCGATAGTGATAGTGTTTTTGTATATGCTATCGATATAGTACTATTGCCAAGCCAACTATTGCGATGCATCGATAGTTCAATGTATTGTTACACCCCTAATACTGTTTTTATAGAAGTTATTATTATGATCATTTGTAGAAGTAACTATATATATTTGTAACTTTAATCAACTCGTGTTGATATATTTGATATCAGAAGACACGAGGGTGAGATTCTATTTATCATCCAAAATCATTCTTCATTAGTTTTTAATGAAAAATGGAAATATCTGAACACAAAACTGTCATTTGGCTTCCAGTGCTGTGATGTCATAGCATTGTGACGTCATTATGGTTATGACGTCATAGCATTGTGATGTCATTACTTGATGATGCAAAATCATTGTGATGTTATGTAGCTGTCGCCAACAGGGCATTGTTCAAAATCTACTGTCAAAATGATATCTCCTAGGAGATATCGCTTGATCTCATACAAGCGATATCTCCTGTGGAACCCAGTTTTGGATGATAAATATACATACGTGTTTATTGGATGTCTGACTGGAACTGTGACAGTTCATTGGAGACTTGTTTCACATGTGATGGGTAATGTTGAGAGAGATGAACGTGTTTGAAGTGTTCTGAATCACAATCCAATATGGACACACTGTCTCCTGGTCCGGTAGTTTCTGTTTGTTGAATCTGGACAAACATAAAGCAACGTGTTTCCTTCATCTTCATGTCAATAACTTCTCCAGATTAGGATTACGGCTTTATTCTCGCTCAATACTGTATCTACAAAGAGCTTTACTTTCTCAATACTGCATCTACAATATAAGTTATAACATTTCATCAAGGATGACATAGCGATATATCAATAGAGACTTTATCCAACGAGCCAAAGACAAGACAGGTATAAATATTTATATTATCACCCTTCAATAAGTGAGTACATTCTTGGGGGTCATACCAGTTATTATTCAGGGTCACGTCGACCAATCAGAGCACGGTGGTGTAGTGGTTAGCGTGTCTGCCTCTCACGCCAACGACCCGGGTTCAAATCCCAGTGGAGACACAAAAGATTTGTGACTTGGGCCGAAAGCTGTGTTGTGTCCTTGGGCAAGGCACTTCATCCACATTGCACTCAGTCCACCCAGCTGTACAATGGGTACCTGGTTATACGGGTGTACTGTCCGAAATATGTCATCGAGTTATGACATCACAATGCTATGACGTCACCGCACTGGAAGTCAAATGGCAGAGATGTGCTCAGAGATGTACACTTTTTTCACCTAAACGTAATAAGAATGATTTTGGATGATAAATAGAATCTCACCCTAGTGTCTTCTGATATCAAATATATCAACACTAGTTGATAAAAGTAAAAATATCCTCGGCAAGCCTCGGATATTTGTAACTTTAATCAACTCGTGTTGATATATTTGATATCAAAAGACACTTGTGTGAGATTCTCTATTTATTCCATCTACAGCAAAATTCCTTCCTTCACTGTCGAACCTTGCTGCAGCTGGTAAGGATAAGCAGAGTTACTTATGAACGCTGATAAGTAAGAAATATGTTCAGTAATTCAGGAGATGAGCAAAAAGAGCACTTTCTGATGCTGCGTTTGCCTTCGGATCAAGGGGTCTGGTGTTTGAATCCTGCCAGGGCTTTGCCAACTTTTTAGAGAACTGATCTGCATGCAGTAAGGTTTGGATGCAATGCTACAGTGAATTTCAGCGTTGTTCATGGTCCACTAGTTCCAGCTAATGCTCGCAGGTTCCATCACAATGCATGGCCTTGGTGGTTTTGAGGGTTTTCTCCTTGTAATGGTACAATCAGCTGTATAAGTGAAATACTATTAAACCTCGACTCACTTCGCCTCGCCTCGCCTCGCCTCGCCTCGCCTCATTATCATGCTCAAAGATCAGAGTTGTCATTTTGCTAGTGACTAGTTTTTAATTCCTAATCCAAGAACTTCTTCATCATCCATTGTCCAGTCTTATTAGTATATGAGGATAAGCAGACTTATCTGTGTCTACAAAACTTGAGAACTGTCTCATTTCTTCTTTGTCCAAACTTTCTTCAACTGATCAGGAGAAATAATCTTCCAGCATCTATCTCTGTAAACTGATAATAATATGATCCAAGAGCTATAGTACACAATGAGGAACATTCAGGACAGAATTAGGATTGAATTATCTTTAGGATCCTGGTACCTGTTCAGGATAATCCAGCCTTAGTGATCCAGACTTTTGTGAAACCTCAATCAGCATTACTGTTAGCTTGACTTTGTCATAAGAGAGGTTTGGGAATTACTAATGGGTTATTTTTATATTTACCATTAGATGTGTTGGATACTAGACATGTAGAATCCTCATCAGAGAATTGGTGTTGGATTGATTGTCTGTGTGGTATTTCTGAAATATATCATTAGATCAGTCTGAGTCTCCAGGGGGGCGGGACAGCGCAGTGGTTTGCGCGTTTGGCTTCGGATCAAGAGGTCCGTGGTTCGAATTCCGCCAGGGCCAGGGCAACTTTGTCTGCAGTAGAGAACTATTCTACACACAGTAAGGTTTGGGTGCAATGCTACACTGAATTTCAGAGTAGTACCACCCATGGTTCGCTAGTTCCAGCCGATGCTTGCAGGTTTCACGGCAAAGCATAGCCACATGGCGTTGCGGGCTTTCTCTTTGCTATAATACTAGCAGCCGGGATATAAGTGGAATACTCTTGAAAGCGGCAATAAGCCCTAACTCACCTCACCGCATTGTGTCTGCATAAGGTCTGTAACATATTGGTGGCTACCTTGGCATTGTATGATTGCTGTCCAGTTAAGTAATGTAATCTGTACCTGTTATAGAAGAGTGATGATAATCTGGAATTTGTATGTCTATGTATTTTGGGGGCAGGATAGCACAGTGGTTAGCGCCTTAGGCTTGGCATCAAGAGGTCCGGGTTTGAATCCAGCTGGGTCTCAGCAACCTGTCTGCTGTAGAGAACTCTGTTTGGGTGCAATGCTACACTGAATTTTGGCACACCCATGCTGGCTTTCCAGCCGATGATTGTAGGTTTCACTGCAATGCATAGCTACAGTGGTGTTGCAGGCTTTCTCCCTGGGGTTGCACTAGCAGCCATGATATAAATAAAATACTCTCAGAGCAAACCTATTTGAAGACAAAATACTAGCATTAAGCTGTTTGGAGATACATTCCACAAAACCTTTATTGGTTTATCTATGATTTATAGCTGAAAGAAAGGAACAACATTCATCTTATTATGTACGTCTAATTAAGTAATTTCAACAGTGAGAGCTTACAAGTGTCCAGTATCTTAGAATAAGTTCTTCAAGAACTCTCCAGACGACTGATATAAGCCAAGAACAACTCAATAGACGGGAGGTAAATCCTCTAAAGAAGCTAGATATATTTGTCCATTGGTGTCACAAAGCTGAGGTATTGGAAGGGAAGTCGAACTTCCTTTGAGTTGGGAATAGAGAGACGTCGCTGCTACACACCGAGAAACGGATCTCGTGAAAGTAGATTTCTGTGGACACCTGATGGTTGCGTATACTTCATCGATCTCCTTGTGCACGGGATAATAGTTGTCAGACAGCTCCAGCTAAAGAACAAGTTTAACTGATCTCATCGAATTTACATTGTCGGAAGATTTTTTTTTTTGGTTGGTAGTTAAAAGTCAAGTGTTATGAACATTTAGCCTTAAATGAACCTTCTGTACAATGCATTTGGGAAGTAGTTAAACTTTGTTTAACATTGGAAACTCAAAGTTTAACATTGAAGTAAGATGTTGACGATGAGTAAGATATGTAGAACTTTGTTTTAAGTCGTTGAAGCTGAGCAAATTAATGTGTAAAACATTGTAGAAAAATGTTGAAGATGAGTAAATCAGCGTGTAACATTGTTGTAAGATGTTGAAGATGAGTAAATCAGTATTTAACATTGTAGTAAGATTTTGAAGATGAGTAAACAAGTGTGTATCATTGTCAATAGATGTTACAGATAAGTTAATAAGTTAAACCACGGCTCTATAACTACAAGACAGATGTGACACATGGTAATACAAGATTTACAATTTATAACGAGAGGAACAGGTGGAGCCGTGTTAACAAACCAGGGTCTGGACTAATTTCAGTGGGTCTCCGGTGTACATTAAGCTGCTAATTGTTAATTGCTGAATGCAATTAGACCAGAACTTCCTTGAGTAAAGTGGAAACTCATTTAGATTACCGTATTCTCTCGATTATAACACCAGGGGGCCAGGCAAACAAACATCTTGAAAACTTGGGGCTAGGCTTTTAGACAGGAGAGACCCCAACTCAGATGAAAATTCATACTGGAGACCTTCAGACAGTCAAAATAGGTTAAATGAAGGTTTTTTAAACTTAATTTAAAATAATACTATAGATAACTATAGACAACCCTTTGAAAAGTGGGGGTGGTCTTAAGCTCAGATATGGTCTTATACCCGGGAGAATGCGGTGCTTGTAAGAGTGGAGTGTCACGTGAAGATCAGCTCAGTGTGATGTACTCTGTCTCTTCATCTGATTGCAAGTTTTCTCATTGATTTACACACTTCTAAGAGACTTTATGATCACAGACATGTAAGTTGTGACTCTGCATTCTCTGCACAAAGCTCAGCTAACACTGAGGATAATGGAAGAGGTAAAACTTGGTCCTCTTTTCCTTCAATTTCCATATCATTGCTGACTATATTTAAGCGCAACAGTCCAGTTAAGTCTGGAGACGTGACACTTAGAGAACATATCACCTCCAGTTAGATCAATTCTCGTACATCTTCCAGCCTCGTGTAGACAGACCAGTGACAAGACAAAGCTTCAGAAACTGTAACGAGTTTGAAACTTAGTAATTAAGCAAGTGTACAAAGATAAGGGTTAAATATAGCGTGTTTTCATTTCACGAAATGACAAGAAACCAAGATGGCGGATGCTGCCGAAGATCGGCGATAGAACTTTCCCTTTAAGCAAGTGTACAAAGATATCTAAGCGCTGATGGTATCCCTGCATTGACAGAGGACTGGTATCGGAGCAAGCGCATGTTGCGAGAACGAGTGCTGCAAGGCTTGAGCCGCTATAGCTTACACAGACGGGCGATATTATGGATTTTCACTAGAGGCACGCTGACTGAACACTGTCCTTGTCCACGATGCTTTGCTAACTACTGCAGAAGATACGCGTGTATTTATGTTATCAAACTTGAGAGATGAGATAACGAGGTGAGATGATGAGGAGAGAAGGGAGGAATGTGATGATGAAGATGACGCGGATTATGTCATATTTCTAACTTCCTATGTGAAGAATGCCACTTGATGCGACAAGTAGTTGAGCTTCTTGGTTGTAACGACTGTACCAAGTCTCTTGTGTCAAAGTTGACATTGACACTGAGGAAACAAGAGGATACCTGGAGACACTAGTGTCTATTTTTGACTTGACCCTGGAGGAACATTTTGACATAAAGGATTTTCTATCCATAGTATAGAAAGGATATTTTCATGCAGGCAACTTGTGGAATACCCTTTTGAGAAGAATTGGGTATTTGAATGAATTTTTCTTCCGAGATACAAAGAGAAAGTTTAATTTGCAGAAGTAAAATTTGGTATTTGGGGATATATACCTTTGGAGCAAGATTAAGTGCACATGATACTGTATATTGTTGAGGATATATTGTATTGTTTGCTATACTGAAGGATAGAAAACTACCAAGGAATAAAGGTGGATATTGTACTGGACACCATCTTATGGACAGAGAGGTTGATACTGACTGTGGTAGATGCACCTTCTAAGAGATAGAGTTTGCAGGCTTTTTCCCTGCAATACTGTTAGCAGCAGTGGTATAAGTGAAAAACTCTTGAAAGCAGATTTTGATTCCAAATTACCTCAACTCTAAGGGATATAGAAATGAATATACACTACACTGGCTCAGGACTAGAGAAGTGGATGTACTGACAACACACAACCCAAGGAGTGGGTGATGGCCTATGAATGTTGACTGGACCAGAGAGGTTAATTGAACCCAGAGGACTTTCCTCGTTATGAGATGTTATTGAGCTGCTAAAGAGAAGAAGATTACGAGAGTATGAGATAATCTCCCAGCTCGGGGACACTTGTTGGGAGATCAGCTGCACTAATCTCAGATTGAGGCTATGTTCTTCAATGGAAGCTGTAATGTAAAGGAAATCCAGTTTCTGATAAATACTGTGTTGGCTGATTTTATCCAAACTTCTTCAATGGAAGATAATGTAAAGGAAAGTTTCTGATAACTATTGGCTGGGCTGGCTGATTTTATCCAAACTTCAGTGGAAGCTGTAATGTGAAGTAAATCCAGTTTCGGATAAATGTTTAATGGTTAAATTTTTAAAAACCTCTTCAGAATAATTTCAGTTATATTGAGACTCAAATTGCTTGACAATATTACAATTCCATGCGACGAATCAAAAATTAAATATACTTGAAAATATTGAGATTTCATGCGACAAGATAGCTTCTTGAGACAGGAAAATTTGAGGATTTTAGAAAATCTTTGACTTTATGAGTCATCTTGAAGAAACTTCGTGATAGATCTGGCAGTTTGATAACAATTTTATGTGCAATATCTGGTGAGATATGCTATTTGATTTGTGCCAATTGAGAAGGCTTTAGAGTAAAAATCATTTCAGAGAAAGTAATCACATGGTGGATAATGAACTTGAGTGAAAAAAGTGATTTGTGGCACGATTTGAAATATTTTGCATAGTTTGTGCCTCGCAATGTGACGAATGTTTGCGCAAGTTGTTACATGAAAAGTCACTTATTTGGATCTGCGACGTTTGATGAGCATCGCTCGTGAAAGTTATGAGAACTTCTAGAATATTAAAAAGCCGACAATGAAACGATGCTGGGACTGAGAACCTGACTCCCAGCGGAGTTTGATTAACACCACACGTTAAGTGTCGTACGATTTCCCCAGCAGTTGCATATCAATGCTATCAATTCCATTGCAATAACTCGAGAGGAAGATAGCTATATTTGTGTTGATTCAGCCCGAAACACGACCAGAATTCGTTTTTGTTCTGATGTGCTTCAAACTGAGTTGGCCTTCAAGCTAGTATAACCTACTGGGATTGCTTAATGCATTTTAATGTGCCACCGTAGTGGACTAGTGGACAGGAGACACGGAAGTGAGAGATAATTGCCCAGTGGTCACCCATTACGGTCACTCATAAAGACAGCGATCACACGTACGTGGTAACCATATAGTGCTCATCATATGTCCCTTGAAAGTCTGAGTTTCGTCTTGTGGAAGTTTGAATATATATATTCAAAATGCTGACATCTGTAACTGACATGGCATGACCGATGTAGACTCTGTTTCATGTTGATGGAGGCCATATTGGGCTTATACTATGTCTATGTAAGCCTTGAGTATCATCTGTGAGATTGGGAATTTAACCGACTTTCTTTGCATATGGCCGACACTTGTGATCTGTGTGACATGACATTGTGTATTTAGACTATCTAGTGTAGGATGATAATCTGTTGTCTCATGTTCCTCTTTGAAAATTGAAACCTCGGAAAAATATTCCGTGACATGACATTTGTGATGACTGGTGAAGTGTTATAAAGGTTTATCTATGCTCACAACACTGAAGAAGAAGATTTGAAACTTCAGTAGTACATTGAAACTGTGACTCAAACAGAGAAATTTCCGACATGTGGTATTACTATGCTTATGAGCCACTATGACTCAAGCTCATGGCCACTCAGTAATCCAGTGTTCTTTTGTTGGGTGAGCACTCCTGTGGAGATATTTGTCCTTTTCTTCCTGATGTAATCCATGAATTCTTGATCTTGAGATTTTGATGCAGAGGTAGACATCCTTGACTCTCACTCTCATCTGAAAGAAGATTCGAAAGTAATACTGTACATTTGAAACTACGTAATGGACATTTCATTGATGTTTATGCTTGAAGAAATTTCATCAGATGAGAAGATAACGAATAAAGTTTTCTATAATGAAAAACTTATTGAATAGAGAAACATTGATACATTGAATATGGCGATCAATGACTGGAGGTAACGTTATTGACCCTGTGGAGATTGAAACAGATTGATCAGATTCCAAAGCAGATTTAATAGAAATTTATCGAATCTGTCAAAGTGTTGAACTTAGGAAATAACATTTAAAGATTTGAAACAGCTTGTGCTGTGTTTAAAGCCTCCAACCTGATAGTCTGAGCAAGTGGTTAAACGTTGGAATAATGACCGTCTGCTAATGGGAGACTGTGCTCTCCTTAATCCAACGACAGGGACCAAGATAAGAATTGAGCTAAAGTGAAGTGGCAAACCTACCTGTCACCCAAGTTCAGTCCCACTCTTTGATTGTTGTCACACAGTGGGGGAGGTAAGAGTCTATATCTGGAGCCATCCATTAGGAGTCTGAGAGAGTGGGGAGATATACGCTGGATCGTGTGCCCTGCTCCCGGACTAATCCATCAGCCTGCGTTCTCCACTGCAGGACATGCAAGGCTGTGAGGCTGGCCAGCCTAGCAGGTGTCATCTCACTAAACTTGCCGTCTGCTACTCAAAGGAAGGTGTCTTCTGCTGAACTTCTGCTAGCGATTCTAAGACGTCTGCTTCTCAGCTTGCCTTCTGCTGCTGAATGGAAGTGTTCGCTGATCAATGTAATCCACTGAATGAAGGCGTCTGCTTCTGAATATTATTGAATGTAAGGCTTTTACTATGAAGGCATATCAAGGCATAGTCAGTGGAACATTGGTTGACAGCATGAATTCTGCTTGTGAGTGTAAGGTGCCTGCTGCTGTGGAAAACAGTTCTCTAATCAAACATCTCTTATGAAAGGAAGACTTATCGGGGACCATTCTTCCAGTGATCTTACTGCTACTTCACTTTGTGCACAAAGGGTCACAGCAGAAGTTCTGCTAGTAAATGGAAAGGCGACTGACTCTGAAATGAAAGTGTTTGTTATTGAATGGAAGAATCCAACTTGAATCCCAGGCATATAGTGTCACAAAACTCCTTCAGTTCATCTGTGTATTGTACAGATCCTAAATAGGAGGGCTAGTTGTATTTGTGGATATAAAGCCATCCGTTACTGAATGGACAATGTCTGTTTATCCTTGAATTCCCTGGGGTACGTAGTCTGAGCTCCTTATGCCTTTGAATGAACTGTCATACTTTGATTTCACCACTACTTCCTCAATTGACTTGGATATAGCCCAATTCAGGATGATTCTCAATTCCAGTGGATTTTGATCAATATTGATAGATGCACGATTCCCAACTTGCCTGGATCAAAAGTCAGCATATTCAATATTCACTTAAATATTGTTTTGCTTGTTCCTCCTCAGTTTGTGTATTGTTTCTTGGCTCCTCGAGATACCAGCTTACTGGGATAACAGGCTGAACATCCTCTGTTTCTCTAGGATAACAGGCTGAACATCCTCTGTTTCTCTGGGATAACAGGCTGAACATCCTCTGTTTCTCTGGGATAACAGGCTGAACATCCTCTGGTTCTCTGGTCGCTTGCCTTTCTATCAACGAGCAGGAACTAGAGTAATACAAAGTTTTCTTTTCGGATAAAACGTCAACAATAACAAAGTGGACATGATGCTCTCAATGTGAACCAGGAGGGAAGGATTCTCCATGTATTTCAACAGTGGTAGCGAAAATAGGATATTCAAGAAAGACACTTTCTGTGAGAAAAAGCATTTTGTGGAACGCCTGGTATTTGAATTGACTCCTCTGTTAGTAAAAGCATTCCATGGAAACACCTGGTATTTGAATTAACTCCTGTGAGTAAAAGCATATCATGGAAACACCTGGTATTTGAATTGACTCCTCTGTGAGTAAAAGCATTTCATGGAAACACCTGGTATTTGAATTGACTCCTCTGTGAGTAAAAGCATTTCATGGAAATTACTTGGTATTTGAATTGACTCCTCTGTGAGTAAAAGCATTCCATGGAAATTACTTGGTATTTGAATTGACTCCTCTGTGAGTAAAAGCATTTCATGGAAACACCTGGTATTTGAATTGACTCCTGTAAGTAAAAGCATTTCATGGAATTGGCCAGTATTTGAATGGACTCTTCTATTTGTAAAAGCATTTCATGGAATTGGCCAGTATTTGAATGGACTCTTCTATTTGTAAAAGCATTTCTGAAAGGATTACAGGAGAGGATGATCCGTGTATGAGATAAGCCTGTAAGTTGAGGTATTGGATGACAAATCAATAGTATCATCATTGCAGGCATTAGCAGAATAGATCTGGTCATCTGTCAATTCAAAGGTTTGTCTCAGTTCATTAGATATATCATTCTGGTTCATTATCAGCTGTCATTTGAGATTTTTAAAACGTAAGCTCTTTATTCCTCCTGTGTTGCTCTTATTATGAGGTTATCAAGTGCATTGAAGTGAAGGTCAAGGTTGTTTCAGTGATTGTAATACAACAACAAATTGTCACTATATTTGTCATTTTAAAAATAATCAAGTAACATTTTGGATAATTCATTCTGGATTTGTATTTGCAATATCCAGAAATACCTTCTTTGTAATCTATATAATCTCGATCTGTTATTAGAGCTGTAACTGGCGGCCATTTGTAAAGTCACAGTAGGTTAGATTTCATGACTTCAGGGCGAAGAGTATACAATGGAAGTAATTTCCTGATAAGTTCTAGTGTTATCACCGTAGTTGATTTATTCCTGGTTGTGCTCACACTACGGCCATTTATCAGAATTGAGAAATTCTATCCATAAGAAAGATTGGTTTGGGAAACTTAGTCCTTTGCTATCAGGACGATCACTTCTATCCTGTTACTGTGGTGATTAATATAATCTTATTCTCCAGGTCTGCTGTCATCCAATTTTTTCAACACAGTCATTAGAGTTAGACATTTTTGCACTGTTGTAAAAAAGATCATGCCTCTGGGAAGATCATTTGATGCCAGTCTTTGAGTCGGAGTTGACGAGAATGAAGGCTCGTTAAGTTTTTTTAATGTCGTTTTAAGATGAGGTGTGAAGTTTAGAAGAGTTCAGGGTAAAAAGTGAAACGTCAATGTTGAAGGGCATATGTCATATTTTTTAGCTCGGCAACTTGAAAGGTAATAAGGTTTGCAAAAGGTTTGTTCATATTTGTTTGATGTTTCAGTACTTTTTGAAAACTCATAAACAACTTCTTTAAACCTAAATTTAAATTTGAATCCAGGAACTGGCAATAGATTTGCCATAACAATTCATTATCTCCATTTACATAAGCCTGCTCAATAAAGTGCATATTGATGATCGGTGGTTACAACTTCAATATCTCGACAGTGCCTCGTTAACTTGCTTGGTAGAGGAGAAAGCAATTTATCAATGATTAACTCGATGATTTTGAGTCTAAAACTAAAGCCAGGATCAGTGCACCCAGCTCATCTAATTAACCAAGTTAAGTACTCGCCACTTTGGATATTAAAATAAAAATAACCATCGTGTTTGCTCACGGAGAGGTCAAGCGTTGGAACAAAAGTTAATTCGGATGTGATTCTTTGATATCTCATGCCTTGTTGAGGCGTCAGCGAGTCGGAATTAAAGTCTGATTTACAGTGCAAGCATTGTAACTATTTGTTGGAATGCTTCTATCTGTGTCTGCTTACTCCTGGAAGTGTAAATCATGGAATGCAGTGTGCCAAGTGGCAAGCTCAAGCTAATGTAAGGTACTCATGGGTGCATATATCACCGTCCATTCGATTACAGGCTTGATTTCTCATATTCCAAAATCACTGTCATATTGGATGAGAGATATTTGACAGTGTCCATCTAATTGGATTGCCTACTTATTTGTGGGAACAGGAATCTGATATCACAGATTTCCTAAGTGACATGCAGAGTTGAAAAGTGCAATATAGAAGCCTGAAAGTTGATCTTTATTGTAATGGTGGACGAGAGAATCCTTAAAGTTGATTCTCGTGTCAAAAGTGAAAGAAAAACGCCTGAATGTTGATTTCATTGTAATAGTGGACGAGAGATTCCTTAAAGTTTATACTTGTGTCAAAAGTGAAAGAAAAACGCCTGAATGTTGATTTCATTGTAATAGTGGACGAGAGATTCCTTAAAGTTTATACTTGTGTCAAAACTGAAGGAAAAACGCCTGAATGTTGATTTCATTGTAATAGTGGACAAGAGATTCCTTAAAGTTTATACTTGTGTCAAAAGTGAAGGAAAAACGCCTGAAAGTTGATTTCATTGGACATTCAACAGATTCACTTTATGCTTTTATGAAAATCTTGGGGCAGAGTCATACTTAGTGATTCCCTGGACATGCGGAGAAAAATGTTTTCATGAATCAAACGTCATCTTTACATGTGTTACAAAGTTTAACCATCGTCACTATCGTAAGCCGTACGATTTACAGGTATTTAACAACCTGTCTGCAAAGTCATTTGTGACTTACAGATAAACCAAAGATTGAATATTTTAAAACTTTTGATTGAGTATTCTTCGACCGAAAATTTCTATTATTCACGGGGCATCATCTGTCGTCTACGGAGACGCAGGCACTGATATATTTGTGTTCATTCAACGTTAATAAGTTTAAGAGGAATTACTATCTTTCATAACCAGCCCTACGACAGACGTATTCTTGGATAATATTTTACTGGTGGCAAATCGCCCGAAGGAAGATTTGGATTAAAGTGATATGGTGTTGAAGCGTTGCCACGGCGCCAATTTGATGCGAACTATGCTGTCATGGTGGCAGTTTCGACATCGTCATCGCGGCAGATCGGTCAGCTTCAAGAAATATGTCGACCTAATCACTTATGACCAGGAGTGTCTTGTGGCCATGCTTGTAAGTTTGTTTTTCTCTTAATATTTTAGAATTTAAGTGTTTTGTGTAGTTTTGGTGATTTTACCCAACCTCTGTTGGTCGTCTGATGAGGGAGTCAACTTAGACAACTGACTCTGCAACATATAACATTGTCTTTTCTGGTTATTTTGCGGATAACGTCCTTGGTTGAGGGCGGATCTTTCCTCTCTCGGAGTTAACACTGCAGTATATATGGTTGAAATATAATAACTTGACTTTGAGGAGTATAATGACAATTTATAACCCCTGTAAAACAGATTATTGCATTCCCTGAATTTCTTTAGTATAATGTTTTTATAAAATATTGCTCCCCAACAGATGAGTCATAATGCTTCTAAAAGTCCAAAAACAAACATAAGAATTTCAATGTTTATTTTCCCTTCTCTCTAAAATTCAAAGTCAACATTAATTTACATGTCACGATATATTGAATTGAAACTTTCAATTGTCGTATATCACTTTCCAGAATATCTATGCAAGGTTTCCATGGATTACGTTTGTAGCCAATTCTTCCAAAAAGATCAATGAACAACAAATGATTAATGTCCAAGGTCAAATACATGCCATATATTTTGAGAAATAAATTGTTTAACTTATTTCATGCACCAATGCAAAAATCAATGACGATATTTCATATGGGCCTGTTGTGCCAGGCTTATCTTACTTTGTGCATCAAAATTAACACAATGTCAAATTTCAAATTAATCCTTATAATAAATCAACAACAATATTTCAAATTATCAATCATTTCAATCATATCATGTTTTTCAGGTGTGCAACAGGGCAAATATCACTTTGACATTGTAAAGTATCACCATATGACGTCATGTTTTATTTATGATTTCGTTCAAAATTCTGCCTAAACTTGGAAGTTTCATTTGTTTCATAACAAATAAATATCAAATCTCACCCAAGTTTATTCTTACACAAGTTGATTAAAGTTACAAATATTTTTACGTGAGCCAATAAAATTGCTACGCAGCTTGGACCTGCGAGCCAATGACAATTCATATCACTTCATTGCAAAGCACGCGAGGTCATTTTGTTAGCCGTCCGTCACCGGTTTTCTCCCTTGACCATTTCCGTCTTATCCTATTGAGCATAGTCTTTGGTTACTGACTTCGTCACTCCGGCCAAGGGCGGGTAATTTTAGTACATATTTCTCTGATAGAGTTTCTCAGGGGTGATATAGTGGAGAGTAACGGAGCATATATAAAACCCTGGGTTACCGAGGATGGCTATTTGTACATGGACCAATCTACAGATGTGTTGTAACCTGTTTGGAAGATGATAACGCTGCTGCTGTACTCATTTCCTCTCATTGATACGAGTTATAGTTCCCATCATGCCAGTGAATACGACTGATTATCTCCTGCATGCAGAGATTATATATCCAACGTATACCATTGTCCAACGGTAATCACCTACAGTCTCTCTCTAGACCAGGACAGTACCACTTTTATAGCTCGCTCAGAATCAATATGACCCTGCAACGATAACAATCTTCCGAACACATACAGAGTGATGCAAAACGTATTCGGACGTTATTTCCATAGACTTGCATGTTAATTTAGTCTTGGATAAATAATTTCCATAAAATAAATTCTGGTTGGATCACTGTCAATTTTTCCAGTTTGATTGGAAAACATCTCAGCTTGAAGTACTTAACCATTACGTTGCGTATATATATTTTACCATTTTTAGCCCCTGTGGCGGAATTTACAGGCTCGCAGCTCGCAGCAGTAGTTTGAGCTTATTCACTAACGAGCTCTGCTGGCGGAATTTCCAGGCGGCGATTCCGGTACCGTTTTTACGAAATATACCGCATCTACATGGCGAATAAGGACTATATACGGGCGTTCAATACAAATTCAAGTAGCGACACCCGTACACAAATGGCTAATTCACACCCGAAACTTTGAATGAATTTTCTATGTTTTTTCGTTTTTATTCTATTACTTTCGAAAGATTGTCTTTAATTCGGGCCTCGTAACATCATAAATACGAAACGAAAAAAATTCCATTTATATACGGAATTGAAGACAAGATGTCTAGCTTCACAATGATATAAAAATTATTAGAATGCGACCTTTGGTTATAATTCTATAGCTATGTAAAGCTTGTCTTTATTTCCACCTATAAAATCGTCAATACTTACAACATGTATGCGGCATTGCAAACGGTCGTTCATCGCACTTTTCCAAGAAATCATAATCTCGAACCAGTTGACAAATAAGCACATGTCAACCCAAATATGGTTATGTTGTTTGACTTTTCAAATAAACGCTAACCTCGAACCATAACTGATGAAAATATGTTGATTAGTTTGTGTGCCGTTTGGTTTCACATGCCTCTCAGAAAGGTAAAATTGTATCTTTATTTCTGTGAATAAATCTGCGCATTTTATATAGAATAAAAGATTATTCTTTTCGGTTTATTGTGATATAAAAATTATGAAAATGCATTCAGTATTTTAGCCGTGATAAATGTTTTAGAAGTTGTGAAAATCGCCGATTGTTTCAAAATTTATGAAGTGTAAACATGACCTTTTTCACGGCGCTTGCTGTGTCTTTATTATTTTTTTGAGATTTTCTAATTTTATATGGGAATGTAGTCCATTGTTTCCCCTTTATTTTGCCGTATTTTTTTTTGAAAACAAACTATTCGCTCACATGATATGAAGTGCGGTAGTAAGGCGAGTTAGCGATTTTTTCCCCCGTCTCGCGAGATGCGAGGCAGATAGCAGTCTCGGGCGAGGCAAACCCGAGGCAATACAAACACGTGGGTGAAAATAGCCTCAAGCGAATTAATGCTTCGGGGGCTAAGCCCGACAAAATTGGCCTTTTGTAAAGCTAATTATCAATGCGTTACGGGTCAACAATGCACACGCAATTTGGTGTGAATTTTACTTGATATTTCGACCGGACATTCACACAGACTTGTTATCGTGGCTATCTGCGAGATGTATGTAAACAAGTTTTCATGTGGCGATATACGGACACACTTCGTCTCGCATTTCGCCTGGGGGGCAAATAGAATTATTACTGACCCGGTAAATGCACTAAGTCCAACGTACGGGTCTCGCCAAGGGTTCTAACATTTTTCTCTATGAGCCTCCCGGATAATTCCGTCGCCCGCATGTTAAGGGTTAATTTGGATTAAATTTTCTGACGACAATTTAACAAATGTCATCCGATTTACCTACATGTGTACATTAAATTGAACGGGTCCCATAGATCGCCATGTTAAATGTTTTCACAACTTTGTATATATGTTGATAAAATTAATGTCATTTCCTATATGTAAAACGGAAAATTAAACATAAATTATGAGTTGTAGCCAAGATGTTTCCTCACAAACATGATAAATGTGAATATGATCGGACAAAAATCCTATCTATGAAAATTATTTATCCCAGACTAAATTAACATGTACGAGTAGTCTATGAAAATGACGCCACCGTCCGAATACTTTTTGCACGACTCTGTACATTCAGCCTGAAGAGTTCTCTAATGCAAAGTTTGGACTTTTATTGTTAAATGAAGCTAGATCAAAGGGCAAGGAGATGATGCTTGTTGTTGATGGAATTCTTATTTATGTATTTTGTGGTATTTGAAATGATTTGATAATGGCCTTAGCCTCTTTGAAGTTTTTCATGATCATCTCCATTCTATGAAATATCTCTAGGTATGATGGTTATGAAACTATTTTATGTCTCAATGATTTGCTTTTAATCAGATCAAAATTGACAATGCACACAAACCAGAAAAATTTATACCGCAATATCTTACATAATATGACTGGAATCAAAGCAATAAATGCGAACGGAGCATGTTGATAAAAATCGTGACATTTAATTTCAATAGAATATAGGAATTTTTGAAACTTTGGATGTCATAAACTTAATGGATATAGTTGCAACGTAGTCACATCTCTCAAATGGTAATTGTTTTTGTCAAAATAAGATCTTGTATTGCCATAAAAATTTAATTTGGATATGAATATTTACACTGCTTGTTATAAGCAACAATATTCTGTTATGATATGAAATACTAATAATATTCTAGAGAGCAATATGAAATAATGATGTTACTTGCACAAATTATAAAGTTCTGTTCTGAAGCCTGTGAAATATATAAGAACATTATGAACCAGAGCAGTTTTGAACCACAGCAGTTTGAAATATCTTTAAAGGGGCAGTAGCACCTTTTTTTACAAATTTTATTTTTTCAAATTTTCCATTTATAATGATAGTTTATGCAATTTATATTTACTTTAGAAGGTAAAACATCTTATTACACAAAAATTGCACGGAGGCCATTTTATTGTGAACACATTTTATTATTTTGAATGACAAAAACAATTCAAATTGCTTTACGGAACCATGTACACTCATTTTTAAACTTGATTTTCCGAAGAGAGTTGGGTGTTTTACTATTGGTGAAATTTTTTTCAAATACATTTCATCGACTTTCGACGAAAAAAACGTGCTATGCCCCTTTAAAGTGCCAGTTCTGTAAGGTACTTTTGAGGGAAACTAAAATTCAAGAGGACATTACTGTTTACACAATTATATTATTATTATAATATATTTGTGATTATATTTGAAAGTTTGATAAATGCTATCATATAGGGGTGTAACAATACATTGAACTATCGATGCATCGCAATAGTTGGCTTGGCAATAGTACTATATCGATAGTATATACAAAAACACTATCGCTATCGCAATAGTAAGGTTAACTATCGATACTATAGACACTATTAAATTTCCCTTAATTATGAATGATTTGCACAAACCTCACTGCATTTGATTGAATATTTTTCATTTTAGAATGTCAAAAGTGAATAACTAGAGAAATGAAATAGAAAAATGACAAAATGTCTTTTCATTTATGATTTCTTTACTGATTTTGGTTCCATAGTCCTTACATCAATTAAACAATTCTACTAAAACCTATAAGAAATCTAGGTGATTATTGCGTATTTGTACAAAACACACTATCGCAATAGTTATTGCAATAGTGAGTTGCAATAGTCTATCGCTATCACAATAGTAAGTGGCAATAGACTATCGCTATCGCAATAGTCTCTTAGGGTCAATAGTCACCCCTACTCTCATACTAATATTAAAAAATAAAAACAATGAGAAGTGAAGCCTTTCATCGATCGTCCCTCCGAGTGTGGACAACTTTTCTACAGCACAACAAGACATTGTTTATGATGTATTATTTATTACTTAGTAAATATTTTGTCAATAAATATGTTTTATTATTATAAAAAAATAAACTTAGTGAATATATAGTGTTTTTCATTTCACATTATCTAAAAAAGTAAGATGGCCGACACTTTATTGACTATATATGAAAGCATAGATTGATTGAGAGCAAGACATTCATGGCTTAATTATCATGGTTATATATTAATTAATTCATATACAGTAAATCTTTCTTCTTAATTTATCTTTATTGTTTAGTGAAAACTTGATCTTGCATGATATTGCATCGTAACTTTTGTGAAAAAAATCTTCTCAATAGAAATGAAATGTTGTTGGGATGATTTTCTTTATTTAATCTTACATAAGACATAATGGATATTTTTAATAAATTTAGTAGAACATAAAATTTTTAGCACATTATGTATACGATTTCAAAACCTTTGAAGGAAAATGCTGAGAGTTTTCTTTGTACCATATCAAATGACGAGCGTGTACATTTCTCCAGATGTGTCGTATATGGCATTCAAAACACTTTCTATATTGTTCTTTTGTTATTCTGTCATGATTAGAAAAATTATGAATTATAAATCTGAAAAACTTATATCCAGTAGCTTGAAAATCATATTAAGGAAGATGAAAATTAAAAATAATTAAATGTAAATTTTTAAAAATATTTTAATAAAAATTGTTATTATCATCTAACATTTTGCTCATTACAAGAGAAATGAAGTGGTGACAATATTTTCATTTGAATACTGCATCAGTGGCTGAAGTCCATCCACTATGAGATAAAATAAAATAAAATAAACTTTGAGGCATGTTTTCAGAGCTATCTATATATCTAAGCAATACAAGTAAGAGTGTTTGTACATTCCACTTCGAATTCATTGCTTTACATAAAATAGTTCATGCAAAAGTTGATTTTGAACATATCAGCTGTGTGCAAATCTCAAAGTAACTAGTAAATACTAACATTTTCTAGTGAAGTAAAAGAATTTCAAAATAAATATTAAAACATTTTCAAAAAAAATTTAAATTTAAAAATTAACTCAATGCTTCAAACATTTTTGGGGGAAGTAAAGTTTAAATTTTACTTACTTATAGCTGAGGTTGTAAAAAATAGTTATTTTGAACGCTGGTTGTCTGATTTCAAAGAGCGTTGATTAATTCAGAGCAGGATATGACATTACAAATTGTTGTTTCCTGGTCTGACAGTTCAATTGGTGTAGCGTTCGGCTTCAGATCAAGAGGTCCGGGGTTCAAATCCCGCCAGGGGCATGGCAACTTTGTCTGCAGTAGAGAACTGTTCTACACGGAGTAAGGTTTGGCTGCAATGCTACACTGAATTTTCAGTGCAGTACCACCCATGGTTTGCTAGTTCCAGCCGTTGCTCGCAGGTTTCACTGCAATGCATAGCCACATGGTGTTGCGGGCTTTCTCCCTGCCGTAATACTAGCAGCCGCGATATAAGTGAAATACTCTTGAAAGCGGCGTTAAACACCAACTCACCTCACCTCACCTCACCTCACCTCACCTCACCTCACCTCACCTCACCTCACCTCACCTCACCTCACCTCACCTCACCTCACCTCACCTCAATAATTCAATTTAAGATATTCAGTAGTCATAACTTTGGGAAGGAAAAATAAATATTTCTCCTGAAAAACTTGAAGAAGATTGAGCTTGTGCCTATTTCTATTTTGTAATAAAAAGAAAGATTGATGTAATTACAATTTGAGCAAATTAGTATCGAAAGAAATATAATTGATGATAACCAGGCTGTACCTTTTTCACTTTCAATTCCACTGTGCAATTGTTAATTTTGTATAATTTGAAATTTTGATAATAACAGTTGAACATGCAAATATTTTTGATAATCTAATTTATAATTTTGCAGATTTTGTTTGCAAAATATTATTTTTAAAATGAATATACATACATTTCTACTTTAGTTTATAATTTATTTCTTCAATTATGAAATTAATGCAATAGTAATTGATAAATCAATAATAGGTGATGTGGTCCCCCTCAAGACTGTATATCATTTCCTTCACTTCCTTGGTTTCTGAAAATATAAATATTGATTTCTAAAAATATAAATATTGATTTCTGAAAATATTATGAGTTTCTACTTTGAACATGTTGAGCTCGACAGGACAGAAGCATTATGGAGGAGATTGTCCTGTCGTTCATCGCTCAGTGTTGGTGAAATAAATCTCCATCAATCAGATCTGTGTTACATCTCAACAGAGAAATTCTCTGATTTAGTACCTGGGCTAATTCAAGGGTTGAATAAATTAAGTTATGAAGATATTGTAGTTCTGATACCTGATACTTTGTCCAATGAAAAAAAAATCGCCCCTTTTTCTGTCGTTAGATGTTTCATTTTCACCAGCATTTTAAGAGTTATGCTAAAAATTTAAGTTAATTAAGTACCTACTATTTGAAAGAAGATCACCAATCATAGCTTATTGTGATATTATTGTATTGGGTATTGTATTGAATAAATTAAGTTATGACGATATTGTAGTTTTGATACTTTGTCATTCTTCTGAGATATCTATTTGATATTTCATTGTGACATTATTAATTGTTATAATTACACTTTTGATTTCAGTACCTGAAATTTGAACAACTTATAACTCGCCTCTTTGAAAGGTTTATGCGTTCTTTAAGAAGATAGTTACAACAATTACTGATTTAAAGTTAACTTCAGAAGCAGGTATAAAAATAATATGAAGATATAAATACTGGACAGCAAAATTTTATTAAGTCAGTATGAAATCAAGCTTGAAAGCAAGTAATCTCAGATAACCACTATTTATAACTTTACTTTGTCTTGAAATTTGTATATTAATAATATGAAGATATGAATAATGGACATCAAATTTTTTAAAATTCCATTATCGATTATAGGTCAGAATGAAATCTATAATGACAAGCCTGAGACGTATGTTTTGAATATTGACATATGACTTGGATTTTCAATTTAACCAAATAGATGAATCAATTGTATTCTTAAAGGGGCAGTAGCAGGTTTTTCTGGTGAAATAAGTCGATGAAATGTAATTGAAGAATAATGTCACCAACAGTAAAACACCCTTCCCTCTTCAGAAAATCAAGCTAAAATATGAGTGTACATGGTTCCGTAAAGCCATGGGAAACGTTTTTTGTCATTAGTAATAATAAATTGTGTTCACAACAAAATGGCCGCCATGCAATTTTTGCTTTATATACAACATCGTTATTACCACTACGGATAATTGGTTTGTGTAATAAGATGTTTTACCCTCTAAAGTAAATATGAATGATATAAACTAGCTATCAATATAAATGGGAAATTTGAAAAAATAAAATTTGCAAAAAACGTGCTACTGCCCCTTTAATATTTATTTGAAAATATTAGCAAACATCCAAATCGGAGGTAACACCCTACAAGCATTTGTATTTCAATATCATATTATCAAATTTCAAGTAGTGGAATGGAGTTGAATGTACACAAATTAAATGAATATTGCTGTAATTAAATGAATATTGCTGTAATTAAATGAATATAACTGTATTAATATTGAACAGCTAGTGTTCAACCATGTACAGAATGTAATCAATCCAGAGAATGAAACAGGCTTTAATTCGTTGTCAAAACAACATTTACAATCCCACTAAGGTTACATTGATCCTTAATTGTAACCAGAATCCTTAATTGTAACCAGAATGTAACCAGAATCCTTAATTGTAACCAGAATCCTTAATTGTAACCAGAATGTAACCAGAATCCTTAATTGTAACCAGAATCCTTAATTGTAACCAGAATCCTTAATTGTAACCAGAATCCTTAATTGTAACCAGAATTCTTATAATTGTAACCACAATCCTTAATAGTAACCAGAATCTTGAGCAAGAATCCTACAAAGTGGAATCAGATTTTCCACCAGATTAGATTCTGACTTTGGTACAAGAAATCATTTCCTAAAAGCTCTTGGATTTGCTGTTAGACCAGAAAAAAGCTTTGAGTTTTTCAAAACCTTATACTGGTGAAGCCTCGGAGTTTAAAATGATGACAGATCTTTGAACGAAACCTTCTTCTCAAACTCTGTGCTTAACCAGTTTGCCCAGCCACCTGTAAAAAAAAAAATTCAGTTTACCAAAGTTTATAGGGAATGATCTGATCCTAGTGATTCCTTAAGAGACAACTTGTAAAAAGTTCCATGGTTTTGCTGCCAAGAGCAAGATGCTTCCTCAATCTAAGACCAATGTCCTTCCAAAACAGCAGGGGGCGGGATAGCACAGTGGTTAGCTCGTTCGACTTCTGATCAAGAGGTCCGTGTTCGAATCCTGCCAGTGGCACGGCAACTTTGTCTGCAGTAGAGAACTGTTCTACACGCAGTAAGGTTTGGGTGCAATGCTTCACTGAATTTCAGTGCGGTATATACAGCCCATGGTTCGCTAGTTCAAGCTGCTGCTCGCAGGTTTCACTGCAATACATAGCCACATGGTGTTGCAGGCTTTCTTCCTGCAATAATATTAGCAGCCGTGAAATAAGTGAAATACTCTTGAAAGCGGCTTTAAACCCCAAATCAGCTCACCTCACCTCCAAAACAGCACATCTTCCAAAGTTACCAAAGATAAGGGCTATGATCTGATACTAGTGATTCCTAAAGAGACGCTTTCTCCCTGCCGTAATACTAGTAGCCGCGATATAAGTGAAATACTCTTGAAAGCGGCGTTAAACCCTAACTCACCTCACCTCACCTAAAGAGACAACTTATAAAAAGCTCCATGGTTTTGCTGCCAAGAGCAAGATGCTTGCTCAATCTAAGACCAATGTCCTTCCAAAAGAGCACATCTTTCAGAGTTTACCAAAGATAAGGAATATGATCCGACACTAACCATTCCCAGAGAGGCATCCGATTATTTCCGAGTTCAGACAAAAATCATCTCATAAAGCTCTTCTGTTTTCCTACCAAAAGCCAGATGCTCATTGAATCCGCTCCCACACCACGGGGATGCTTGCTGTCTCAGGACGGGTTGTTTACTTAACAAGTGTCCTTTAGTTCAATGCTATTAGGTAATTGGCGTACTTCATCTAGGGAGGCTTAAATTTGACTTGCCTACTGGAGAACATGCAATTAGATGTAGGGCAGGTTTTGCACTTCAATTGTTATTGGGAAGGTAGGGTTGTTTCTTGCTACTTTGTCCTTATCAGATTCTTGGCATCAAATTAGTTGGTTCTGTTCCTTCCTTGATGGGAAATCAATACACATTTTGTTGATTACACTACCTTTTTAAATGTCGGAAGAAGCAATGTAATGCTCACCTACATGCAATAGTTCAACAGGGAACCTTCAAAATTCATATCTTTGTCAGAGTTTCTTATATTGCAAACCAAATTATTTGATTGTGTAATGGTTTAAATCAATTCAATAAGGAATAAGAAATTTGAAGCTCCATGGTGTTCTGGCACATGGAATTGGAATTTTTAAATGTATATTAGCTCTATTGCTGTAATTTGAATCCAAAATTTTCTTTTTCAGTATTATTTTTATTTCCTTTTCACATGAATAAAGTAATATTCAAATTAGTTTATATTTTCTCATTAAAGAAAGTTCTTTGTTACAATAATATTTCATATCAGCGTTTCATTGTTTTGTTTATCATAAATCCGTAAATAATAAACAATCTGATGATCACCCTCCCTCGTGTATGCAATGCTTAACCACAAGGCAAGAACTTCTATAACCATATTTACTTTCCTCAGTGGCAAATGGGTTAATGGTTTGGATTTCTGATCTGATGAAAATAATATGAATGAAGTAAAACAACCGCCTGCTTGAAAAATCGTTTGATTTTGTATGTCTTACAATTCTTTTAGTAATACAAACCAGGTCCAATAGTATGTCAGAATTTATTAAACTATTTTGCTGAATTTTTAAACAAACTTTCAAAACAGACCTCAGCACATTCTTATGAATATGAAAAAATGATGCAAAGATGATGTCAAAACCAGCTCATGCCCATAATGGTAAAATGATTTCTATGACTCCTGTCGAGACTTAGGCAAAGAGTGGTAGATGATTGTAAAGTGTTAGCAGTTTCCGATACCAGCTTACACCCATAATGGTAAAATGATTCATGTAATTCCTGTCAATACTTTGGCAAAGGATGGTAGAAGATTGACAAATGGTAGCATTTCCTTGCGTTTATTGAAGACTTTACTTTCTGCCACTACATCTCTCTCTTCAGTTCCTCAAGTAATAAGTTAAAAGTTGTTGTCATCAGCCACCATTCTCCAGTTCTTTTGGAAATACTTTGCCACTCACCAGTCCATCAGTGCCAGAACTTGCTGCATTTCCTGTGGCCATTCCTGACTATGATGTTAGTAAATGGAAATGGTGGATGTTACTTCTCCATTAGTTCTGAGTGCATTAAGTTTCTGATGGACCCGATGGTCCTAGTTGAGGCATTTCCTGTGACAAGATTGAAGACCAACGACCAATTTCAATGAGACCTTTGATGATCTATTCTTAGTTGAGACATTTTCTGTGACTATTTGTAACACGATTGAAGACCAACGACCAATTCAAATGAGTTTGATAGTCCAGTTTAACAAAACTATAAAATCTTGTGATGTTTCACAATCATTCATAGACTTAAAAGTAGAAAAGCTATTCACTGTGCCCTCGCACTATAATTTCAAAATTTGATGGATTGATGGAATTTGAAATTCAACAATCAGTGAAAATATTTTCTGTTAGCCAAGCATGATCGACTGTTGCAAGATATACTTTAACCAGGTAATTTCCTATGAACATATGAATTTAAGCTCTAAGTGACAGAAGATCTTCACTTATTGACCCAACAATTCTCTCTGACCATCAAGTCTCTTGAACTTGTCTATTAACTCCAAGTGTATGAAATTTCCTTTGTCCCCCTTGAGTCACACGTTTCCTGTGACCATGTGCAGCTCCACTTGTTGCTTGAGGGACACTTCTCAAGCTTTTGACCATTAGTTCTTTGAGTCTCCTGCACTTGAGAAGTGTTTGAAGTTCCTTTAGACCGGGGTATAGCTCCCTCTTGACTCACACATTTCCTGTGTTGGATCTAGCCAATAAAGTGCTGGATTGAACTATGATTGATCGTGTCTCACCCAACTTCCCAATGCAAGGCATAACTCTTGCCAGTCTCCATTACTGGCTGATTTAGGCCTTGCAGTATTTCCTTAAAAAATCTGTGCTTAGAAACCCAGGTCCGCTATGCATTTCTGGTGCAGCGATTCACTATCTTGACACAACAAAGCAAGGGAAATACCCCAAGGCTTAAATCAGCCAGTAATGCAAGTTGTTTGGATGTTGTGTCTCACCTTGCATGTGCTTTGTTGCTTGTTGGAAGTAGCGTGTCCTTGTGTGTACATAGTTTGGAATTTATATTGAGACTATTTCATGGCCAGAGAATTTAGTTCTTTTTCCTTTCCTTTTTAAGTGAAAAATTTCATTAGAATATCAATCATGCAGCTACAGAGCTACAGACCCAATGGCTCTATTTTTATTGGAATTGCGTTTAAAAACTGGTGAGTTCTTATCTAGCAGCATTATATAGACTTTTGAATCTTGACGTTTCATTTCCTGTGGCATAACCTGGTAACACGTAGATTTAAAAGTGATGGATCATCGTGTGAACCTTCGCAAGTTACATGGAATATCAGTGGACACCTTGATGGGTGCACTTCCTGTGTTATTTCCAACTTGCATGTTTGTGGAGTTGAGTTATCCTTTGTTTGCATGTAAGCTGTCATTCACTGCAGCAGTACTCCTATCTCCCATCTGCACCTGTCAACCTGTAAACTTTGGAATAGCGTTCATCTCCTCCGTCGGTTTCACTTCCATATTGATACATTCTGTGAAGATTTAAAGGGAGGGTTCTATCGGGGTATTTTTTGTGGAAACGAAATTCGAGAGGATATTCCTGTTTACACATGTTATTAATACATGATTAAAACTCATTCAAATTGAAAGATACTAATGAAAGTAATATTTTGATGACTTTATATTTCACAAATTGATAAAGGTTAGCGCACACTTGTTGAAAAATAAAAACGATGAGAACTGAAGCCATTCATCTGCGCTGCGAGTGGGGAAAATTTCGCTACTGTCTAACAGCATATTATTTATTAGTTTTATTATGTGTTATCTGTTACTATGTGAATTTTCCATCATTGTATATGTTTTATTTTTTAGAAAGTGTAAAATTGGGTAAAATATAGCGTGTTTTCATTTCAAGTAATGCCAAGAATCCAATATGGCGGATGCTGGGGATAGATCGATGATAGAACTTTCCCTTTAAGTGCAGATAACTGACTGTCAGCATGCAGGTATTATATCTGTCTTCCTTGGTAGAACTCTTCTGGGATATCTGTATCCTTTCTATCTAAAATCCAGCATCTCCTAAAACACTTTTGTAAGTTTTCTCATCCAACATTTCTGACGCTTCTCACAGCTCCATGCCATTGTTGTAGATCTGTTTTTACTGCTTGGTTAATTAATGTTATCTACAAACTAATGGCTCTACTTCCTGTGACTATTTCTATGGAACACCTCCATGTCAGTATCTGACCGGAGAGTTGAAGGACTCTGTATCTCTAAGGACTCAATTTCCTGTGACCATTTCTCAACCACTCCCACACAGTTACAATGTGAGGTGAATCTTCAGATGTTAATTTCCTCTGACAATTCATGAAAATTTCCTTTCTCTTATTTTGCACTAAAGATCTGATCTGAATCTCTGATTGAAATAGTTGCTTTGATTCTGGTAACAAATTTCTACATTTGGGCTGGATGCTTTTTAAACCAACACCCCACTCCCCAGACCCATGGTTACCCCCTACTATCTAGAAACCCTGGAAGGACCTCCCTTCTTCCACTCTCCCCACTCCACACTTATCTTATCTTCCGCTGTCCCCACTCACCACTCCCCACTCCCAACTCCCCACTCCACACTTGGGTGCAATGCTACACTGAATTTCAGCGTAGTACCACCCATGGTTCGCTAGTTCCAGCCGATGCTTGCAGGTTTCACCGCAATGCATGGCCATATGGCGTTGCAAGCCTTCTCCCTGCCACAATACTAGCAGCCGCGATATAAGTGAAATACTCTTGAAAGCGGAGTTAAACCCCAAATCACCTCGCCTCACTGTCCCACTCCCCACTTCCCCACTCCCCACCAGCTTCACTACGACATCTCTATGATTCAGTACAAACTTCTGTTCTAGAGGAAGTTGAGTGGATAACGCTGGTATGTAAAGATGTCGTGATGTCATGTCTCGCGTGACATCACCCTTCGTGCAAGAAAGGCAATTGCCTCCAAGCGCAACGCAACTTACCTGTCACACCACCCATCACTAGGAAAACTTTACGGCAATTTAAATTGTATAAACAGGGTCACATTCAGGTCAACTTCCAATACACAAGACCATGTTCGCCTCAGTGCCTCTGCATGTGACTGTCTCTTTGAATAACAAGGGTTTCAGTCATTTGGTTTCTACTGTCTATTTTATTCCATCTTCTAACTACTTGGAATATCGTGTTGGTGTTGGTGTAGGCCTCTCTCTGCTAACTTTACAGTAAATGAATAATGAAGGCTGTCGGTGCTTTGTGAGGAGACTTGATAGTTGTTGTTCAGGGAGCAGTTTTGTCAATTATCCTGGAATTGGAGCTTCTGAATGAGTTTCTCGAACTGTCATGTCTGTGTCTAGATTGCGGTCGTTTCAAATATACATAGGGGGCGGGATAGCGCAGTGGTTAGCGCGTTCGACTTCGGATCAAGAGGTCTGGGGTTCAAATCCCACCAGGGACACGACAACTTTGTCTGCAGTAGAGAACTGTTCTACACGGAGTAAGGTTTGGGTGCAATGCTACACTGAATTTTCAGTGCAGTACCACCCATGGTTCGCTAGTTCCAGCCGATGCTCGCAGTTTTCACCACAATGCATAACCACATGGCGTTGCAGGCTTTCTCCCTGCCGTAATGAAAGCGGCGTTAAACCACAACTCACCTCACCTCAAATATACATACCGTATATTACCGGGTATAAGTCGACCCCGCGTATAAGTCGACCCCCTTTCTCAACTACTCAAATACTGGTCAAAACCCTATATCTCATGTATAAGTCGACCCCCCTTTTACCACGTGCTGACTGACACCGAGTGACATGTCGACATGGCCAAGAGTCAACACAGCGGCGATTGGTAAGCAGTGATGTCGATCGACTTATCATTTGTTTTGCCCTAAATATTATTAAATGATAATTTATTTTTCAGACGTTGTAAACAACCAATAAAAAGATACAACTTGTGACTCACGGTGTCTGTTATTATTAGTTTCAATCAAATTACATTTTCCTCTCATCAAGCCGAATAAACTACGACCAACATGTTGACAAAACTTTATTAGATAACCGGTGAATAGTTAAATTGTTACCTAGTAGAAAAAGACGTAAAATGACATTGCTTTTACTTTTGAGATGAGAAGTGACAGGCTTTAATTACTGTTAATTACTATCAATTAATGTTAATTTAACATCAAAGCTTAGATAATTACCGGATGCGCTAATGAATTACTACCCTGACTGGCAATTAACAAATCTATTCACAACCTAATCACACGTCTGTCTATTAACAAGTATTGAATATACACTATTATACAAAATGAATGGTGAACATCTCAGTAACAATACAATGACAATCGGCAATTTACATTTCTTTAAATATTTTTTAATATATGCGTTTATGTTAGAACATCTCAGAAATTATACGTCTACTTGTACCAGTAATTTGCACTTCTCACTGCGTAAACACTTGATTATTTTTTCATGAGTATCTATCTCGCATGTCACCGGCTTCTATGTAGAATCTCATTGGTCCACGTGACCTTATCGGGTCACTTGACTTACATCAAGGCTAGATATCGATCGATGTTTGTCAGGTAATAGTGAAGATTATAATATAAACTTTAATGAACTTTCGTGATTGAAATGTTATTTTTTATTCATATATCACGCTATATTTGTATTTTAAAAAGACAACAATAAAGCATATGTTTTTTATTCAATGATTTTAATATTGACTGGACATCGATGTTTGTGAATTGTTTCCGGTGTAAACATCGTCCGTTCGACTTGCTGGGCTGGCAGATACTTACCTGGCCTCTAGATTTTTGGGGCTGAAACATAGACCCCGTGTATAAGTCGACCCCCCTCCTTGACCCCCTAATTTTTGGTATCAAATTCTCGACTTATACCTGGTAATATACGGTATGCAAAATGTTAATGTTGAAAAGCTGTTACTCAACTAAAGATAGGAGTCGGGATAGCACAATAGTTAGCGCATTTTGCTTCAGATCAAATGGTCTGGGGTTCAAAGTCTGCCAGGGTCTCGTCAACCTAGTCTGCTATAGAAAACTGTTCTACATGCAGTTAGGTTTGGGTGCAATGCTACACTGAATTTCAGTTCTGTACGGCCCATGGTTCTCTACTTCCAGCCGATGCTTGCAGGTTTTACTGCAAGGAATAACACTAGCAGCCATGATATAAATGAAATATCCTTGGAAGAGTCGTTAAACCCTGTTGAGCTCACCTTGGCTCACCTTGGCTCACCTCAAGTAATAAGGTTTTTCTTTGTTTGAGGTCTGAAGTCATGTGAACATAATAAGCTTCTGACATTTAAATATATCTGAAACATGATAAATGTTACAAGTGAACTTGCACAAAATCGAGATTGTTTTGTTCTGAAGTCAACATTTGATGAAGGAGTGAGTATGTACTCCGAAACGTCGTGTATTTTCACATTAAAGAAGTTGTTATCCAGAAAATCTTCATGTTCTCAACCATTGTAGTAGTGTAGAAAACTAAATGTAATAAAATGTCTCAAATCAAAGAAATCTGAATCTTTTTCCCCTTCAAAATAGACTCTCCTGAACACGTTAGAACTGGGCTACAGTTAAAGTGATCAGTACTTAACAAGCAGAATATTGTCTCCGCTGCTTGCGTTCGTTTTAGGTACACGGACAACATAATCAAAGGAGGGAACTGACCTGTCAATCACACTGATCTTTGCTTCAGTGTTTGCCGCCATGTCAGTCGGCATTGATACAGAAGTCATTTTGTTCTCTTGGCATTTAAATGGCAAATAATTAAAATCTATGCAGTATACAGCTGTCCGGGGATATACTTCCTATGGAATACACACATGCAACAATCTTTATTACTCATTGAAGATATCGCTGTTTCATAAACTTTCAATGTTATTACACAGTGTGTGATAACAGCGCGTGCTGACGATTGACGTGATGTCATAACGATTGAAATATGTCAAAATGTCGCGATGATATTTGACCTACTTATCAGTGTCAGCAATGATATTGAAATTTTGTTTGATTTTAATAAGGGAATAATAAATACAATACTAAGTAAGTACAATTGTAGACTGTGTCCAGTACGTAGCATTGGCTCAGATTGATAGGGGGCGGGATAGCGCAGTGGTTAGCGTGTTCGTCTTCGGATCAAGAGGTCTGTGGTTTAAATCCCGCCAGGGGCACGGCAACATTGTCTACAGTAGAGAACTGTTCTACACGCAGTAAGGTTTGGGTGCAATGCTACACTGAATTTCAGCGTAGTACCACCCATGGTTTGCTAGTTTCAGCAGATGCTCGCAGGTTTCACCGCAATGCATAACCACATGGCGTTGCGGGCTTTCTCCCTGCCATAATACTAGCAGCCGCGATATAAGTGAAATAATCTTGAAAGCCCCGTTAAACCCCAACTCACCTCACCTCACCTCAGATTGATACATTTATGTCAAGAATTCTGGGATCATATTCTGGACATTAAATCGTCTTTATGGTGAAAACGGTGAGGAAGATTCCAATATGCATGTCGATAGATTCAAGGTAACTTATCTCTCTGTAATATACACTTGCTGCCAATGGCTGTTTTATTGCCCAAGCGACGTTAAACAATATTTAACACTGCATGGCATAACCTCTGTATTAAATGATCTCTTTTAGAAAAAATATAGATCTGGAACTCGTTTTCTTTTTCAATATCTATCGACAAGGATCAAACCGCTGAAACTGTTGGTTATCCTTTAAGACAGTTTCAGTTTGTGAAAAACTTCTTTTTTGTCTGTTCTTACTGCTAATTAAAATCTAACTTTTCCCATTAAAAGTCATTTAAGTTTTTTCCTTAATACATGTTTCAACCATGTGTTAACAGTTTGAGAATATATGTGAATTATTTCACTTCACAAGAATTAATGAATAATACTAAATCAAGTCATAGTTCCCGAGATAACAATGAATCTAAGTTCTTCTATTACAATTTAGAAGTATCAGTGAAAGTTAAAACCAAAATAGAAGAGATGAATAAATCTGACTACCCACATAAAATGCAACATGGCATAGTAGATTCCTTGAAGAAACATTTAACTTGCAAATTTTGACTTTGTGACTAAACGCAATTACAATTTCAAATAAGTATCTCAAGTGTCAGAATATTGGTAGATAACCCCAAAAGAGAAAACTTAAATGAATATAAGAACCAACTGAAAATTCAACGTATTTCTCAAAGAACATCTTTAACTTGCAAATTTCAAGCCGTGACAAACATGGGACACATTTAACTTTCACAATTGTTCGAAGATTTCGACTCGTGTGTCATATTTCAGTTTATATTGTTGGAACGTGCCACAGAATTTACAACTGTCTCAGAGCTTGTCTACTTGGCATTGAAATTTGACTGGGAATTTGTCTGGTGTTGGATGGCTGAGACATCTGTTTCCATTGATTGAATGGATTCCGTGCTGTCCAGGGTTAATCTGAAACAGAAGCGTCTCCTCTTTTATTCACTGAAACTGTTTATAGGCACGAACAGATCCACAGCAATGCTTGCTTTTAGTCAATTTTTTCTGCCGTTTATGTGACTTCAGGAATACCGAAGTTCTTTTGGTATCAATTTAAAATCTGTGCTCGGCGTCTAACATTTTCGAGCATGTTCGATGCTAATAAAATGTCAATGTTGATGGATTATTATCAGACCTATGTAAATGTCAATACACAAGTTTAGCGAAGTGTGAATATTTGACAGTCAAAGCTTTCAGCGCCAGAGTATAATATTTATACCTTTGAATCCCTGGTATGAATACATCCCCCATTGCCATCGAATCGTGATCTTTGCACCAGCCTATTACCCTATCATCCCTGATATGAGCACGTCTCCCTTCCCCCACCCATAACCATGCAGTCTTCCAAAGGACCCCCCTTGCTTTCTTACATGATACGAAGATGTTCCCCACCCCCATCTCCTCGTGACCTTTCTTCCAGAGCCCCCCCCCTATCATCCCTGATATGAGCACATCTCCCTTCCCCCACCCGTAACCATGCAGTCTGCCAGAGGACCCCCCCCCCCCCCCCCATCATCCCACCACACCGCTCCCTCCCTCGACCCCCTCTTCTATCTCTTCTATCGCTGATAGGAAGTGTTAAGATTTGACATCCTGACAAAGCTATCAGCTGCAGGTTCAGGGGCTAAGTACAGACATGTGTTGCTCAGGGCTGCAGTGACGGATATAAGAGCTTCCCATTGGTCAGCACTGAGAGGTCACCAGGGGTCACTTAATAGGCGCAACATGATCAATACTTTGTGTAAATAATTTCTCTTTGATGAGGAACATTGTATCATGGATGGGAGCAATTCTGCCCGGGGGTGTCGATTCAACGATATCGTTGATAGAGATATGAATCTAGTCCCGCAGAAATGGTTAATTTAGCATGTCATTGAACGAGGGGAATAGTCGTCCATTTGATACGCGATTCTGAGCATGAATGTCTGTTTTTATAATTGATCAATTATCAAGTCGGGAGACGGAACTATATCAAATTGTCAGTATTCATTTTCCCATGTGTGAGATATAATTGGGAATTGGTTCGGCTTTAACTGATTTCTTTCATTTATGGTTTTGATAATTGATAAGTAAATGATGATTTATTGGTTGACCAGCTAAATCAATATTTTCGTATATTTCTAAGAAATGTCTATGGTTATTGGTTGATATTATTATCATGACAATTTTATATGTATCAGCCAGTACTTAGTAAAAATATTTGAGTTGATGAATTATTTATGAAATGATGAGTAAAAGATATATGAGTATATTGAGTACATTTCTAAGCTTTCTAGGACTTAATGAGTTGATTGAATATTCATGGAAGAAATTATCACTTCCTGAATGTAATAGTACATTAATCAATTTATTATCTCTTTTGAGAAAGGGGGGCGGGATAGCGCAGTGGTTAGCGTGTTCGGCTTCGGATCAAGAGGTATGGGGTTCGAATCCCGCCAGGGGCATGGCAACTTAATTTGTCTGCAGTAGAGAACTGTTCTACACGCAGTAAGGTTTTGGTTCAATGCTACACTGAATCTCAGCGTAGTACCACCCTGCCATAATACTAGCAGCCGCGATGTAAGTGAAATACTCTTTAAAGCGGCGTTAAACCCAAACTCACCTCAGCTTACTTCTTTTGAGAAAGCAAGTGAAACGTTTAACACTTTTTACATTGAGTGGTTCAGAAAAAATTAAGTCACAAATCTTGTAGAGTCAGATCCCGAAATTCTATGGGAGGGAGATTCATGTAGTCCAGTGAAGAAAATTCATAGAAAATTTTTGGTCCCTGAATACACTAATCCAAAGGACGAGATGTGAAAGAAGTGACCCACAACCCACAAGGAATTGTTGGAATTATTTTCAGACGTTGCTAGGCAACTGAATTTGGTGCAGATCCTTATTGCTTAACATGTTTTCACAGAAGAGTGTGGACAAAGACATTAATCTCTGCCCCTGGTGTTATGACAATGACGCTTATTGTTTTAGTCAGATGTTCCGCAACATAAAAATATAAGAAATTAACGTAGTTATTGTTTTTTGTAACATTACGCCAGTTTCCACAAGATAATGTTTGATGATCTGAGAGATATATCCAAGAATTTGACAAATTCCAGAAGTTTTTTTAATTATATAAAGCTAATATTAAATAAAAAATCTACAACTTCAAATTTTTCTCCTCACAAAGCTAATATATCCAGGTTTTGTAACTTTCATGTTTCATCAGATATTTGAAAATATAATCCCAAGAATCTGATATTTAAGAGATTTAAAATTTTAAAAATCCAACCAAATGTGTTGGAACTCGAACAACCAGAACATCAAAAGAAACGAGTGATCGCAACTAGCAGATTGTAAATGTCACCCAAAAAACATTGAAATGTCAGCCCAGCTTGCCAACGTTAAAAAAGACGTCGGCTTTATTGGAACTACTTGGAACGTTACAAGAAGAGAATCAAATGGACATTCTCCTAATTAGCCTTGTAGAGTCTTGTAGATGTGTGTTTTTCCGTTTGAGCGAGTTTTAGACAAAATAACTTCTTTTGCCGTTGGAGCCGAAGGAATGAAAGTATGTCTGAAAGGCACTTAGCAAAGCTTCAGCTCTTATACCACGTGTTCTCACTTCAGCTTTTGGTAAAAATGCATTAAACTCAAACAGTGTCTCCAGGCAAGACTATTTTTATTTCTCCATTTTGGAATTTTTGCCTCATTTCCTTTGTTGCTTCCAGTACCTGTTTTGTGGGAAGAAAAAATTTAAGTTTTAGATTTCCAAGTTGAATTCTCAATACGAAGACTTGTAGACGCACTAACCAAACAAATAAATTGAATCACTGGGAATCTATCACACTGCAATAAAACTTTTCATTCTTTCAGAAGAGTTAACAGAGTTTAACATTTATTTCTGATGTTAATTAATTATAAAGTATCTCTGTTTTGCCATCATTGTACCTCTGTGTAAAGTATATCGTAATTTAGGAGTTAGTAATACATACAGAGAAAAGTATATAAACATGGAATGGAAAGTAATGGAAATAGGAAAAGTATATACCAATATGTAGAAAGTAATACAAACAGTTATAAAGTAATACAAACAGTTATAGAAAGTAATACAAACAGGAAAGAAGTATTTCATATATGAAGAAAGTATTACAAACATGGAAAAGTAATAAAACATGGAAAAGTAATAAACCAATGAGAAAGTGATGTAAAACAATCATTGAGAAAGTAATACAAAAAGGGGGAATGTAATGCAATCCTGGAGTCAGGAGAAAGTTCTTGCTGCAGAATTTCTGCCAACACTTTACTTGAAGAATAAAAAAAAATCTGTTTTTCTCAACGTATATGTATCCATGTTCATCAAGCTTGGAAGAAAGGTTATGTTTTAGTTATGTTGACGAGAGGGTATGGGGGCATTTATTGTGGAAATTCACTAGTCACATGTTATCAGTCACTAGTCACATGTTATCAATCACTACTCGCATATTATCAGTCACTAGTCACACGTTATCAGTCACTAGTCACATGTTATCAGTCACTAGTCACACGTTATCAGTCACTAGTCACATGTTATCAGTCACTAGTCACACGTTATCAGTCACTAGTCACATGTTATCAGTCACTAGCCACATGTTATCAGTCACTAGTCACATGTTATCAGTCACTAGTCACACATTATCAGTCACTAGTCACATGTTATCAGTCACTAGTCACATGTTATCAGTTACTAGTCACATGTTATCAGTCACTAGTCACACGTTATCAGTCACTAGTCACACGTTATCATTCACTAGTCACATGTTATCAGTCACTAGTCACACGTTATCAGTCACTAGTCACACGTTATCAGTCACTAGTCACACGTTATCAGTCACTAGTCACATGTTATCAGTCACTAGCCACATGTTATCAGTCACTAGTCACATGTTATCAGTCACTAGTCACACGTTATCAGTCACTAGTCACACGTTATCATTCACTAGCCGCATGTTATCCATCACTAGCCGCACGTTAGCAGTCACTAGTCACATGTTATCAATCACTTGTTATCAGATATTGGGCGAAACTGTTTATTTTATTACCTGATCCCAATATTTTATTACACTCAATTTCTCAATTTTCACGAAACAGTCTGAAGAATAATAAACTACCAGATTGTAAAGCTCTATCGTAAATCAGTGGTTGTCTGCACTTAGAACACCCCACAAAACTGGCCATAGGTCTTAAAATAATTTCCCGTATCCATTATTGGTCCTCGTTACCACAATCTTTTTGGTTACCAAGATTACTTTCACGCTGCAACTAGAAACACTTTCTCTCCAAAATGGCTGCTCCTCCATTGTGTAATCTACTTAATCTGGTTGCATTCTTGGCAAGTCCTGGTTCATGTAATAATAGAACCCGTTCTGCGCCCTAAAGGTGGGAAGAGACGACGGCTAACGCTTGGTTATGTTAAAAAATGATGGCAGTTGGTGATATAAGAGTGACCTTGACCTTTGGTTATCAGTGCTAGTCTCCGAGTAATGTATATTTTACTCGTAATGTAGCTCACAATTGAGTTAGTGGATATAACGTTTGTTCTCGTAATCTTCTGTTACGGATCACCTTTGTGTGTGTGTTATCTGTATAAAGGAAAGTATTGGGATGAGATGAAATTAGGATGAATTTGACTGGGTGATGATGAATTATACATGGAGATATTAACACTGTACCTGTTGATTTAATCAGTGTCAAACTATTCTTAGCAAGTTTAAAAGAATCATGACTTGTTAATGAAGAGAATAGCCTGTGATTATCAAAGATTGACTATCCTGGAACATTCCAGGACTGGCAGGTTAAGGGTTAAAAGGGTTTATAGGAGCTAGTGTTCTATCAGGGTACTTTTTGGGGAAACGAAATTCAAGCTACTGTTTACGCATAAATGTTAACGAACTCATGATTATAACCGATCCAGGTGAAAAAAATACTGTATTTCCTCTAATAGCGGCCGGGCCTCAAATAGGAGCCAGGCCTCTAATAGCAGCTGGGGGGTAAAGGTGAATAAGAGCCGGGCCTCCAATATGGGCCGGGTCTCTAATAGGGACCCGGTTTATACCCCATCAATGATCACCCACTACTAGATATACTTTCCCATATATGTTCCCAGGTACCGAGAGGGTTAAACTACCATGCTAAATTAAGTTTACATCAAATGGCGAGGAGTTTGTGTTATTCTAAGAAACTTTAGTCAGTTATCAGAGATTATAACATGTATTGGTCAAATTTAATAATGAAATAAGGGCCGGGCCTCCAATAAGCGCCGTGGGTAAGAGCCCTTACATGTTAATAAGGGCCCGGGCCCCTATTAGAGGAAATACGGTATTACTGAGTGTAACATTTTTGTGGCTAATGTACACTTTGATAGCATGGTGGTAGAGTGGTTAGCACGCTGGCCTCTCACGCCGATGACCCGAGTTCAAATCCCGGTGGAGACACCAGAGATTTGTTACTTGGGTCGAATACTGTGTTGTGTTCCTGGGCAAGGCACTTCATCCACATTACACTCAGTCAACCCAGCTGTAAAAATGGGTACCTGAATACGGGAAGTACTGACAAAGCGCTCAGTAGCAGCTTTGAAAGTACAAAAATAACAATAATTCATGACATTCAATGTTTCATTTTGAAATAGTTTGAAATAGTTTGAAATATGTGTCATGTTCTTTGTGAGATATTCTTTTTTGATCAACTGATTTCTTTAAAGGAGAATGTTGATGTCACTGTTATAAGTTGAAAGGAAAAGGATGTGTTTGATTATCCACCGAGGATGTCCCCAGTGACATAACCAAAACTTCTAACTAATTGACAGTTTGATGGATTTGACTTTGAAATGTGACAGAAAGAGCCGCCACAAGTCAATTGATACAGTTTGATGTATGACAGCTTTGCAAAATCTTACATGCAGGGATTTCTTCAGTTTGAGAAAATGGGTGACATATTGGAATAAAAATAAATAACTAAGAAATACATGTAGTCACTGTCACAGAATCCGACGTGGTTATTCACGTCCTGACGCAAAACTCGAATATTACTAACGTAAAAGATTTTATATTTCAAGCGCTATCTTCATCGCAATAGAAGCCTGGGCCCATATTTTCGAAGCTGTCTTAGTGCTAAGATAGTCGTAAGCCAATGTTAATTAATGTATAGCACTTACGACTATCTTAGCGCTAAGATAGCTTCGAAAAAATGGGCCCTGGATTATTTAATGTCCTATGCAATATGGTTCTCAAAGATTAAACCTCTGCAGTGTTCGCGTTAACTAGTTAAGCCAACACCCGCCATGTTGAAATCTCCAACTTACGACACGTCCTTCGGAGAGCCCAAGGGAATTGTGGGAGATTTTTGTGTCACTGATGTCATTGCCAATTGTTGAGGAACGGACAGAACTCTGCTACTGAGATTAAGTACTGACGTTTTGAAAGCGTATCTTGATAAACAATCTGTATGATTATTTTTTCGGATTTGTCATTTATATAAAAATGTTTTTTGGAATTGTTGCAGAAACAGATCAAGATTTTCTTCTGTTTATCTCTTATGGTTCTGTCTAGATTACAAAATGTAATTATAGAAGAATATACTGAAGGAAATAATCATAGGAAAGCGAGATTTTTCTGGATTACAACTTCTTTATTATATAGATACATTACATTTTGGAGTATATGCTTACGCCATCTTCAGGTGGAATGGCTTACATGCCCTTCAATGATTTAAAATAATCATGTTTTATGGATGTCATAATTTTGTTAAATCATGATTTTTAGAGGATAATTCCCACCAATATGATGTAATTTGTCAATGGTTTAGATGCTTTCACAATTTTGTCTTTTATTGATAGAACTGAAAATTGCAGATTCCACATTTGAAAGAGGTCAAAAATGAAACCAGACAATTGATGAGAAACCATTATGCAGTATTTTTTATGTGTAAAAAATGACATCGCTTCCTCTTTTATTTGTTTAAAAAAATTATTTAAATATTGTTAAAGCATAGATTTATTGGTTTATTTACTAACTTTATAGTCTTTACTGATATAGTAAAAAGAAAAGCATGCAGATACACAATGTTTGAGGTATATGCTTACTCCTTCGTAATTTATCAGGCTTACAGCTTTATAACATTTCACCTGTTGGAGGTGTTAGCCATATACTTCGAAACATTGTGTATCTAGTTATCTAGAAAATATTTTTTCGTATGTATAAATTCCACTTCTAAATGGGTTAACGCGTTCGGCTTTTGATCAAGAGGTCCGGTGTTCAATCCCGCCAGGGGCTCGGCAACTTTGTCTGCAGTTCTACATGCAGAAGAGTTTGGGTGCAATACTACAATGAATTTCAGCGCAGTACCGCCCATGGTTCGCTAGTTCCAGCCGATGCTCGCAGGTTTCACTGCAGTGCATTGTCACATGGCGTTGCAGGCTTTCTCCCTGCCATAATACTAGCAGCCGTGATAGAAGTGAAATACTCTTGAAACCTCACCTCACCTCACCTCACCTCACCTCACCTCACCTCACCTCACCTCACCTCACCTCACCTCTTGATAAGTAATGTCTTGAGATCAAGTCTTATTTACTCTCCAACCAAGTCATAATTTTAAAATGATTCGAGACGATTAGAAGCAATAAAGAAAAACTTGAATCAAATATGCCTAGAATGTTGATTTACTCCTTCAATGTCGGAGAAATCACTTGAGTACTTTGTCATATTTACTTTATTGAACTGATATACTCAGAGATGTTTACAATATTGTCTGAAAAAGGACTAGAGTACCACACGATGATTACAGGAAGCGGTGATTGATTTGTCTGGTGGTGCTAACCGTACACGATATGAACGAACACGATATTACTTCCAAGCATTTCATCTCTCTCTGATACCCTATGCTCGATTACCATCTACAAATTAATCTCTAATGCTCGATTACAGTCCTCGGATGATTATCTGCTTAGAGAGCAGTCGACCGATTCTCTGGAATATTTAATTACATGTTGATCTTTGCGCTGTCTGAGTTAAAGTACAATCGTCGGCGCAATAATATGAAGAAACAAATTGATTTGCTGTGAAATTCAGAGTTTTATGAACTGTTTAAGGTGTGTTCTCGACTTCATTAAATATGTTGAACCTTTTAAACTCAAATAAATTTCTTTATTAGAGGTTTTTCGTGTACCTCATGAAATGGTTATGTTCAGAGGTGTGGTACAGTAATTATTGTGAGGCGAAATTTTTTTAAATAACAATTTTTTTCTGGCATCGGCGCAACACTTTTACATGTGCGTGTGATAGCATCTTATTGTCATTTAAAAGAAATGAAGAATTTGCCGCATCATTTTTGCTAATCCACAAAATCTACCTGTCCATAATTGGGTCTCTAAGAATTTTGTTTAATTCTGTCACTTCCAAACTTTATTTTGATGTAAAAAAATAAAATGTACTCCTTCCTCGTCATTATTTTCTCCATCAAAAAATAAAATAACGCCCTACTGCCCTCGTCACTTTTGATAAAAATGTGCCGGGGAGCCATTGAACTTTTTTATGCAGCCTAAGGATAACTAAAAAATGGCGCTGGTTATGTCTTAATACCCTGAAGAATGTTACATTTCATCTAAATGACATGTATTTCTTTCTTGCATATAATTTTGTTTGATGATAATTGTAACTATAATTACTCTTCATCAAAAGGTTAGAGTGATAATAATGAATATTTCAATTTGTCTACTCTAATGATAACGAAATGACAATTGATAAATGACATGCTAAAATAACAATTTAAAAAATGATATTGTCTTCTCTTATGATAATGATAAAAAAAACGTTGTTGACCTGATTTTTGCAATAATAACCATAAAACAACAATTTTAACATTATTTTGTCTTCATTCTAAACAATGACAATTGTAAACCTTATTTTGTCTACTCTTTATAAAATCCTGTCCATCAATCATTTTCATATAAAAAAACTAGTTGAACAACAACCTACATCCAGCTGTTTCCATGGGGCGAGTCTTTCCAAGGCAGATTATAAACGTCAGTTAAGTGTTAAAAATGCTTGTTTTTCCCGTCCCGAGGGTGTGTGACTGTGGCAGGAAGCCCCCTCCTTACGGGGACGTGGCTGAAGTCGTCCTCCCTAGCGGATATTAACGCAGTTTGATGTGCTAACAGCGCTCTGTTTTCCAATTTGGAATCGTGACTGCGCTGTAATGGAAAAACAGCAGCAACAGAAGAGGAAAGAGGCCATGCTCAATTTACTAAATTGATCCCTTGAAAGAAGAGTCGCTTTGAGTCGAGTTGTATTTGGGCGAGTGTAACTAGATTGCGTACACGTTTCTGGCGATAGTCAAATGGAAGTGTTCTTCTATTGGAAATGCAATCATTCCCTCCTTTGATTTGACATTATTCACAATTGTGCACATTTTTTGCTCATTTGATTTTTTTGCGAATTGAATATTAATCATTTGGTATAATGGACATAATTGATGCCTGGCCAGTGGATTGTGGTGAATTGCTGATTCAAATGAATGTTTTTTCATGTTAGTTATCCTATTATGTTAGATTTATTCAGCAGCTTGTTGCTATATATAATTCTTAAATCATTATTGATGATATGATTTTGACGATTGATCTTTTTGGAACAAAGGTTAATAATTAAAGATACAAAAAGAAAACCTAATAAATTGTTGCCAAGCAATAAGTTGAAGATGTTTGAACAAGTTGTCGTTTCCCACTTGCCACTGTGGAATGGATCTGCCAATTTAAAGTCATACTTACAACAAAGTTGTCCCCTGAGAAAAGATGTTATGTGGTAATTGTTTGTGACATTTTTCACAAACGACCTCTGCTTTGTGTTGTATTACACTTGTCAACAGTTGTCAAAACAGATCAATTCTGGTCTCTCCCCCCCCCCCCCCCCCCCGGGGTAAAAATCCTGCTGTGTCTCAACTCCTCATATCACCCTGCTCCACCCCAACACCTCACTTCACTACCCCATCCTATCTAACTCACCCACCCAACCAAACCCCAACCCACTCCAACCCATCAAAACTCTTCACTTCACTCTTCAACTATACCTAACCCCTAACTGCCCCACCTCAACTCCTCACTTCACTCCCAGTTCCACCCCATTCAACCCCATTCCACCCAATTCCACCCAATTCCGCTCAATTCCACCCCATTCCACTCCCAACTCCTCACTACACTACCCCATCCAAACTCTACCCACCCAACCCTTTCCAAACTCTTCACTTAACTACCTATTCCCAACCCATCTCAACCCAACTCCTGGTTTCACTATCCCATCCACCCTTCCCCACCCTCCTCACCTAATCCTAATCCTAATCCTAATCCCAATCCCAATCCCAATCCACGTACTCCACTACACCCAACTCCCCACCCCACCCCTCTCCACTCCACTCCACTCCACTCCACTCCACTCCACTCCACTCCACTCCACTCCACTCCACTCCACTCCACCCCACCCCACTCCACTCCACTCCACTCCACTCCACCCCACCCCACCCCACCCCACCCCACCCCACCCCTCTCCACTCCACTCCACTCCACTCCACTCCACTCCACTCCACTCCACTCCACTCCACTCCACTCCACTCCACCCCACCCCACCCCACCCCACCCCACCCCACCCCACCCCACTCCACTCCACTCCACTCCACTCCACTCCAACTCTTTACTCTGCTACCCTTGCCCCATCTGGCCCCCCTCCTCCCTCTCATCACACCATCACACCATCTCAGTGAGGTAATAAGTAGAGCTCTACATTTTGCTTCTCTTCCCAACAAGAAACTCTGAGTGAACTCTGACACAATATCGACTCCATGTAGAAGAACATGACCTATTCTTATTTCTGACAAGAGAGATCTCCTTCAGATAATTCTTCTGAAATTGAGAAGATCTTCAAACCATACCTTCAAAGTACTGAATAGTAGCACTCGTAACCAACTCTTAGTGGGAAGATTGGGCCTTATCTTCCCAACAGAGACACTTGTTGACAATTAAGAGAAAAAGGAACTTCCATTGGACGTTAGTTATAAGATACAGAACATCATCCAACTGCACATCTTTAAGATACAGAACTCATATCAAACTCTTCTCTGGGACATGTGACAAGCTGCTCTCTGACAAAGACCTATGTATGAGAGCTGTCGTAATAGCGGTGCTGCACTCTGACAAAGACCTGTGTATGAGAGCTGACGTAATAACGGTGCTGCACTCTGACAAAGACCTGTGTATGAGAGCTGACGTAATAACGGTGCTGCACTCTGACAAAGACCTGTGTATGAGAGCTGACGTAATAGCGGTGCTGCTCTAGACTTCAAACTGAAGTGGATTTGTCAGCTGCCTCAAGCGAAGCCTCTTTAGCCCATCCAGTTTCTGAAGACTGCGTTGTCTAGATTGAATAGCAACGTGTTCGCTTCAGCTGGAGGCAACGTTCTCGTAACAGGGTCAGCTTCGTGTCTCAAAGTGAATTTGTTCCAGCTCCAAATCAGTGCTTCAGCCTCCAAGCATCCTTTTTTCTTCAAAACGTTTTGTCACGAGTAGAAAACACCTTCGCAATTTAATTAATTAGCCTCGTCAGGGGAGACGTGGAAGTGTCAGATTGTGGGCTTCAAAGTGAGGCGGCGAGAATGACAGAAACTGGAGGTGACATCATCACGCCACGCATTCATCGAGAGCGGTGATGGTTCATGTGATGTGGTAACTCCCTCTAACTGTCAAAGTTAGGTCCACTGCTCCTCTTGTTTTTCTCCACAATGCTATTGATTTCAAAATTGTCAGGGTTGGGATAGCACAGTGGTTAGCACATTTGGTTTTGGATCAAGAGTTCCGGGATTTGAATCCTGCCAGGGGTTGGCAACTTGTTTGTTGTGAACAACTGTTCAACTTTCAGTAAGATTTGGGTGCAATGGTAAATTGAATTTCAGTGCAGTACCACCCATGGTTCGCTAGTTCTAGCTGATGTTCGCTTTCTCCCTGCAGCCGTGATATAAGTGAAATACTTTTGAAAGCAACATTAAAACCAAACTCGCCTCACCTCAACTAAAATTTGTGACAATGCTTTTGCAACTAGTGACAATTTTGTCAATTTGGAATAATTTGAAGGTTTGATGACTTCAAAAGCTATTATAGTGCTGCACTGCTGCATTAGATTCTGTAATATCTCTTTGTTGTCTTAATTGTTCCCATCGTTTCCACGTATGTGAGGAAATGTTTTAAAGGGTGATATATAACTGGTGATGATTTTGTCAGTTCAAAATAATTCAAACTCTTTTGATACTTTGTTTGATTGTTGTTTTTGTTCCAGCTTTAAGTGGCAGACAGTTGCATCAATCATTTAGTGTTGCAAAATGTTTATGGAAGGAATTATTTGATTTCTACTTCATTGTCTTCTGTACGGGAGATGATGTTTCGGCAACAGGTGTCTCAGCCATGAATGTGCGTATGTGGTGATTGCTAAACTTTAATAAGGCCCGACATAATTCATTTTATGGAAGTTGGGGGACAAATGTCTCTAAGGCAGGAGGGATAGAAAAGAGAAAAAACAATCTTATCTTTGAATCAATCCTTACTAATGTCTTACTTATCTATATTAAATATGTTACTGTAATTAATCCATTGTACACACCCAAATATACTTGTGATATTCCTTAAAAGTGGCAAATAGCGCAGTGGTTAGCATGTTCGGCTTCAGATCAAGAGGTCCAGGGTTCGAATCCCGCCATGGACTCGGCAAGTTTCTCCACTGTAGAGAACTGTTCTACATGCAGTAAGGTTTGGGTGCAATGCTACACTGAATTTCAGCGTAGTACCACTCATGGTTCGCTAGTTCCAGCCGATGCTCACAGGTTTCACCGCAATACATCGCACATTGATGCTGCAGGCTTTCTCCCTGAAATAATACTAGCAGCCAGGACATAAGTAAAATACTCCTAAAAGAGGCATTAACCCTAAATCACCTCACCTCACCTCATCACTTAGCGCGTTCGGCTTTGGATCAAGAGGTCAAGAGTTCGAATCCTGCTAGGGGCACGGCAACTTTGTCTGCAGTAGAGAACTGTTCTACACGCAGTAAGGTTTGGGTGCAATGCTACACTGAATTTCAGTGCAGTATATACCACCCAATGTTCGCTAGTTTAAGCCTTGCTCGCAGGTTTCACCGCAATACATAGCCACATGGTGTTGCACGCTTTCTTCTTGCATTAATATTAGCAGCCGTGATATAAGTAAAATACTCTTAAAAGAGGCATTAAACCCTAAATCACCTCACCTCACCTCACCTCACCTCACCTCACCTCACCTCACCTCACCTCACCTCACCTCACCTCACCTCACCTCACCTCACCTCACCTCACCTTAAAAGTGCCAACGCAGTTGTGCTTTGCCAATCCCAAGATCTGAGCCCTGCTTTAGATGGTAACATGATGAAGGTTTACCGATGGGTTCTTTCCTGAACTTCTTTGATTGATACATTGTCTTGGGGATTGTATTATTTGTTGAAATCTGCTTGAGGGTGATGAAGTCACATCAGTCTAATTGGCATCTACAAGGAGAAATAAATGATGTTCTGAGTTGTTTTGTTACAGAAATACAAAGAAGCTGGTGTTGTGCCTTGGGCATTTCATTGCTTTCTTCATTAATCCTGGTGAAATACAAGCTCCTGGTTTTTATTTAATATCTTTTAAATGCGGACATGTTCATTATAGTAGCCAAAGCATGTGGGCAATTTGGAAAGGTAAAAGCAGAACGTTGCCATAATTAATTTCATGTCGAAATTTTTTTAACAATTCTTTTCATTGAAACTTTTAGCTGCTTAATAAACTTGTGCTAAACCATTGTCAGTGACCTATATATACAGGAATCATCTATTTAAAGGTTCAATGGTTTGGGTGCAATGCTACACTGAATTTCAGCATAGTACCACCCATGGTTCTCTAGTTCCAGCCGCTGCTCGCAGGTTTCACCGCAATGCATAGCCACGTGGCATTGCGGGCTTTCTCCCTGCCGTAATACTAGCAGCCGCGATATAAGTGAAATACTCTTGAACGCAGCGTTAAACCCCAACTCACTCACTCACTCACTCACAATTCTTTTCATTGAAACTTTTAGCTGCTTAATAAACTTGTGCTAAACCATTGTCAGTGACCTATATCTACAGGAATCATCTATTTAAAGGTTCAATGAAAGAAATTAAATAAAATGGACTTATGTTCTTGAATGAACCACATAAGCAGACCAATATTTAGTCAGCATCTTGCTTAATGTGAATTGTGATCAATTTAAGGTAATAACCTCCCAAAACTCTACCTACCAAAACTTCTACAGACAAAACCAACATACTTCAAGGTTCACTGCACATGGTCATTACCTCAAGTAAGAATGGACTAGTCCGATTAATGTAATCATTATAAATTCTTTTCATGAAACCTCATTGTCATTTGTCCTGCTTCGTAGTTAAAAGGGTGAGTTTGAGCTTGACAAAAATGATAGGCAGAGCAAGGTTTGTGCTCAGCAAACATAATTCTTCAGTCTCTTCGTGATTTCAGAATCAGATAGAGGAAAACAAAGCTGTTTTGAAGTTTTTGATAAAGCAATAATTCTTTGCCAAACAATATATCACTGCGTCGGATCAAAGACGTTTGAAAAACTTCACAAACCAATTACCGGTGTTTCTTCTCTACCTCCTTTGAGTCGGGAAAGAGAATTTTAGATGAATGATGAACAGGAACAAGAAAAACCGAACATGTCACTCGATAGATAGATTTCCTTTGCTAGCTTATGTCAATACACATTTTCTTGTCACTGACCTTCACAAATGTTAAATAATGGGTGTGGATTAAAAAAATTACTTCTGCAAAACATTATGAAGTCAAAATATTGATTGATCTTTCAAATCAAAATGAAAATAAATGTTTCAATATTGGTAGATGACCTCTGACATCTGTCATCCGTCATCTGCCCCGGTGAACAAGCAGCTAGCTGATCTGACTCAATGACACAACAGTATTTTTCATAAAAGTTTATTTTGCCTACTTGCATAATGTCATATATGCTGATTGAAGTTCCAATCATTTCACTCGACTTGCCACCAAATGCAGAATACATGTATTTCTTTGATCATTAAATCTATTTGATGTAAATCTTGGAACAAGATTTTATAAATTTTTATATCAGAGACCATTACTGACCATTTTCTTTGTACACTCAAAATGTTTCACCTTACAAAACTTCAATCCAGTGACTCCATGAAAGTTTTATCGTTGTGCCAATTTCGTATTAATTGTACATCGTCATATTGACGCTGGAAACATAAATTGAAATTTATTTGTGAAATTTAGCCGTCTTGCTTTGCTAAAACAAGACACATCCATGTCTACAGGCAGCTGAAACCTCTTGTACTACTAAATCAACAATTAATGTCCCAGATCAAATTTCGATAATGTTGGATTGTCATGGCGACCAATTTGATAAAAAGCATACGGCACACATTCAGACCTGTTGCTATTGAATAAAACATAAATGGCTTGCTGAAAGAGGTGCAGTGCTGTTTTCCATCTAACCCAATTTGGGAAATGGTATCGCAAGTGATGTTGCCATTGTCTCACGTTCCCACCGTTCTAAAGAACGAACCGGACTAAAACGTTTCAGGCCGTCGAAAATTTCACACATATAATTGCTTCAGAAACTTTTGTAAGCCTTGAAGTTTCAAGCACAAGGGAACTGGCATCCGATGCTTAATGATTTTCCGTTTTGATTACCTCGAAACTTGGACATATTTGCGTCTGGCAGGTGTGTGTGGTTAGAAAATGACCGATGTCCGAAGTGTAGATAAACGACCCTTGTTTTCTCTGACTCTGATGTGTTTTGGCGGAGAATGGGAGTCGGGAGTGGAGCACTTGGTCTCCGACATAGTAAGGTTCATCCCCTAATCCTTCAACAACCAGTACGTTAGTTAGTCGTCGTTAGTTAGATATGCCATCTATTTTCTGTTATTTCATGTTTTAATGGTTACCTATGATCGATTTAGTACTACTGTGTATAATTATTTCATTTGTTAGGTCATTGAGGTGGAAAAGTTATATTTGATGAAATCATTTTTCAGTCAAATCCGATATAGTTATTGGTTATTGGTTGTTCTTTAATTTTCTTGCATGATATACAGGTCAAAATAGGTTAGGGATATTGTACTTATTGATTGATATTTATCAGTGTGTCATATAGATCATTATTTAGAATTTTAAAATTTAAATATACCGGAAAAAAATAATTATTGATATTTTGAAATTTTGAATTTATAAATACTGATTTATTTATTACTTGACATACTAATGAATTATTTAACGTCAAATATCCCTCATTTTGTCCAGTATATATTCCTCATTGGTTTTGTCCAGTAGATATTCCTCATTGGTTTTGTCCAGTATATAATATCAATAATACTGCTGATATAAATGTATCCAATGTTTACATATTAGTGGTTATGATAATAAATAGAGAATATTATATGAGTGTCTATGCCATACTAGGTTTACGACACGAGTGCCTGAACATTAGTATTTCCCGAGCGAAAGCGAGGGATATACCGATATTCTAGCACGAGTGTCGTAAATATAGTATGGCATAGACACTCATATAATATTCTGTTTATTACCTAAGTCGTGAAATTAATGAAAATACGCTAAAATCCACTTTCAACCATAAGTTGGTGACCCATCGTCGCCGCATTTAGAACGCAACGTCATTGACGAAACGTGACGTCATGAATAGAGAATACTAAACAACGTTCCGTTTAATAACATATTTATGAAACGAGTGAGTGGTTTGTATTTAACGAGCGAAAGCGAGTTAAATACAAATACCACCTCACGAGTTTCATAAATATGTTATTAAACGGGACCAAGTTTAGTTTTTTTTTTTTACTCACTGATTTAAATGCCATTTAATCCCACAAACTCGTTGATAAAAGGGACACACTCCATTGCAACCGCGGCGCTGACATTGTGACGTCATAATTTTGCCATTATGACGTCACATCAATCGGCAGCACGCGATGTTATTACACTAAGTGTAATAACACGGTAGATTTATTAAACCGTGATATTTTCAACGGGTGAGTAATAACATTGTTTATGACGTCACGTCACCATGACAAAGTGATATGTTGCCCTAGGGCCTCGTATGAAAAATATGAACCCCGATATGATGGCCCTCGTAGGCAATAATAGTGGATATTAATATCGCACGCTCTTCCAAGGCACTTATTTTTTTTCAAGACGTTACTCGTATACTATTACTCTAAAGGAATTGTACTTTGGGTTCCGCTACTCTAAGCCGTATAGGTCTGTACTTCCCGTGTTCAGGTACCCAGCTGGGTGGACTGAGTGCAATATTGATGAAGTGCCTTGCTCAGGGACACACTACAACACGAGACCCATGTGACAAATTTTTGGTGTCTCCACTGGGATTCGAACCCGGGTCTTTGACGTGGGAGGCCAGCACGCTAACCACTACACCACTGTGCTCCACAGTCAGGAAAGTAAAGTAAAGAAAGTTCACCATTTTGAAACAAGCACTTTTCTCTTTATTGTTTCCTGACCAACACTTTTGTATTGGAGATTTGTACGAAAATGTTTCTTCGACATGTAACAGTATTTTCTTTATTTTACAGCCAGAAGGATCGGAGGCAGCGGATTCAGAATTTGTAAGTATTTTTTATTTTACTGAGAATCTCTATCAAACTGTTTTGATATCAAATTTCATTTGTCAGACGGGGCGGGAAAGCGCAGTGGTTAGCGCGTTCGGCTTTCGGATCAAGAGGTCCGTGGTTCGAATCCCGCCAGGGGCACAGCAACTTTGCCTGCAGTAGAGAACTGTTCTACACGCAGTAAGGTTTGGTTGCAATGCTACACTGAATTCAGCGTGGTACCACCATGGTTCGCTAGTTCCAGCGAACGCTGGCTTTCTCCCTGCCATAATACTAGCAGCCGTGATATCAGTGAAATACTCTTGAAAGAAGCGTTAAACACCAACTCACTCACTCACTCACTCACTCACTCACTCACTCACTCACTCACTCACTCACTCACTCACTCACTCACTCACTCACTCACTCACTCACTCACTCAGTAATTTGTTGGAATTTATTATCCATCATACTACAAATATCAATATAATCAATATGATCAAGACCGAAGCTCATTTGTAAAGCTTCACCAAAACTTCGCTGCTCTCCACATCCACCAACTACCTACACAAGGCATAACTCTCGCCAATCTCCATTACTGACTGATTTAAGCCTTGCAGTATTTCCCTCACTTTTCCATGCCAAGTTAGTGGATCGCTGCACCTGAAAAGCGTAGTGGGCTGGCACGGAAAGCTTAAAGAAATACCTCAAAGCTTAAAAATCAACCAGCAATGGAGACTGGCAAGAGTTATGCCTTGAGTAGGGAAGTTGCGCATCAATATACGACACATAACTAATTTAAAAATTATGTTCATGTAGCTGAGATGATCACCAATCTGTCAGCAAAATATGACAGCAAAGGGACTATTTCTTAATGTTTGAAAATTATTCTTGCAACAGCTAATTAACAAGTAAGTCAGTGGGAATTATGTCACATGTACGTAATAATATGGCCAACCGCTGTATTTATACCAAAGAATAACTATATATATATATATATATATATATATATTAAAAATGCCTCTGTGTTTTTTTGACTTTTGAATATTTGTGACTGTATACTTGTCAAACTTGTTTATATATGGTATCATCAGCAATTAACATCTAGCTATTTTGATTTAAACATATTTATTCAAGAGAAAGTATTGGGTACAAGTTATCCAACTTAATTAAACCCTCTCCTATGTACAATGTTGACATATGATATTGAAACGTAACACACATTATGTACAGAGACATGTTTATATAGAAAGATGAGTATATTTACAAAAGAATCTGAAATGACATAGCAGAGTATAATGACCAAATATTCTAATGGGTAATTATTAATAAACAGTTCCTATCTTAATTGTCAAATCTTCCAGTGAGAGTGCCTAGCTATAAGAGTTATTTGTACCAAACTATGAAACAGTGCACACTCAACATCTAGCTACAAGAGCTATTTGTACCAAACTAAACAACACAGTCAATATCTAGTTGCAAGAGTTACATACTGTACTCATCACCTAGCTCAAGTCAGTAGGAAGAACCCTCTGACCGTCATTGTAGAGGATCAATGGAGATCTTCATGGAACACTCTGTGACAGTTGCAGATGTTGATGACCTATTAGAATTGTGCTTCAAGCACTTCCTGTTGAGAGTTGTGAATACGGTCCCACTGAGAGGTGTGATTGCAAGTCAGTGATGTGTTTGACTGACTTGATGTGCCGTATCTCCTTGTAAACACTCAACAGGACATTTGATGGCTGTCCCCTCGGGCTCCGAACAGAGTATCATGGAGGTTCTATCCTTACTTTGCAATGTCTTGTGAAGTCCTTGTTTGTCTTAGAAATATTTGGCAGGATAGCACAGTGGTTAGCTCATTTGGATCAAGGGGTCTGGGGTTCGAATCCCGCCAGAGGCTCGTCAACTTTTATGTGCTGTGGAGAACTGTTCTATATGCAGTTAGGTTTGGGTGCAATGCTACATTGAATATCAGTGCAGTACCACTCACGGTTCGCTAGTTCCAGCGGTTGCTCAGAGGTTTCACCGGATGCTCAGAGGTTTCACCGGATGCTCAGAGTTTTCACCGGTTGCTCAGAGGTATCACCGGATGCTCAGAGGTTTCACAGAATGCTCAGAGATTTCACAGGATGCTCAGAGGTTTCACCGGATGCTCAGAGGTTTCACCGGCTGCTCAGAGGTTTCACCGGTTGCTCAGAGGTTTCACAGGATGCTCAGAGGTTTCACAGAATGCTCAGAGATTTCACAGAATGCTCAGAGGTATCACCGGCTGCTCAGAGGTTTCACCGGTTGCTCAGAGGTTTCACAGGATGCTCAGAGGTTTCACCGGCTGCTCAGAGGTTTCACCGGATGCTCAGAGGTAAAACCGGTTGCTCAGAGGTTTCACAGAATGCTCAGAGATTTCACAGAATGCTCAGAGGTTTCACCGGATGCTCAGAGGTTTCACCGGATGCTCAGAGGTTTCACAGGATGCTCAGAGGTTTCACCGGTTGCTCAGAGGTTTCACCGGATGCTCAGAGGTTTCACAGGATGCTCAGAGGTTTCACCGGCTGCTCAGAGGTTTCACCGGATGCTCAGAGGTTTCACCGATTGCTCAAAGGTTTCACCGGATGCTCAGAGGCTTCACCAGATGCTCAGAGGTTTCACCGGATGCTCAGAGGTTTCACCGGATGCTCAGAGGTTTCACCAGTTGCTCAGAGGTTTCACCGGATGCTCAGAGGTTTCACCGGATGCTCAGAGGTTTCACCAGTTGCTCAGAGGTTTCACCGGATGCTCAGAGGTTTCACCGGTTGCTCAGAGGTATCACCGGATGCTCAGAGGTTTCACCGGTTGCTCAGAGGTTTCACCGGATGCTCAGAGGTTTCACCAGTTGCTCAGAGGTTTCACCGGATGCTCAGAGGTTTCACCGGATGCTCAGAGGTTTCACAGGATGCTCAGAGGTTTCACCGGATGCTCAGAGGTAAAACCGGTTGCTCCGAGGTTTCACCGGATGCTCCGAGGTTTCACCAGTTGCTCAGAGGTTTCACCCGATGCTCAGAGGTTTCACCGGATGCTCAGAGGTTTCACCGAAATGCATTATTAATAGCCACATGGTGGTGTACATGGGCTTTCTCCCTGCCATAAAACTAGCAGCTGTGATATAAGTGAAATATTCTTGAAAGCCGCGTTAACACCAAAATCAACTCTCCTCACCTCTTAGAAATATTCAATTGTGTATGCTACAAAAAAAATTTGAAGGATAATAATTTCTTTATATGTTCTCACAGCGTTTCTGGGCTACTTCTTCCACTTCTTCAGGTGGAAATTGAAACGAGTAGAATAAGTTGTAGTTTTTTATGGAGAGAATTCTACATTATTCATAGTAAACTGTCCTTAGTGGCAATGGCAGGGTGTTCGCCATCGTCATCAGTGATACGCATCTTCTGAAAATTTCAGCTTCATTTAATTTACCTTACATGTTACTAATACTGAACTGTAAAGAATATTTTGTTTATTTGAAATGTTTTGGATAGATGAATAATTGCAGGTGTATGTTCCTAATTGTATCCATTTGTGGTATAATCTGTTTTGTATGAACGTTGATCCAGCTTGTGATGGACTAATGTCGAAATAACCTACAGTTTGGGTCGAAGTTATCCTTATCAGAATTAGCCATCTGGACTAGTTCATTTCTGTAATGACTTAAAAAAATGAATTAAAATCCAATAATGGTAATAGAAAAAAATTATATAGCTCACCTATATATGACAAAATTTTAATTAAAATCCAATGATAGAGAAATGACAGGATTATTCAGGTCACCTTATTACATGATTTATTGCATAAATCTTTAAGTCAAGCCCAATTTGGATTCAACAAGGTAAAATGTTTAAGAAAACATCACATTTCAAGCTCTGCAGTTATTCAGAGTCGGCAAAGCAACATAATTAAACACAATTACTCTTTAACTGTGAATCAATGACTCTGTAATGATCTCGAGCTCCGGGGCTTGTGAACAAAAAGCAAGACGCTTCAAAAGAGATAAAACGGTAACTCAGCTGTAGAAGCAGGACTCCTCGCAGTGGAGCGTACCAGATTGATTTAGCTCGTCTTAGGGGGGACGTTTCTTTAGATGGATCATCTTTTTTTGTAAGAGATGTCTCACAACGATGGAGATCCCCCATTGATTCTTGAGTATCCTCTAAAATAACAATCTTTTTGTTTATTCTCTGTTTATGAACCTTGCTTCAAAATCATGGAATAAACATTCTGAGGTTAAGTGTATACAATTAAGGAGTATCAATATTTTCTTTTCTCAAAAAAAGAGTTTAAGCAAAGAAATGAAAAGGAGTTAGAAGTTTTTCAGTTGCAAATTGATAGCTGCCATTGACTGATTTAAATTTGAAGATTATTTTAAAAGAAAAAACAATTTCATCAATTTTGTAGTTATGTTTTTTCTGTACAGTCAGTACAAAAATTAAACAGGAAAATAAACATGAAGTTTACAATTGTAAACAGGAAATGTTCCATAGAGATGGATTTCTTTAAGTGAAAAGCTATTTAAAAAAAGCAATTTTAGGAACAACTTCGAGTTCGACATTCTTTGGCTTTTCTAACCTGTAACTGAAGGAAAAGAAATTGATTTACAAAGTTCTTTAAACTAACTGTCAGATTTAGATTGATGATTAAATCGGAAACTTTACTTTTGAGTTCACAGAGAAACAATTTTATGGTTTGTTAACCTTTTACATCAATTGAAATGTTTATCAATGTACGTTTTCTTTTTGCCAGAAAACTCTTACTTGTTGGTTGTGACAAATAACTTGAAAGAAAAGATGTTGAATCGTTCAGTGCCAACCATTTGTGTGGCCAATTTTCTGGAATTACAACTTTTAACACAAGACTCCTGGATGGTACAATGGCTATAAAAAGTCTCACGCAAATTAAGAAAGTCCATGGCAAAAATTTTACTTACATTGTTAAAACGATAATGAAATCAGAAAAAAAACTATTTAATTGGACGTGATCGAAGCATATGTTGTTACAATAATTCTGGTAATTAATAAAACAGTTAGATGTCCATTTGTCAATATTTGACCAGCATAACCTAATTAATCATTCGTAAACTTACCGGTAATACTGGGCCCTGTTGCTTGTCCAAAACCATTAAAGTTGACCTTCTGTTGTCGAGAGTTATCTGGTTAATAGTCTGGCTATTTGTAAGCTTATATGCAGAATGGTATAAAACTTCAGTCAATTTCCTTTTAACAGCACTCATGTGAAGCTGCGTATTTCCTTAAAATTAACTCTAATTTTTGTTTAAATAGACAAAAAAAATTCTGCCGCCCCAATTGTACAAAAGCATTTGTATTAACATTTTTATGCCCCAGAATCAGAGATTCTGGGGTATATTGTTTTTCACCTGTCCGTCTGTCGGTCTGTGTGTTTGTCCATAAAAACTTTAACGTTGGCCATAATTTTGGATTGAGCTAGGGCATGTGATGGCTGATAGCATATATCCGCAGGCATCCGTGTTTAACAAACGCATCTTGTTTAATATAATCATTATATAGTTACTGAATAATTCTTAGAACGTCCACATTTAAAAACAAAAACTCATTAACTCTCAAATTTGTATACATGTGTCATGTCGTTTATGAGATGACAAGTTGATGAACATTCGAGAATAGTTCGACTTTGATTCCTTTTATCACATGTACATAGAGATAAAAGTGTGAATGAGTGAGTGAATGTTTTGTCTTTGTATCGTGTGTAAATAATAACAAAATTCAGGAACCTGTTCTTGACCAACAACTTTTATTGGGCTTCCTCTTCCCTGGGGGGGAAGCGCATATTGTAACAGGGTTTCTGTAATAAAAAGTGAATTAAAAAAAAAAATTTTTTTAAAAAGTTACGTAACCAAATATTTAAGTGCCCATAATTAGAATCTCCTCTTTAAAAAGACACCAAGGCTAAAATACGCTCAAATTCATCTCGATCGAACCCTGAGCAAACTGGTCAATGTGACTTAGGTCTATAAACGACTGTGCACTTTAAGTCAGTTCGATAGAGAACTAACCTCTGGTGGATGCCCTCATGAAAAAAGCACTTTTACATCAACCTAATAGTCTTTTTTTGACAACTTGACAGAAGATAATTTAAGACGTGAGCGTAATCCTAGCTAGAAGGAGGATCGTGGATGTATCATTTGCCGGTGCATTTAACAATATTGACTGTGTGTATCGGTTTCCTCGTGAACTTAATGCAGAGATGTTGACTCTGAGAGTGCTGGCCCACTTATCTCACTCGCGGAATCATCGTAAATATCGCCGAGGTATCAGATCTGCCGAAAGCCATCTCAGGGTATCACGAGTCGAACAAATATTGACGGAAGAGAGTTGATTGGTCGGGAGATAGCTCATCTCTTCCCTGTTTGCCCTTGAGATGCAGCTCCATTAGACTCTCAGATGGACAGATAGGGTCTTCAGCTGCTGGCTTGTCTTAAAGGGGTAGTAGCACGTTTTTTTCGCTCAAATAAGTTGATGAAATGTATTTGAAAAATAATTCCACCAATTGTAAAAGATCCTTCTCCCTTCGGAAAATTAAGTTTAAAATGAGTGTACTTGTTTCGGTAAAGCCATGGGAATCGTTTTTGTAATACAAAATAATAAATTGTGTTCACAATAAAATGTCCGCCATGCAATTTTTGCTTTATACGCAACATAGTTTTTACCACTACAGATACATGGTTTGTGTAATAAGATGTTTTGCCATCTAGAGTTTATTTAAATGACAGAAACTATCATTATAAATGGGAAATTTGAAAAAAAAAAATTTTGCAAAAAACGTGCTACTGCCCCTAAAGGGAGGCTTCTATCGCTGTATCTTTTGTGGAAATGAAATTCGATCGACCATTTCTGTTGATCTAGAAATGCATGCCATTTAGATAGTGATCCTTGTGGGATTCGAACCCACACCTTCAGGATGATGCAGGAACCAACCACTAGCAGGCCTGCCTACCCTTACGATTTCCGCGTAATAATTACGAATTTTGCACCTAAATTACGCCATTACGATTTCACAGAAATAGTTACGCAATTTAGAATGAGATGTGACCAACCTGTAAAATTATCTTTATTGTCTCAATCCCGAAATTCAGACGTGTAAATAATAATTTCTGACCGCCAATTATGTATGCAGTTGTGAATAAAACATCGAATTCATGTTTCCCAAACATTACTAGATCGTGTTTCCATTCATTCGTTACCTCGGAAGTGACGAGTTTGTTCGAATGTCAACTTCCGCCCAAGATCGGTAAGAACCCGGATGTGTTAGAACCCGGATGTCTTTGAAAAAAATGGCGTCGAAAAGGAAAAGCGCGGTTGTTTCGAGTGAACAATCAACTCTTTGTAGTGGGAAAAATAGCCAGAAATATGTTGACAGTTTGAAGTTGCATTATTATTTGTTTTGAGATCATTTTCAAGACTGCTTTGGCCCATGATACTTTGACAGTTTTAATGTGCAGTTGTGTTTGTAAAAAGAACAAGAGACTTTTGACATTTGATATGGATACCTATAGAACACACAACAAGAAGACTGAATGGGATTCAAAGGTATGAAATAACATTTATTTTTTAATGATAAAAAGGAAATATGCAATATGGTTATAATAGCATTAAATATATTCACTGAATATGAGTGCAGGTGATCAATCATGATATATTTTTATAAATATCCTGATCGCCTGCACTCCTATTCAGTTTATAGTAAGTTACTATAACTATTAGATCATGGTTATTAGTATTGATTACACACTGAAAGTTGAAATTACACAAAGTGATAGAGGTGGATCCACAAAGGCCCAATTAGGGGTAGGCAGGTCTGCACTAGCACTGACTACCAACAGCTTATCCATTTGGCCACCATGACCTTGAATCCTACAAGGAATTCACCCAGAAAACCGTTTCAAGCCTAATTTGCATGGAACTTCAAGTTTTGGAAGCTTGGCAATTTATTATAAATTTGGAACATTTCTCAATGTCAATCATACTAACAAAAGATTTTCTGAATAACAGCCTCTTTAATGTGAAAATACATACGGTCAACTGAATTGGCCATTTGACCTTGAAAATTGACACATTAGTTTGGGGGGCGGGATAGCGCAGTAGTTAGCGCATTCGGCTTCGGATCAAGAGGTCCGGGGTTCGAATCCCGCCAGGGGCACAGCAACTTTGTCTGCAGTAGAGAACTGTTCTACATGCAGTAAGGTTTGGGTGCAATGCTACACTGAATTTCAGTGCAGTACCACCCACGGTTCTCTAGTTCCAGCTGATGCTCGCAGGTTTCACCGCAATGCATAGCCACATGGCGTTGCGGGCTTTCTCCCTGCACTAATACTAGCAGCTGTGATATAAGTGAAATACTCTTGAAAGCGGCGTTAAACCCTAACTCACTCACTCACACATTAGTTTGATTGGTTTCATCCAATGATCCACCATTTTGGTTTACTCTTATGTCGACGAGACAGGTTTTGACTTTGTGACATCAAAAGTAGACAAACACTGTAAAATAGGTCAGATTTTGGCTAGAGAAATTGACAATCCATCAGTTATACCCTGGTATCAGACACATCATTGGTATGGAATTGGAAGCTTGACATTTCCTTGTTTGTACAGAGCAAATTCACATCATAAGTTGTCTTGACACTGTAAACAGACACATTTGGGCTGGTGATTTATCACATGATTGGTCCTTCTGTGAGATTATTTGTTATATTTCTGTGGAATTGGCAGGCTCCTGAGCCTTCTTGACCCTTAACCCTATTCACAGAAATATATTGCTTGGTACTGAAGACAGATTGTTGGGTTTTCATTTGGAGACTTGTAATATCCTTGCAGCCTCGCGTTTTTTATCCAAATCTTCACACGTCCTTTGATGCTGTACAATGGAAATGATCTTATACTGAAGAATACGACTTCAGTGAATTTTGAACCATTGGTACCACAGTGTTTTAATCAAATCCATCAGGTTGTGTTGAAGTTTGAGGCAAGATTTTAAAGTGTTTTCATGTTTGACAGTGCAACTTTCATTCAAGACTAGTACTTCAACATGTGAACAATATCATCTTTGTACCGCTGCTCGCAGGTTTCACCGCAGTGCATAGCCACATTGCGTTGCGGGCTTTCTCCCTGCCATAATACTAGCAGCCGCGATATAAGTGAAATACTTTTGAAAGCGGCGTTAAACCCCAACTCACTCACTCACTCACTCACTCACTCACTCACTCACTCACTCACTCACTCACTCACTCACTCACTCACTCACTCACTCACTCATCTTTGTATAAATAATTGAGGAAATTTAAAGTCGCCCAAAATATTTTACTCTATTTTATGTATAAATATGATTAAAAAAGAAAATACCCTGATAGAACCATAATTGCGTAAGGTTATCAAACCGGGCTATAAAAGTTCTCTTGATATCCAATTAAATGCATATTGTCTTGGTTTTATGCTCATTTGATCCTGATACGTATATACCCGTATTCAAGATGTTTGTTTGCCCAAGAGAATACGGTAATGTAAATAGAGATACGAGTAATAATCTGTCATTCTTTAAAAAATGCATTACAGCTGACCTTTAAGCCTTGACCAACAGAATATGAAAACTAAATTTCATTTTCAGGCCTTGTCATATCATAAACAAGTAAAACATTTTTATATTAATATCACAAGCACTTTCATTCCATAAATCAGAGAAAATGACCTTTAAAAACAGATTACCGTTTCATAAGTGATTTTCTTCAAAACTATTCACAGACAACATTTACTGGCAATAAATGTACTTGCCTGGAGAGTTCTTGCATACAAAATATGATAGGGTATATCCAAAGGTTATATAGTAGATTCCTTAGAGAATCGTTATTGTGTTGACATGAGTAACGATGACTGTATTCTGTAAAAATATGAAATCATTATTGTATTGATAAGAGTAATAACGAGTGTATTTCGTATAAATAATCATCATCCCAAGTCATCGAGCACTCTTTTTATTGACGAGCATCGTCACCGAATGTATTATTACGGACGTGAGGGCGCAGACAGTGACACACAGCTATATTAATGTGTCTGCGACTGCAGTATATTGAGTGCGTCTATACAAACCATTGAAAATTCATATAGTCTATTGTAGGCGATAAGTAACAAAAATAGATAAAAACTTTATTATAAGGTTTAGTTTGTCCTGATTGGTATCGGACGAAGCTCCAATGCTGCCAGAAGGTCAAAGAGATTTGATTATCTTTGTCCATCGAAACTCAAACATTCAATCTGCATAGGGATGAAATGTGGAATACTCGCACGATAAATGAAATATGAAATGGTGTTGGCACACTTTCCTCTGATTGGCCGATGTCTCTAGAGATACGCGAGTTGACGCTGATACTATCCCGACCGAGCTGTTATTTTCCTACAGGGATATAATCATCATATTGCTCCCTGGGACAGAGATAGATAATGATTTATAGGATTAATGTTTTCTTTCTCGGAGTTCCTCAAATTTGCCTAATTGATTTACACGTCTTGTGGGAGAAATGGCGTACACAGTCATTTCGTCGATGGGTTTCTTTTTACATCTTGAATTATCAGAGTGTCGTTACTTTGATTAAAGGCAAATTTATCTGGTGTCTGACATGATATTTCACGATCTTGTTGATGATTTATCTCATTTCGGGAAGGTTAAATATTATTGCAAGTGTTACAGAGAGATATAAAATAACATTTTTATCTCAGGATACAAGATAAATATGGTTTTTGTTAAGAAAAGACAAATATACACTAATTATGCACTCACTTTCCTGATCATGTAACAACAGTTTGTGAAGCTATTGAAAGGTACGTCCTATAATTGCTGAAGATTGTTTATTAAAGAACTGTGAAGTTATAGCAATGCTGTTTGCAAACAAGTATTTTCCCAGCAAAAATGATAAACCTTCAAAATGTGTAAGAGGTCAATGGGATCATATTAAATGATAATTAGTCATTTCTGAAAATTATGGCAAAATTAGCCGGAAAACTCAATTAGTTTTGCACAATATAAACTGTATAGGGACAGGCTTGCTTATTTGAAAATAACCTTGATAAACTATTTGTTACTTTGTGAATATTTTATCAATACGACATACAAAGAAAAATTAAATATAGTGAAAATACAGTGTTTTTCATTTCACGTAATGCAAAAAATCAAGGTGGCCGACAGTCTACGATAGAATGGTATCTTTAATGCCTCTGGAACATATATCAACCATCATGGACAGAATTAATTTATGCCTCTTGCAAGCATTTGCGTTTTGTCTCTGTATTTTCACTTGCTTGACTTATATTAATGTTCCATTGTTTATCATGTCTTGTTTTTATTGCAGACAAATGGAGACGGAGACTGGGAAGCTGAGGAAATCCCCTTGGAAAGAGTAAGTATAGTTATAAGAACATGTTTTATATGACGAACAATGAAATACTGGGATTTATCAGTATAAAATACTTTCAATCAATCTACAGTGAAAATAATTTAAATTTTCACTGTTACCAGTGACTGATATATATAGTTATAAGAATATCTATTTAAGTTGACAAGTTGGACATCCAACAATGTTGTTGCAGGCTTTCTGCCTGCAATAAAACTAGCAGCCGTGATATAAGTCACTCTCAGTTTATCTAGCGTTGAAATGGGTCACCCATCCATCTGGCAAGCCATGTCCTTTGTTGCTGAACTTCACTGATAGTGGTCAACTAAGCTATACACAGAACCACTTGTCATCACTTTTTCTTCAGCATTAAAAAGCATCTTAAACCAATATGATTTGATCAAGATAAAAAAATAATGTGTATTTCTGTATACATCTAATTTTTCTGATTATTTTTTGAAAACTTTCTGTGTATATTTAAAATGTTATGAAATATTTCTTCATTGTTAAAAATCATTTCAGCATGTGAAACCAAGCTGATTTCATCAAGATAAAAATAATATGTATTACTGTATGTCCACGAAAGTTCAAATTTTTCTGTTTCTTTCTTACAAATTTCTTGCGTAATCTTTCAAATGTTATGAAGCTTAACAAATTTCATTTTGGTAAAGGTTGCGTCAATTAATCACTTGTGAGAGTTAGAGTAACTTCCTGATTGATTAGAATCAAGCTTAGACGACCAAAGTTCACCAGAAGAGAATTGATGTTTTAATTCGCCTCACTTCTCATTGCTTCAAAACAATTATTTTGTGGTTTTCAAATTAATTTTTTTGTCAAGGCATAATCGAAACTGGGCTGTGGAAAATAATTTGATCTTTTAGAAGAAACACTCTTGAATTTTTGCTGACAAGTGATAGCCTTGATGTAATGTCTGTTTCAGTAATTCGAGAAAATTGAAATGTTTTAGAAATGAAAACTTGTCAAATATTTGTTTTAAATGCTGAAAGTTAACTTGTTTCTTATATTAGTAATATATGAAAGTGAAGTCGTTGTGGCTGAGTGGTTAAGCTGTTCAGTGCTGATGATAGATATCTGACTGATGGCTCAGGTTAGATTTTGCTGTGGAAGAAATATTCTGTTGCAGATAGTGAATACGAAAAACAGAATTTGGTTGTTATAGTTGTGAATATAGTGGTCGATCGAGAGGACGGATTCACTGGGTTAGAACCATCCCATCTCCCCTCAAAATTCCTGAATCCGCATATGGAACTGTCAAGTTTGATGATTGACACTCTGTCTCTCTGTCTCTGTCTCTCTCTGTCTCTCTGTCTCTCTGTCTCTCTCTCTCTCTCTCTCTCTCTCTCTCTCTCTCTCTCTCTCTCTCTCTCTCTCTCTCTCTCTCTCTCTCTCTCTCTCTCTCAAACTCTCAAACTCTCTCTCTCAAACTCTCCCTCTCAAACTCACTGTCTCTCTCTCTCAAAACTCTCTCAAAATGCCTTTCTGAGAAGATATTTAAACAAAAAATAACCTTCGATCTTGATTATTTTAACTTGTGCACTATATCTTTCAATTTATATGATATTTACTCCTAAAAGCAAGGAACCTAATAATGAATATAATTTTACATAGACATATGCCATGTTATTACACAGAAGCGAGATGTTTATTTGATTGTCACCACCGTCAGGCGTGTAGGTATATGTTACGAGTGTGGGTAACTAGGTTACTGTCGTCTGATTGGTCAAGCCATCTGCAGCTGGTTTATAACTTGTGTATTGATGCAAAGCAATATTTCCAGGAAATGATATTATCCAAAATAATTTTAGTACAAATTGTTGCTAGGCAACAGATATATGGGCACGACAGTTATTGTTTCATCAGATGTTATAGATCAAAAATAGAATTTTTGATTACAAATATAAGTCTCAATACATTATTTATGTTCCTAGAATAAACAAGTGTGATTTGTTTGTCATTGAACAGAAATTAACGTGAAACAGAACTTTTATTTCTGTTTTATGTCTAGATATAAAAACTCGACAGTCAATAGGGTTTCTTTTGTGGGAATCTATTTCACTTTCTAAAGGGAAGCAACTCTAGTCACTTTGTGTACTTTTGAAAGTTTTGTTTTTTTAATCCTAAGTTCTTTAATATGAATTTATTATTTTTCATTTGACTTTCATGAATCCATATCTAAACAGTGTGAGTTTGAAAATCATATTGGAACTGATGTATGATTATATCAATTATAATTAATTACTGTGTCAGTTTCCAACAATATCGACAGATTTCACATTCTTCATTCAGATTTCTTCAAAGAAAAGCAACAATTAATATATACAGCCATATGCAGATATACACGAGGGTAAAGATACACATTGCCTCAAATAGAGCATAATAAATGTAGAGAATGTATTGACTTCAGTTATTGTTTCTTTTAGAAATTTTAGAAGAAATGGCATTGTTTGTTGCAGGCGAAAGTTTTAAGAATGCTGTGTATTGACCAAAACAGTGACAAAGTACTGAAAATTGAAAAAAATCGCAACTGACAAGATATCATAAATCAATTTGCTCTCTCACATCTTTAGCATTCACTTACTGGCCAATTGAAATAGGGGGTAGTCATCTGATTACTTTCAGTGTCAATAAAGCAATTATACCTAAAATAAATTAATGTTATAATGTGATAACTAAAAGACTAAACTTTCATCTTGAGATAGATTTTTCACATGTGAAATATTTGACTGGTATAAATGGTTCGTTATCTCTTAAAGGGGCAGTAGCACGTTTTTTGCAAATTTACTACTGCCCCTTTAAGTGCGTATCTTTACCCGACATCACTGTATTGATCAAATCTATTGCTTATATTGTTACAGTACACAAATGAGAACTCATTTAGCCAAATTTCTATTATATTGATATATGTTTCATATTTTAAGAACCATTTGAAATCAATATGATCAACCTGTCTCTCTGTTATTAAATTTTGCCCTTTTAAGCCAAATTTCACACATTTCTTCATCACTTTCTGGAGCTAGAGCAGTAGTAATATCAACTCGCATATTTCAATATTCAGCCTGTAATTTAGCGAGCAACTTAACGTATTCTCTCGAGTATTAGAACACACTCGAGCCTTAGACCATCCCACTTTTCAGGAGTTGTACTGGTTGGGGTTATTCTCAGGTTATAACCCACCCCCCAACATTGTCAGATGTTCCATGGTCATACATTACATAAATCTATAATATTACTTTAAGTTTAAAAAACCTACATAAAACCTATTCTGAATGTTCATCTGAGTTTGGGTATCTCCTGTCTAAAAGCCCACACCCATGTTTTTAAGATGTTTGCTCTTATACTCGAGAGAATACGGTAACATATTTCTCATCTATCCAGGGCACAACGGGTCTTGGGTTCAGTATTGCTGGCGGCAGTGACAACCCCCACATCGGAGACGACCCCAGCATCTTCATCACAAAGATCATCCCTGGAGGAGCAGCTGCAGCCGACGAACGCTTGAAGTAAGTTCACTTACATCTATATGTGCTCCAACTGACTCAAACCTCCCCTTGTACTGAGCACATCAACCTTAGCCCATCGTTTATGTGCTCCAACTGACTCAAACCTCCCCTTGTACTGAGCACATCAACCTCAGCCCATCGTTTATGTGCTCCAACTGACTCAAACCTCCCCTTGTACTGAGCACATCAACCTTAGCCCATCGTTTATGTGCTCCAACTGACTCAAACCTCCCCTTGTACTGAGCACATCAACCTTAGCCCATCGTTTATGTGCTCCAACTGACTCAAACCTCCCCTTGTACTGAGCACATCAACCTTAGCCCATCATGTATGTGCTCCACTCACTCTCCTCGTGCTAAGGACACCAACCATAACTCATCATTTTCCGCACATCGTTCAAGTGCTGCTCCAACTAATTCAGGGCCCTCCTTAAGCTAAGAACACCAAGTTTAGCCCATTGATTTTCCACCAACCCTAGCCCATCTTTTATGTGCTCCTCGTGCTCAGGTCACCAACCTTAGCCCATCATTTATGTTCTCTACCAATGCCCACACTCACACAATGCCCCCATTTAACTGTGGACTCTAACCATAGCCCATCATTTATGTGGCTCACCCAATAAGTCAGTGCCCCCATTGTGCTACAGTCATCAACCTGAGTCAATCTTGTATGTGCAGCTCCAACCAACTCAAACCTACCCGGTGCTAAGGACACGACCCTTAGCTCATTGTTTATGTGATCCACTTACACAATCCTCCCTTGTGCTTCCCTGGTGCTAAGGTTTCCAGTTTAACACCAGAAGATTAAAAGAAAACCAACAAAGGATAAGATGAATGAAGAGGAGGAAAAGCCAGAGTTTCAAGAGAAACAAAGCATCATTTCAATCAGGCACAGTTCCTCACTCCAAGACTTTATCCAATTTTGACATTTGGACAAATTTGAACATGAATTATCGTAAAAATTTATAGAGTATAAATCTTAACATTTTAATGTGCTCAGTTATGAAAGGTTGCATAAAACATTCCCAGATCCAACGAGCTGCTTCTTTTTATCATCACTCTCAAAGACTTCGTGGTTCAAAATTGATACAATATTTTTGTAAGAAGTATGATCTTTGAGAGATGTGACTGTTTGATGTCATTGTTGACTAGTTGAAGAGCAGATACTTCGCCTTGTGCCTTGAGACAGTAGGTTTTGTCCGTCCGTCACTGTGATCTGCCGTGAAAGATATTATAGCGTGTTCACTAGTTCAAAGGTTCTGGCTTCAAAGAACGGGATCGTTTAGCATAAGGGATTAACTATCTCTCCCCTCGAGGTATACGTCCTCCTCATTTGTAGACTGCTTCTGGGTTGGAGCTGATTGATACACGTCAAAGTCGTTTCGACTTTTCATGAAATTTCATATTTTGACTTTTTGGAGGGTGATTTTTCAGAATAGTTAGAAAAGTTTAATGTTTCTTAGGCATTGGTATATAACTTTTATTTGTGAGCATGACAGCTTTATATAGTCCTTATTTTGATTAGTTTAAAGGGGCAGTAGCACATTTTTTGCAAAATTTATTTTTTCAAATTTCCCATTTATAATGATAGTTTATGTCATTTAAATTAACTTTAGAGGGCAAAACATCTTATTACACAAACCATTTATCTGTAGTGGTAAAAAATGTGGCGTATAAAGCAAAAATTGCATGGCGGTCATTTTATTGTGAACACAATTTATTATTTTATATTACGAAAACGATTCCCATGGCTTTACCGAAACATGTGCACTCATTTTAAACTTTATTTTCCGAAGAGAGAAGGATGTTTTACTATTTCTTAAATTATTTTTCAAATACATTTCATCAACTTATTTCAGCGTAAAAACGTGCTACTGCCCCTTTAATGACAAATTATATGTTACCTTGTGAATAATCTATCAATACATATGTTTTATTATTCAAACAAGTTTAAATAAGTGGAAATACAGCATGTATCATCTCATACATAAAAGCAGGACGGCGGCCAGTCAGCGATAGAAACATCTCTTTAACCCTTTAGTTGCTTAATTCTTTAAAAGTCGATCTGGACCCTATGGCTGTTTCTGCAGGAAGGTTCGTTTATATATAGTGCCTAAATCTGATGGAACTGTTCACTGCTGCCTTTCCTAGCTTAATTATAGGCTCAAAAGCTACTTATGGATGCTGTACAGTTTAACACTTTAGTAGCAAGTTAAGGGTTAATAAAAGCAGCCAACTTGCAGTGAATGTTGTCATAGCGTTTGAATATCCTTGAGATCAAAGCATACCGAATGCAATAGTGCGAGACGTAACATTATCAAAGCTAGGTAATGAGCATAAAAGGTCCGGAATTCGTCGCACCCACTCATAATTGTGAAATGCGTTTCCCATGGCCGTGGGCAAGTCTGTTTATTTCCATAGCCCCAGATATGTACAGAACTTGTAAGTTTAGGGTTAATTTATACTTACTCAGAAATACGTTTTAGGGGCGGGATAGCGCAGTGGTAAGCACGTTCGACTTCAGATCAAGAGGTCCGGGATTCGAATCCCGCCAGGGGCACAGCAACTTTGTCTGCAGTAGAGAACTGTTCTACACGCAGTAAGGTTTGGGTGCAATGCCACACTGAAAAAGACCAGAGTAATGTGTTTCGTGTTTCATGTTTCAAAGGCATGAGCCTTCTTCATCAGACCTAAATAAATGAAAATATAAATAATGAAAATTATCAGCTTTAGAAACTGAGGTTGCATCATTCCTATTGCAACCTATTGGCCTCAAATCAGCTGGTTGATTAATTTGGTAAAAGAGAACAAGTTCTTTGGATCGTCGACTTCTTTGTTGCATGTTCATCAAGTAGACTGGTACGGTAGCAACGATCGGTTTTATTCATATCATCCTGCTGCAACGATCAGTTTTATTCATATCATCCTGCTGCAACGATCGGTTTTATTCATATCCTGCTGCAATGATCGGTTTTATTCATATCATCCTGCTGCAACGATCGGTTTTATTCATATCCTGCTGCAACCATTGGTTTTATTCATATCATCCTGCTGCAATTAATGATCGGTTTAATTCATATCATCCTGCTGCAACCATTGGTTTTATTTATATCATCCTGCTGCAATTAATGATCGGTTTAATTCATATCATCCTGCTGCAACCATTGGTTTTATTTATATCATCCTGCTGCAACCTATTTACATTCACTCTTTTAGCGGTCAATATGATCTCCCTTCCTAGCTAAGTTGGTTTCAGAAACCACATCAATATGTTAAATAATTGCAGCATATTTGTATCTTACATCATTACTGACGCATTATTTGACTTGTCAACAGGAAACAGAACCCATTTTCTCTAGTTGCAATTTCCGATAATACCTGCGTCAATCTGGAAGAGCCTATGAAAGGAATAAATTGCAAAATCCATGTCGGTCTATTTAACAATCTAGATTATTTCCATGATGTCATATTCCGTGTTACAAAGTAGCATTGATTTCAGCAGTAAACTTCAAAACCAATATACCGAATGAATAAATTGTAAAATCCATGTCGGTCTATTCAGAAATCTTGATTTCTTCCATGATGTTGTATTCTGTTACAAACTAGCATTTAATGTAGCAATAAAGGTTTAACAGATCGAGCTGCCACACCGCAAACTGATAAAGCAGTCACTGATAGTATTGTCCCTGTAATGAAGCCTGCGCTGAACAGTCAGCATTGAAACCATAGCACATTCGTAAAATTCAGATAGAAATAGTTTCGTCAATAGTTTGTAAAAGTCAATAGATGGTAAAATTCTGATAAATAGTTGTTACATCAGTAGCTCGGAAAAGTCAATAGTTGGTCGAATTCTGACAGAATATAGCTACGTCAATATTTCGTAAAAATCAATAGTTGGTAAAAGTCAATAGCTTGTAGAAGTCAATAATTTGTAATATTCTAAAAGATAATAGTTTCATCAGTTGTTCGTAAAAGTCAATAGTTCTTCAAATTCTGATAGAATATATAGCTAAGTCAATATTTCGTAAAAAATCATGAGATAAAATATATAGTCACATCAATATTTGGTAAGAGTGGCACCATCTTATATCCATTTGATTGCCAGGTTATATTTGGAAAAAGAAATCTTTGATAGTTGGATAAGTAGAGGGTTTGATGACAACTGCAAACTGATAGTCCGTGATTCATGGGTGCCTCGTCCATTCTGGAAATTGTCGGACATAAAACAGAGCGTTTTCGCCGTTTCTTTGCTCTGAAGGTCAGGACAATCGTCAAATGACCTTGGAACTGAATAGATAGGTTTAAGATAGTCTGAGGTTGTCACATTTGTCTGAATAAGTTTTCCACATCACTTCACGCTTGTTGGCATCCTATACTTCTTCCCAAGAACTGTGGTACCTCGAAAGCTTAAATGTTTTGAAAATATACCTACTTCGTTGGTGATCACAGTTTGTACACTTTGTCCTGATCTCCCTGCAAAAACCCTGTGTGGTAGGCAAAAACCCTAAAAGGTTTAATTGACTTCTTCTCTTAACCAATGGTGATATGAAGCTAAAATTTTCAGAAGTTTTTGTTATATCGGTGTTACAATCGTGGATAGGTGCTCTATAAGGATTGCTGAAAACAAATAGGGCGAGATGTGTAACTCCTAATATTAAATGACAAACATTTAAAAACATACCCACCCAAACCAAAGGTTACCAGTTTGAGGACTACATGCCCAATGGGTATTTCATACAAATGGTTAACTTATATATTATGCAACAATAGAAAGGCGACGCCATTTCCTGTGCAAATTAACCCTATCACCCTTTCAATAAAACTGAACATTCATAAAAACAAAAATGACGGAAGTGGAATATTGAAATATGAGACCCTCTAGTTCTCAAAACAAAAGGATAGTCAACCCTGTCAAATCAGGAATGATTCGAGGATTCAAGCTTTTATCTCTTGCATTCTGAGCAAAAAACCATTGGGCCAATAGGCAAATGAACCCCATAGTCACTGTCATAGTCATAGTCAAAGTCATGAGTAAAGAAAACACTGGTATAACAAGACAGCATTCTGAAGGTACATGTCCTTACTTACACTGAACCACTGACCACTGAACTGAATCACTAACCACTGAACTGAACCACTGACCACTGAATCACTGACCACTGAACTGAACCACTGACCACTGAACTGAATCACTGACCACTGACCACTGAATCACTGACCACTGAACCACTGACCACTGAACTGAACATTACACCAGTAGTGTCAATCAAGAGACCAAGAAGCATTAACATGCAGCAAGAATGCCACAAGTTCTAGAAGACAAAGGAACAGTGGAAGGGGTCATCATTGCCATTCTTGTTGGCAGACAGGGCTTAAGTGGTCAGGTGTCATTGGCAGGTACTTTAAAGGGAGAAAGATGGATACCATGATAGGAATCTTTGATTTTAGATTCACAAGTATTTGTGCCCTCAAAATCAACCTTTCTCTAAAAACAAAAGAACACTTTTCACTTGTAATCAGTTAAAGAGATAAAAGAGCGTTGAAGAACAAGGGGAAGAAAGGGAGCAGAAACCTGCTTCAACAAAAATAGGGGCAGGATAGCGCAGCGGTTAGCACGTTCAAATCCCGCACGGCAACTTTGTCTGCAGTAGAGAACTGTTCTACACACAGTAAGGTTTGGGTGCAATGTTACACTGAATTTCAGTGCAGTACCATGGTTCGTTAGTTCCAGGCGATGCTCGCAGGTTTCACTGCAAAGCATAGCCACATGACGTTGCAGGCTTTCTCCCTGCCTTGATACTAGCAACCGCGATATAAGTGAATACTCTTGAAAGCGGCATTTAACCCTAACTCACCTCACCTCACCTCAACAATAATACCATTTCGCCAACTTGACTAGTCAAGACCAAAAGAGCCTGTAACATTTGAGTGAAAGAAGAGCAGTCTGAACTGAAGAGCTCTTTCAGCGGTCGTCAGTGTTATTCTCGGTGCTGACATTTTCCTAGTTGTCTTTGTGTGCTTTGTATGCATGTGGAACTGAGAAAAATGGATATGATAAGGGAGCGATGTTAAAATTTTTATTTATTGCCAGATTCAATATTTTAGAGGTCATCAGTTTTATTCTCATTGCCTTACATGTCCCCAGTGGCCAGTGGTGCTTGAGAAAATAAATTGCAGTAAAGATACAGATGTTTAAAAACTTGTAGCGAGATTCAGTTGCAGTGCTTTCGTAGTCTGATATTTTCTAACTTTTGTTTTGGGTGCATAGAAATAGATGAGATAAACGAAGCAATGTTCAAAATTGTATTTATGGCCAGATTCAGTCTTTCAGCAGTCATTTTTTTAATTCTCATGTTTCTTGTGATCAGTCGTGTGGTCGAGAAAATGAAGGATAATACGGCTACAGATATTAAAGGGGCAGTAGCACGTTTTTTGCAAGTTTTATTTTTTCAAATTGCCCATTTATAATGATAGTTTATAACATTCATATTTACTTTAGAGGGTAAAACATCTTATTACACAAACCAATTATCCGTAGTGGTAATATTGATGTTATGTATAAAGCAAAAATTGCATGGCGGCCATTTTATTGTGAACACAATTTATTATTTCTAATGACAAAAAACGTTTCCCATGGCTTTACGGAACCATGTACACTCATATTTTAGCTTGATTTTCTGAAGAGGGAAGGGTGTTTTACTGTTGGTGACATTATTTTTCAATTACATTTCATCAACTTATTTCACCAGAAAAACGTGCTACTGCCCCTTTAAATTTGTTATTTATGGACAGAGTTCGGTTCATTTCCTCATATTGAAGCAAGAACTGCTTTTTGAAGTAATGACAAACAAAAGGGTTCAACATACAGAGCACCAAGCACATTGCTTATTGCACGTGGTTGCACGTGGTCCTGTGCACAGCTCAGTCGACCCCTATCAGTTAAGTTCAGCAACAACGGGCGTGGCTCGCTGGATGGGTGGGTTGCCCGCCTCATTGCTGAATGAAAACTGAGAGTTTGAAGGGTGATTCCCTGCCCCACACTGAGACATGAGCTGAGAGGCTCTTGGTGTCACCTTGGGCAAGGGACTTTATTCAAAATGTGCCTCTGTTCACTCAGCAGTACAATTGAGTACCTGGTTTGGAAGTGCAGGCAATGTGACAGATAACCTTCGAGCGCCTTAATTGGCAGCCCAGGTTGCATACTCCAAAGGGAGTTGAGAATAAAAAAGGAACGATGTTGGTCCTTACACCAGGGTAATAATGTGTGTAGCGCTTTGAGCATGGCCCTTTGTGTTGTGGAGTTCAGCACAATATAAGTATCCTCATTATTATTGCACTCACTATTGGTGATACGTGAAGACAATAGATTAGGAACATCAGCACACATAAGAAATATCCTCTCGTTCTAGAAAACAAAGGTAAACTCTTAAGCGGCCATCATTGATATTCCCTCGGGCCGACAAGACTGACGTGGTCAGTTGTGTTCTGGACATGTGGCATTTGGGAGAAAGATAGATGCTATTTACAGGGACAGTGATATGTGGCCAGGGGACTCAGAGAAATGGAGGCTATTAAAGGGGACGTTGATGGATGGCTTCAAAGGGAGACAATCAGGTAGAGAATAGATGGTTCCGTTCCTCTGTCACTTCGGTTAACACGACGGAGTGGAGGTACTAATAGATTGTACTTGTGGTAAACGTTTGTGCCAGATTGTTGAACTAAATGTGAAGCTACTTTTTATATGTGCCAGTATTTCGATTGTGATATTTGCCCCGTTTTAAACGAATTATGCCACCATTTCTTGGAAATGATAGCAGTTTGTTGCCTGAAATATGTTTTTGTAGAAACAACATTATATGGGTCACCAATATTGATGTAATTGGAAGTGAAGGATGCAGTCTGTATATGGAATCGATTATCTGAAGGAGGGCATATTTGGCAGTGAGTCATATAGATTTCAAAAGGTTCTGGAATTTTAAAGGTATCTTTTGCTGAGATGCAAATGATTCAAACCCCAGTTTCTTTGCGAAGATCTTAGTTCTCTGATCTTAATGAGAACTTCTTTTTTATGAATTATAAAAGGTAATTTTTATGGAGAATTAATCATTAAAATACAATATGAACACCATTTCACTTAAAGACGTGGGTCTGTGGGATTATTTTGTTTGTATATACAACATTTGACGGGACTTTTCATTGCACCATCACCTGTGTTTTGTTAGTTCTGGCCAAACTCTTATCGCAACCTTCTCCCTGCAATAATACTAGCAGCTCTGATAAGTGAAATACCCTTAAAAGTGGTGTTAAAGGGGCGCTGTTTTCTAATGGCACTAAACATATCTAAAAGGAAAAATAAATGCAACCAATTGTAAGACAATTCCTCCTCAATAAATTCTAAAGTTCTAAAACAGATGGTTATGGTTTGGCTAGGCATAGCGAATCCATTTCCCTTCCTCGAATTATTTAAAGGTGTTCACACGAAAATGGCCACTATCAGTTTTCCTTTTTTATGTGACACAATTTTTTAGGACAATGGATAATCGAGTCGTGTAATGGGCTGTTTTACACTTTAAAGTAAAATTATACTGCATAAACTTTTATAAAGGACAAATTTGAATATACAAAAAATGCAAAAAACATGCTACAGTGCCTTTAAATCATCTCACTCACTTCCTGATCAAAAGCTCAAGGGGGCGGGATAGCGCAATGGTTAGCGCGTTCGGCTTCGGATCAAGAGGTCCGGAGTTCGAATCCCGCCAGGGGCATGGCAACTTTGTCTGCAGTAGAGAACTGTTCTACACGCAGTAAAGTTTGGGTGCAATGCTACACTGAATTCAGCGTAGTACCACCCATGGTTCGCTAGTTCCAGTCGATGCTCGCAGGTTTCACCGCAAAGCATAGCAACATGGCTTTGCGGGCTTTCTCCCTGCCATAATACTAGCAGCCGCGATATAAGTGAAATACTCTTGAAAGCGGCGTTAAACCCCAACTCACCTCACCTCACCTCACCTCACCTCACCTCACCTCACCTCACCTCACCTCACCTCACCTCACCTCAAAAGCTCAAGATTCATTGCAATGCTCATTGTTAACCCCATGCTTTGTAACTCTTATGAATGCTTCATTTCTTAAACTCAATATGACCTTTTCAAATTCTGCCATTGGTGCCAAAAAGAATTATTTTTTCATCCTGAAGGTGAACCTGTATGATTAAGTATTAAAGGCGCTGTAGCACATTTTTTGCAAATTTTATTTTTTCAAATTTCTCATTTATAATGATTGTTTATGTCATTTAAAGTAATTTTAGAGGATAAAACATCTTATTACACAAACCAATGATCCGTGGTGGTAATAACGGTGTTGCGTATAAAGCAAAAATTGCATGGCGGCCATTTTATTGTGAACACATTTTATTATATTCGAATGACAAAAACAATTCCCATGTCTTTACGGAACCATGTACACTCATTTGCAACTTGATTTTCCGAAGAGAGAAGGGTGTTTTACTATTGTTGACATTATTTTTCAAATACATATCATCGACTTATTTTAGCAAAAAAACGTGCTACAGCGCCTTTAAAGTTATATTATTTTCTATCTTTTATGGAAAATTGATGGGAACAGGTTGAGAGCATTTCAATGAAATTAGCTTTAAAAGATTTGAAACTGATGAAATAATGTAATTGTGCCATCGTTAAAGTGAAGAAGGATTCCACCTGACACAGGCATTGAGCCACTTCATTTCTCCTGCAGGACTCTCAGGGTTCTCTTCTTTTGGAGCCAATTCCAGGAATTTGTTCTCATAACGGGAGCTCCTGAGACTAAAATAAAAATGTATGCTTGGACAATAGGGGTTGGAACATTGTACTGAATATGCTGTGTGATAATTGAATCTCCATGACAGAACTATTTAACTCTTATTACTTAAGTACACGTTCTAGGACTAACTTTTTGAGACAATTTCAAGACCTGTCAGTGGACAATCTCTGATCTAAAATTCCGTTTTCTAAAAATATGATAGCAGCAAAGACATCAGAACCAGATGCAATGAAGTGAATGTGTCGTGGTAATATAATATCCTCTAAAGACTATATTTCTTAAGTAAAGATCTCTGGGTTATACCAAGTCGTCAAACGAAACATCTATAAACTCATGACTACAACAGAGTCATTCGAGAATGGTTTAAAGTTCAAGACCATATTTCAAGTTCTAACCTAAACTGAACTTAAGCCTTCTTAACCAAAAGTTTCAAAACTTAAGAGCTCTGAAAACTTGCACTGTCTAACTAAACTGAGCTAAAGCTCTCTCAACTGAAGCCTTTTAAATCAATAATCCTAAATTGAGATCAGAAATTGAAAGTGCCACTTGTCCCAATAGTCTAAATAAACTAAGCTAAAGCACTCTCAAGTAAATTCTTCTAAACCAAAGATCCCAAAACTAAAGTTTTTCTGTGCCTCTTTTAAGCAAAGTCTAAGCTGAAATAAGATGAAGCTGAAATCTCAACACAAGATTCTCTCATAAAAAACTAAAGAGTTCTGAAACTAAAGTTTGATCAAGTCCCTTCTCTGCACAGTCTAACTATAACTGAGTTAAAACTCTCACAACCGGAGCCTTCTAAACCAAAGATCCCAAAACGAGTTCTGAAACTAAAGTTAGATCAAGGGGCTTACTGAGCTAAAACTCTCAACCGGAGCCTTCTAAACCAAAGATCCCAAAACACAAGTTCAGAAACTAAAGTTCGATCAAGTCCTTTCTCTGCACAGTCTAACTATAACTGAGCTAAAACTCTCTCAACCGGAGCCTTCTAAACCAAAGATCCCAAAACAAGAGTTCAGAAACTGAAGTTCGATCAAGGGGCTAACTGAGCTAAAACTCTCTCAACCGGAGCCTTCTAAACCAAAGATCCCAAAACGAGAATTCAGAAACCAAAGTTCAATCAAGGAGCTAACTGAGCTAAAATTCTCAACCCGAGCCTTCTAAACCAAAGATCCCAAAACGAGTTCTGAAACCAAAGTTTGACCAAGGCCCCTTCTCTGCACCAAACCATCTCCAGAAAGACCTCATCACGCAAATGTTACTCGGCCATATGTAAAGGTCATTGCAGGTTCTGGCACTTTCTAATTTCTCCAATCTACTCTACATTAGTGGCACCAATGCCTGACAAGTATGGATTATGTTTTGCATATTGAGTTAGCTGACTGGATCTGACAGGTGACATTTCTATAGTGGCCTGTCTGGCAATCAAGAGTTGTGAGATTGGCGCCCAGAGAATCCTATCTTGTGTCCTCTCACATATTCTGTCATAATTGCTGTCAGAAATGTTTAAGATATCTTTGTCACATCTTTGGATATGTCTTTTTAACCCCATAACTGCTTTAGGTTTAAGTATTTCAGTTCTCAAGAGCCTTTTCCATGTATTTGGAAGTCTTTAATTAACCTTTATTGATTTCTTATCAATTACAGATTGATAAAAATTTAATTCTAATTTTAGAACTTCATTTTGACTTAATAACATTATGTAAGTATATTAAAGTCCAACCAAATATGTTAGAAGTTTAAAAAATATTTTACCACTTTTATCAAGTATTTTTTATAAATGATAAATTCTGACAGTTCACATATCTGATAATTGATTTGTTTACATCTAATATTTTGAAGGTCGTACTTAGTGTATCAGGGACTTTGTTAAAAGGTTAATTGTGTCAGTGACCAAAAATTTTAAAAACAACTTAATCAACTTACTTATTGAAAGATTATTGAACAGTGACCAAAGTCCATATGTAATAAGTCACTGTGATTGATTTACACGGTAATTAAAGCACAATCAAAGTTCCGCCTTTTGCCTCTTAACAACGTAAAACATGGCGGCACTTCCTGTCTCTCTGCTCTGAGACTCCCTGATGACAGATCTGCTGTCACGATGTTCATGTCCGTGGCGACCGCGTCCACTTTAATTGACGACACGGAAGTTCAGATAAGAATAGGAAGAGTTATGGGCCTTGTTCGTGCTCACAAATAACCTGTATCGGAACTCCATGACGGATGTCATTCTCCAGGGGGATGTCAGACTTTGATAATCGCTGATATTTGACGAGGCTTGTTGCTGCGCGGGTGTAATTACACTCCGCCTTTTGAATTACAGTAATTAGCCGATCTGTCTGACTAAGAGTATGTATAGCCCTGTTGGTCAAACATGGGATCTGGCTTAAGAGGCTTACACTCACAACAAACAGATTTAATATCTGGTATTTATTTAGATAACGTGGAACATGCCGTGTTGGATTAGCCATCATTGTTATGACATATTAGCAGGACTCGAGAGGATTATTTTGACTCTGGGGTATTTCACTCCAATTTTAGAATGAGGAGTAAAATAACAACAAAAAAAGATCAAGGAGTATTTCCTGTCGCAGACAATAGCGCATAACTGTTTGCTATGCTGAGTTAGGGCCATCACATAATTTAAAAGTGCCCTAGACCTGCTTTATTAAACCCCCGATGATTTGGGGTATGTAGTAATTAACCAACGATTCCATCTGTCCTTCCGAAGACATTTTTTTGCTTGTTAATTATATGAACAGTTAAATGTCATGATAGTAACATTGTTTTAGGGATTGCTGTAAAAGAAAGTGTCCCCCGAACATGGATGGTTATTATAATGACAGCTAATTCAGAAAAATTCGAAAATGTTGTTTTAAATACAGATAGCTGTTGTTATTCGAGATGTAAAGATCGGATATGTAGAACTGAAACAATATTTGACAATTACGTTCACGCATGTAAATAAAATGTAGCTGTAATGTATTCTGAGGAAACCCTCATTGATTAAAATTTGTTGACGTATATCTGAATTATCCATGCATATTTTATGCAGATAGGCATCTTATCTAAAGCCCTGACTTCAGTTAAAGTACCATTCATGGATAAGCCATTTAGTTGCATAATTGTTGACAGTATTTTAAAGGGGCAGTAAAAAAATTTTGCAAAATTTATTTTTCAAATTTTCCATTTATAATGATAGTTTATGTCATTTATATTTACTTTAGAGGGTAAAACATCTCATTACACAAGGGCGGGATTTACTTGCTTTTCCGAAGAGAGAATGGTGTTTTACTATTGGTAACGTTATTTTTCAAATTCATTTCATCGACTTATTTGAGCCAAAAAATTCTTTATTTCTCTTTACATTCATGTCATGTCATTCATGTAGACATTATTTTTCAAATACATTTCATCGACTTATTTGCGCAAAAAAAAGTGATACTGTCCCTATAAGCAGGACATTTTTATTTGCCATTCTATCCATTCTTTCAAAAATAAGACGAAAAATAGAAAACAAGATTTTACATGAATTATTATAGAACGATGATTGATGTGGATTCAAGAGAAAAATATTGACCGAGGATGATATTTATTGCTTAATGAAATAATGGTTTTGAGGACATTTTCAGATATCTTGAATTTTGACCATCATTATTAAATAACCACAAATAAATTGTGTTTCTGTGTCCGTGTCGGTGTTCATTTCCTCGCCATGTCTCCACTTGACCTACAACTTAGTGTGCATCTCCTCTGATTGGAGATGTCCCCACGATGGAATTGTCACATGGATGCTGACGTGTTTCCACGGGTATCAGACGACCATTTCCTCCTGTAGGTCCTTAGGAGGACAATCTTACAGGTTATCTTTCACTCCGTCACACTAAAGCTATCAGCTGCACATGCATCTTGACAGTTTATAGTTAGTTTGAACGTAAGGGAAGTTTGGTCTACAGGATATCTAACTCTTAGGCGGAGACATGGAGCTAGTTTTTAGCTCATCAGATGGGCCCTCCTCCGGCGTCATCCCACATTTCTTATTCCTTCTCCAGAACCGTTGCATCCCTAAAGATGAAATTTTTGGTACCATGGGGGTCCAAATTTTTACATTTATCCTCTGCCCCCCCACCTCCAACCCCCACCCCGTCACATCTCTTGGCAGTCTTGTCAGTTTAAATGGAAGATGGGTCTTACAGAGGGGGCGGGTTAGCGCAGTGGTAGCATGTTCGGCTTCGGATCAACAGGGCCGGGGTTTGAATCCAGCCAGGGGCTCAACTACTTTGTCTGCAGTAGAGAACTGTTCTCCACGCAGTAAGGTTTGGGTGCAATGCTACGCTGAGTTTCAGCGCAGTACCACCCATGGTTCGCTAGTTCCAGCCGATACTCGCAGGTTTCACCACAATGCATAGCCATCATGGCGTTGCAGGCGTCTCCCTGCAATAATACTAGCAGTCATGATATACATGAAATAATCTTGAAAGCGATGTTTAGCCCCAACTAACCTCACAATACAGTTAGTCTTGTTTAAAACTGTTCCTGCTCTGAGAAATAACACGAGAATTAACCACAATTTATCGACTTGAACTCAAAAGTTAACCTTTCGTAAAAAATCGCCCTGTGGTGTATCCAATTTACATGGATTTCTTTCAAAAGGCAGAGATTAATCCCACTGAAACCCCCAACCCTCTGTGGCCCACCTAGATCCTAGAGTCGATCCTGACACTCAAGAAATACATCTCATTTTTTGGAATTTTATTTCTTCAATTGTTTTTTTTATAACAATTTTTTTTTACAGTTTTATTGGGACAAACTGAAGCATTCATAAAATGTCTGAAGTTTCCTGACCTTAATTTGGGCATCAAGTGTTCAGATTTTTTTGTTCAGTGATTGTTCTGCTTTAAATTGTTTAGATTCAACATTGTGATAGAATTTAGTGAACATTACGAGAAATATGAATCTGTTCATATGAAATATGAATCTGAAGTTCAGTAGGTCATGGCAATTTTAATTCAACACGAAGTCTAGAATGGATAAATTGAGTTTTGATTTGAATCTTTGAAATACAAACATTAGACGTGTATACAAACAATGTTTAATACATAAAAAAGATCAAACTCATATCTGAACTCTACCGATTTTATAATACAGTAATACTTAGCCCATAAAAACTTTATAGATAGATATATATTTGAAGTTCACTATACCAAGTTTCTTTGATTTAAGTCAAATTTTGTTATCTGCTGGATTTTGACTCTTGAGGTAGCTTGCTTCATTTCTCTTTCTGTAACAAAAACACTAAAAATAAACATTGTTATTGATTTTCTGAGAAATCCCTCTCTACAAGTTATAATCTTGATTCTAATTTCCTAGAATGCGTTGTTTTGGGACAAACGTAGGGAAAAGAGTAAAGTACATTACTCGCACTTGAAGAAACACATGAAACATCACAAATGCACATGTTTTTATACGAACACTATTCGAAGTGTTTCCTGCATGCATCATCGACAGCAACTGCGCTTGATTAGTTTAGGAAACATTATCCAAACACAAATCAGGACGAGAATACCATATACAAGAGACACTTTTCTGACTTCTGGGAGTCGTAACGTAATTACGAGAAAGGTGAAAGTATCTCTGCCGAGCAGCTGACTGACGGAACAGTGTTTACATGATCCACTTATACATCATTGATAACTTGACACGTGCCTCTGTTTATGTAATCTGATATCACGTACAAAGAGCATCCGATGCTACTCCAAATCCATACTTTCTTACCTCAGCCTGGAAGATTTTTGCCCGAATTGACAGAAATAAAATTAGCCCAAATGAAGCTACGATCCATTTGAGGCGTCAGAGGTTCGACTTATTGGACTATTTTGCGTATGGTTAGAAGCAAGTGCTAATTGTTCGATGATGCTGTCCTGTAGTTTGTCCCCTGGAGATGCTGATACTCAAAGTGGCGAAGTAGTCGCATGAATTATTTCTTACTCCCTTGAGACTTCCACAAGCTCTGATGGCCTTCCACCGTGTGCTGAGAACAAGACTATGATTTTCCGGTGTATAATTGATTTAAATTTGCCAGTGTGTCCCCCTGATATGGACACAAGGCGGAATTACACGTCCATGCTCGCTTCGCTTGAAGACGAGTGAGCTTATCACGGCAGAAGTTCATTAATTGCCAAGGGAATTATGGGAGCTTGTTAAACATTGGACGTGTACATATATCAAATTGTATTCTATATCTGCGACCATGTGACCGTTGTTACCGCTGGTTCGGGAACGAGTCATGTTTCACTAATCAAATATTGGAACCATGTATCCGGGCCTGTATGAAGTCCGTATTTACAGGTAATCATATTGTCGTACCTGTTCTTTTTACCTATGTTTTAAATGATATTTTCACATTTTGAAAATCATTTTGTATTAACATGATATGTATTGTCTGTTATTACTTCAACTTACTTCAATGGTTTCTGGGTGTACTAGAAGCAGCATTGAATTGTTTTAATCACTTCAATATACTTCAATGTTTTCTGGGTGTAGCATTGAAGCAGCATTGAATTGTTTTAATCACTTCAACTGTTTAAGAGGCATTCTAGAAGTTGGTGCTGAAGAGAATTTATGGATGATCAACTTCTTTATTACATGCATGATAACTGTATAAGGATCTATACCAAAACGTCATGTTTAATAAAGAAGTTGATCATCCATAAATATCCTCGTCTTCTCTACAACACCAACTTCTCCATTATAATCCTGATAGTATTTTCTTAGCTGTGTGTACATCTATGGAATTAGTTTTACCCACTAATTATAAACCTGACGACAGTACTTGTGTCTCGAAATATCATATCTGGGTGTAAAAGAAGAATATATTTAATTGTTTTAATCCCTAATTATAAATCTGATATTTTTGTCTTTATTTCAAATAATTCTGATTACCTGATACAAATTTTAGTTGATTGTCGAGATTGATAACCTAGCTGATATTATCAGCACGTCTTCTCTTGATACTGCTTATAGTAAAATGCCGAATAATGTCGTAATGTTTATTATTTGATGAACACTTTTAAACAATGGTAGAACATATCTTTAATTCATAATTATTTTCAATACTTATATTTAAATTTTATATTTTATGTAAAAAATATTAAGTTCAAAACATGTAATTTGTTTTTAATGAAACTGCCTTGTCACATTCAATTAATAATATTGCATGCAACTATGACATTTCAATTTTGAAGAGAGATTTTGAATGATTTTATTCATTATTGAACAGATATCAAGAAAACATATGTTCAATTAAAAAATAAATTTAAGAAGGTTTAATAAAAGAGAGTTAATTAAAATTCTGTAAAATATAAAGAGTATAATATTATTGTCTATTCATTTTTCTTTGCCATTAAATACTGCAATAAAACAATAACTCACTCATTCCATTTTCTAATTGTTACAACTACAATAAGTCCTCACGTGCTAAAATCATTGACACCATAATAAAATAATCTCTTAATAATAAAGTTCTCACAATGGTAGAGAAAATGTCGTTCCCAAAGTTACCCTGTAAAAGTTTATTCAAAAACCAACAATGAACACATATCTCATTGCAAGAGAGTCTTTAAATTTCTTGATTGTATACATGCTTGATTTGTCCTGTAGGAGTTCTCTAATCGCCAACATAATGGGAAATCTACACCGACAATATCCGATACACTTTCAAACACTCAAGTGCCACCAAACAGCCCCTTGAAACAGAATGAGGCTTGAATAGATTCCTGATATCTTCTCTTCAATGTCTTGTCTCTTTAAGCTTTAAGAAGTTACATTTTGCCGTTCTCCAAGCAATTTCAGTTGGCTAGAGATTCAGAGACTATATATGCAGTATATAGCAACATAAAGTAAGATTTTACAGCAATGCTAAATTGTAATTCTGTCTAGAGTCATTTAGCATGCTTCATTAAATAAGTGTCTGGGCTGTTATTTTTTCAGCAGACTGTATGACCTGACTTCTTGAAGACCAGACGCTTATTTAGAGACCCGACGCTTATTTAGAGAGCCAGTGCTTATTTAGAGAGCCGACGCTTATTTAGAGAGCCGACGCTTATTTAGAGAGCCGATGCTTATTGGAGACTGAATGTTCGTTTGAGACCCAATGCTTATTAGAGATCCAACTCTTATTTAGAGAATACTCTTGAAAGCGGCGTTAAACCCCAACTCACCTCACCTCATTATTTAGAGACACAACGCTCATTAGATGATATGATACCTACTTTTACAAATTTGAATTCCTTGCTTGCAGGTTTCACCTCACTACAATGTTACAATGGTGTTGCAGCCTTTCCTCTTGCTAAAATACTTGAGTTTCTGTCTTGATTGCATGTATGGTTGATTGCCATTAAGGAGTCTAATAGCCAACATAATGAGAAATCTAATCTAACACTTAGACTCTTAAAACATTTTTAAAAAAATATTGAAATATTGAAAATATTTTTTCCATTTCTTACAGTCTCCTTTTATTTTCAATATTTAAGAAAATGGTGATATTTTCAGAATAAATACTTTTTTCATAGTCTGAGTGTAAGACTATGAGAAATCTACACAGTCGATATCCAATACAGTTTCAAACAGTGGAATACCACCAGATAACTCTTGAAACAAACATCTTGAATAGATTCCCGTTTCTTTAATCTGTTACTGCCTCTTGGTTGATTCAACTGTTACAGGTTTAACTCGGTGTAGGTCTGTAGGCAGTGAAACCCACCAGGGGCACGGCAACTTTATCTGCTGTAGAGAACTGTTCTACATGCAAGGTTTGGGTGCAATGCTTCACCATCAGTGCTGTACCGGGGATGTAGCTCAGTTGGTAGTGTCCACTCATCACCCAGGGGACCGGGGTTCGATCCCCGGTCGCGTCATACCAAAAGACGTTAAAAGATGGGAGTTGTTGCTGCCTTGCTTGACACTCAGTATTATAAGGACAGAACAACGCTTGAACTGGCGCTGCACTGTGGCTGCCGGGTGCTATTTGCACACAATGAATTTCCCATGTACACTGTATTACGGAATATAAAGAGTTATTATTATTATCATTACCATCCATGGTTTGCTAGTTCCAGCCAGTGCTCACAGGTTTCAGTGCAGTGCAGTCATAGTGGTATTGCTTTCTTTCTCCATACAATAATACTATTTATTACTCAACCGTGGTAAGATCACTCATTAAATAACAATGAGTTGATTACACACATGTGTGATACCACCGCGTGCTGCCGTAATGTCATAATCGGCGCGTGACGTTTTTGGTTGACGTCACAATGTTTGCAGCGCGACTGCAATAGTGGGTGACCTATTTGCAAGTAAGCGTCACTAAAAACGACTTTCTTGCAATTCAGCGCTATTTACATTATTGAGTAATAAATAAAATACTAAACTCGGTCCCGTTTGATAACATGTTTATGAAACTCGTGATTGGCATCGGTATTTAACTCGCTTTCGCTCGTTAAAATACCAAACCATCCACTCGTTTCATAAACATGTTATCAAACGGGACGTCGTATTCTATATGTACCATATTCCATCTAGTAAGCGCCCGGGCGCTTAATTTTCCAGCACCCCTTGACCCCCCCACACTTATTTAGGCCGACACTTTTTGGAGACAAGGTGCTTTTTTAGAAAATTTAAGTTAACTAAGGAGGCATTAATCTAATGGTTTAGACCAGGCGCTTATTTCATTAACTGCACTTGACCCTGGCATTTATTGGAGACCCGACGCTTATTAGAGGAAATATGGTATATGTGAAATAATCTTGCAAACCTCACTCCACCCCACTTTCAATACGCTTTCAATTCTTGTTCTATATGGAGAGCTTTGTCATATTCTCCATCGCCTTTATTCATGTATAATTATATATAGCCTTCAATATAATAATCATTGGCTGTTTGGAAAAAATAGTTGCTGCGTCGGTTATCTTTAATGTTAGCAATCACACTTCTTTGCTTTAGATTATCATAATATGTCATTTAGAAGCAGAATGGATGCTATCAAATAATATCCTCAGTGTGTTGAAACTTGAGATCTCATATGCTATCAAGACTCGACCATAAATAAAATCATAGGTATGTTTGTGGTACCAATACATATGTGTTCAGAGAAATATCATTGATTTATGATTTCAAGAAGATGATATTTTTTTATTTTCACATGAAATTTTGAACATATCTCTTCTTCAGTTTCTTTGATGTGAATTGCATTTGGCACATTTGTTTGACATATTGAAGCCTGAAGTCTGTATCCTGCATTTCTCCCATACAAAATCACTTTTAATGTAATTTGACAATACATGGTAAATGTGTTTGAAATTAAAAGAAAAATCATTTCCTCTTTTAAGGGAATTTCATTTATTGAAATTTGACTGTAAAAGTATATGTTATTTTATCTAAAACGTTTAAATGAATGCTATTCATTGTTCAAGGAGTAAAATTCATTGATATATTTTTTCTTGTCAGCACATGAAATTGAGGGGTTTTTTTTAAATCAAAAAGATAAAATCAATTTTGTTGTTCCAAAAATAACATTTAGTGATATATTAAGACTAGGATGTACATTTGGTTGAGCAATTATTTAAAACCAAAACAGGAAGAAACGTCATTGATTTTTACAAAATTGGAATATTGTTTTATTTTCACATGACATTTTGAACATACGTCTTCTTCAGTGTGCATTTGGCACAATTCATTGACATGTTAAATCAAAAAGTTGTAATTAATTTATTTGTTCAAGAATTAAAACATATGATGTATTGACCAATGACCATTATGCACTGTGAGCACATCCATTGAGTTGTTCTTTAAAATCAAAGAGATACAAATATATTTTGGATTCCAAGAATAGCATTTAGTGATATATATATATAGTCTAGTCCAGGATGTTCATGTTATTGAGTAATTGTTTAAAACCAAAATAGTAAAACCTTATTTTGTGAATAACCTTCATTTACGGGACTTGACTTTGAAATTAAATAGAACTAAATTTGCATGATGATGATACACAACATCACAGCAGTATCTTTTACTGTGTGGAGATGGTTTTACTGGTTGATGGTTATGTTTTACTGTTTGATGGTTATGTTTTACCGTTGATGGTTATGTTTTACTGTTTGATGGTTATGTTTGATGGTTATGTTTTACTGTTTGATGGTTATGTTTTACTGGATGGTTATGTTTTACTGTTTGATGGTTATGTTTTACTGTTTGATAATTATCAAAATTATCACAACAGTTTTATGGTACACAGTGGTTTAGTGGTTAGCATGGTCACGCCAAAGGCCCGAGTTCGAATCCCGGTGGTCACACCAAAATATTTTGACCTGGGTCTCATACTGTGTTGTGTCTGTGGGCAAGGCACTTCATCCATTTTGCACTCAGTCCACCCAGCTGTTTATAGGGATACGAGAAGTACGGACCTATACGGTCGCACGGAGTGCTAAGTAGTGGCACCGAAAGTACAATTACCTCAAGATGTTATGTTGTGCTTTGAGTAACTACTTAGCAGATGGATATATGCTCATTACAAGCGGACAGTTATTATTATTTCACTATTTCAGAATCAACGACATCATTGTGAAAGTGAGTGATGTGGATGTATCCAGCTGTACCCATGCGGAGGCGGTCGACGCCCTCAAACAGGCCGGCTCTCGGGTCGTACTGGTACGTAGCAGTGGAACTTTAATTTCTCACCATGTAGCAAAACTTAAGAAATTCACCCTGTGCCCCAGGTACCTATCAACACAGTGCAGTGTCAGTTCGAGACTTGGTTTGATCTCATCATGCTGAATGCTAAGTAAGGAAACAACCACTCCCATCTTCTAACGTCTTTTGATAAGACAGAGATTCATCTGTGGCCGACTGGATAAGCTGCTGCCATAGGTGCCTGACTCTGAAGCTGGGTTTGAATCCTGTTAGCTAGGGGTTACTGCAGGGAGAGATAACATAGAGTCTAACATTTAAACTCTGAAGTGATTCTTTGTGTGTAAGTTTTGAAATTTTAATAAAATGGAAATGAAATAAAAAGCAGCCTCTTAGATGTGTTCATTAAACTGTGCTCCGTAGAGACTTGCTTCATTGTAGACTTGCCTCGACTCTTAGAAAGAAAAAAAAGAGTCTGGATGATAGACTAGGATAGGTAGTGCGTTCCCAAATTTACTTACGTTACGGTACATAGATAGGAATCAAACCCTGTGTTTCCAGGTGAAGAGTGGATACTCTACTTGCTGTGCTATTTATATATGTATATATATATATATATATATATATATATATATATCAAATGAAAGTGAGATCACTGATAGAGTTGTGTACTGAAGTTCTGTTCAAATATCCATAATTCGAACAGTGAAAGCTCCCTCGAGTATTCTTGGATATCTAGGATATCGAGTCGTTAGTATGAACTATAATTAGAAAGAATTCCAGTACCTCTGTTATTTCTGTGACACAGGGGATACACATCAGTATTCATTGTAATGCAGAAACATTGATTTAAATCTCTACTGTCTCGAAGGAATAAGAGGTGTTACTTTAATGCCTTATGTCTCACAGGAGGTGAGGTGAGTTGGGGTTTAATGCCGCTTTCAAGATTATTCCACTTATATCGCGGCTGCTAGTATTACGGCAGGGAGAAAGCCCGCAACGCCATGTGGCTATGCACTGCGGTGAAACCTGCGAGCAGCGGCTGGAACTAGCGAACCATGGGTGGTACTACCCTGAAATTCAGTGTAGCATAGCACCCAAACCTTACTGCGTGTAGAACAGTTCTCTACTGCAGACAAAGTTGCCGTGCCCCTGGCGGGATTCGAACCCCGGACCTCTTGATCCGAACCCGCTAACCACTGCTTTCTCCCTGCCGTAATACTAGCAGCCGCAATATAAGTGAAATACTCTTGAAAGCGGCGTTAAACCCCAACTCACCTTGAGTGGAAATAGGAACTAATTAGATGAGTAAGATGTCTGAATGAGCACACTCTTAATTTGTCTGGTTGTCCATTAATGTCTTTAATAATAAAGTGAACAAGTGTATGTGCATATTAGTAATTAGGTCGTCTCCGTACTTCATAAACTTCTGTCATAAATTATTTGAGCATAATTATGGGTGATGAAAGTAATCAATTTCTTTTGACTAAATCCTTTTCAAATATCTTTTCCTGAAACGTTGAAGGGCTTATACTTAGTAATTTAGTTTTATCGAGTTATTAGTGAACTTAAATTAGATAGAATGTATGCAATTAAAACTCTAAATGAAGGAGAACAAGTTCTGTGGATAATCAACTTCTTCATTGTTATAGATTTCAGTATAAATAATAGCACTGTTATCTAACAAATGATAATATAATTTCAGCAAGAAGAATGTAAATGTTCGTAATTACGTTTTTACATCTGATGGGTTGGGTTGATGTACATTTAACAATTAATAGGTTTGATGTGCAAACAAACATGAAAAAGAATTTTTTTTATTCATATAAATATATTCATGGATTCAAATCAGCATTCTTGTGTACTTCAAGAATACATTAGTAGATCTTAGGACATTAGCACCAATATCCTTGGTATTTTTATCTTCAATCACAAGGTGGAAGTGAAAATAAAGAAATGAGTGCATTATGTTCAACATGAGTCTGTGACACTTCATTCTATTCCTCTCTCTGAATGTACTGAATGTATACAATAGGAAGTTTTTGAGTTACTGAAAATTAACCGAAATGTCTCCGGTCACAGCTGATCACCTTGTCTGACTGCTAGGAAAGATGGTAACCTCCCAAAACTTCTACATGCCAAAACTTCTACAGACTAAAACAACACAGTTCAGGGTCCACTGCACATGGTCCTGGGCTGTTCCATTATAAAATAGGTAATTCCATAATTCTGCCCTGACCTTTTGTAGGAGTATTGGCATGTAGAAGTTTTGGGAGGTAAGCGGAAAGATCACCTAACTGACTGCTAGGAAAGAGAATTTTTACTGATTTCAGTGTTTTTAAGGAATTTTAGGAAAATTGTTAGACCCAAGAAAATAAGGTTGATTTTCAGGAAGGTTATCACCATTTATCTGCTTTCTTTTTCATCAGCGTTCGACATCAGACATTTATAAATATTCAATTTCAAATTGAAAATAGCCCACGAACATTTCAGTATTTTGCCAACTCTGTATTTGAATTGTTGTCAACTCTGTTTTGTCCACAGCTGGTGAAGAGACTGAAGGCATCCATCGAGAACATTGTCGAGATTGACCTGAAGAAAGAATCAAAAGGTCAGAAATTTGGAAAATTTTACGCAGAGTTTTCGAAGCTTCGTTAGATTATAATAACAGATTAAGTTTGTTGTTGCTTTTAATTTATGAAAATATCTGCAAGAAGAGATTTTGATTTCCTGTGCTCCTTATCTTGTGAATCTGCTCCTTTTAATTACCTAAGTTTGGTCCGAACATCCTGTTCATGCGGGAATTGAAAGGAACGGGTCTTATGGAAAGAGCTAATTTAGTTGTCGCTCAGAGTCCATCCTCGGTTACCCATGGTTTTATATAGGCTCTGTTACTCTCCACTAAATCACCCATGGGAAACCTTATCAGAAGAATCTGTACTCAAATTACCCGCCCTTGGCCGGCGTGAGCCAATCAAACTGCTACGCAGCTTGGACCTGCGAGCCAATGATAATTTATATCACTTCGTTTCAAAGCAAGCAAGGTCATTTTGTTAGCCATCCATCACCGGTTATTTCCCTTGACTATTTCCGTCTTGAGCATTGTCTTTGGTTACTGACTTCGTCACGCCGGCCAAGGGCGGGTTATTTGAAAACAGATTCCCCTGATAAGGTTTCCCATGGGTGATATAGTGGAGAGTAACGGAGCATATATAAAACCATGGGTAACCGAGGATGCTCAGAGTCTAAAATACTCAGGTTCTCTGGAAGCTTTTATCTATGTATGGCACTTACAGCAATCTTAGTTAGAATAGATTTTAGAAATGGAGGGCAAGATATTTTCAATTCTTACCTACAGGAGTACATAACAGGGGGTCAAAAATCTGTAAGTCTGGGGGCATTGACTTTCGAATTTACCTTTGACTCAACAAAAAAAATCACCAAAAGTCATTCATTGACTTGCCTTTCTTGAAGAAAAATGTCACTTAAAGAATTGGCTCGACTTCAAAATCGAAGGTTTTCCATGGAATAACTTGCAAAATAGTGCATCTACCGGGATACGAACTCATATCAGTCGTAGGTTCCACGCCAAACCGTCTGATTAGAGCCCGTAGACACACGTGTTCGAGCGCAATTCAGGTAGCCAATCAAAAGATCCCAACAAATGCTTGATGCGAGAAGCTAGGGGCAGATAACTCCAAACAGCTATCCTTTTGTCTGTTCCGAATGCTTTCAAAACAGCGACCGTTTAAATACTATGATGTGATTGGTCAGTTACTTGACTGGGCTTTGGCTGCGCTAAACTGGTTTGGAACACACGCCTATACGGGATGTTCTCAGACCTTGTCGCGAGGAATCTACAGAACCTGTTCCTATCCCGGTAGATATATTATTTTGCAAATTTTATTCCTCGGAACAAGGTCAATTTTAATCAGACTGAAGAAAAATGTTACTTAAAGAATTGGCTCAACTTTCACACACAGCTCTGTGACCTTAAGCTTGTAGGGGGCGGGATAGCGCAGTGGTTAGCGCGTTCGGCTTCGGATCAAAAGGTCCAGGGTTCGAATCCCGCCAGGGGCACGGCAACTTTGTCTGCAGTAGAGAACTGTTCTACACGCAGTATGGTTGGGGTGCAATGCTACACTGAATTTCACCCATGGTTCGCTAGTTCCAGCCGCTGCTCGAAGGTTTCACAGCAGTGCATAGCCACATGGCGTTGCGGCCTTTCTCCCTGCCATATAAGTGAAATACTCTTGAAAGCGGCGTTAAACCCCAACTCACTCACTCACTCACTGTGACCTAGTACAAATATCTGCCATATGTTTACTTCCTGTCTCTGAAAAGAGTTTTTGACCCCTGACATAATCAAGAAATTGATTTGTACAGTTGGAGACAGAGACGAGTTGTAATCTGTGTGGATCAGCCGACATAAGTCTGTATGTCTTACAATAATGATGGAAGTAATCTATGTAATGTCTTGACTTACTTCGTCAGTTTGTATGTGAACTTATCTTTACAAATCACGATAATTATAGATACGATAGAACAGATAATCCTTGAAGCTTCATCTCCCAAATCTCTTAGAACAAATATGTCTACAGTAACTTTGGATTCCTCTTACATTATGAAGTGAGATGAGTGAATTAAACAAATTGGAGTGTATTTAAAATGATTCAATTGAATGGGATCATTCAGATATTTGCATTAAATCATATTTCATGACGACCATCTTGTTTTGTCATGTTCATTTCATCAAGTATTAGAATAATCAAATCCAAACCAGAATCTTTTTATTCCAGATTTCCATGACTTTGTTAATCTTATATATTAGTTTTTGCAATTCCTTACAAATGTTTTCTAGATGATTTCATTCATTGACAGAATGTTTAAAAAAAATTACCTTCCAAATCTTATAAATATCTCTATTCAATGTATGAATCACCAAGATACAGTCACTGGCATTGTCTATCATAACTTGTCCCTTGAACGGTATTAGACATGTCCTGTCAAAGGTCAGCATGCTTGGACATTGTGGAGTTGTATTTATTCTCCTGGGAACCCCATGTCCAATGTCCAGGTTGAGCGTAATGTCTTCTGTACATGTCCACAAAGTTCAAACCAATGTAGGAAATACCTAGATAGAGTCCCTGATGCCCTGAAAGAACAACCTTCTAATGATCTAGGGAAGTGACCTGTTGATGGCCATTCTCTGGATGTTCAGGAAATTATATTCATTGCCTTAGGGAGCCGTGTCACTCCTTGTGTCCAGAGCAGTGAGTCCCGCTCTTTGGAAATTTCGACATACCCCCACCCTTCCCCACTTTATAATTTAATGTGACAACCCTTTGTGACAACCCCCTGTGGAGCAAAGTGGTGTAGTGGTTAGCATGCTGGCCTCTCACACCAGGTCTGGGTTCAAATCCGGGTGGGGACACCAAACATTTGTGACCTTGGTCTCATACTGTGTTGTGTCTCTGGGCAAGGCATTTCATTCACATTGCACTCACTCCACCCAGCTGTATAAATTGGTACCTGAAATAAATGTACGTGGCTTTGTGCGCTTTTGCAGCTTCCAAAGTACTATTATGGTAATGTGAACCTCATTGAGCATGTATTCATGTCTGGATAACTTGCACAGTATAAGTATCCATTATTATTTGATAATTCCTGGACCTATGCAGAGCGATCTGTTTGATTTGTAAACTCTTCAGAGATGTCAATATATGTGACCTTCCATTGGTCTCACAGCCCACCTTGGACATGGTTTCTGAAGTTACCCGGTAGTTCTAATTACTGTTGTGCACTATCATAAGGGATTTATCCTGTCAATGGAGTCCAGGAAGTCCTGTTCTAGGCTCCACTGATCGCCCCCAGGGAGATGTAGTTGAGGACAGTGTCCACTGGGCCTGTTATCTACTCATTGGTGTTGGATGAATCCATCTCCCTCTCCCCCTCCCCGCCCCCTCCCCCTCCCCCTCCCCCTCCCCATCCATCTCCCCCCTCCCCCTCCCCCTCCCCTGTCCTGAAACTGTTAGTCAATGTTTAAAGCACTTTTATTCAGACAGGCATTCAGAACCACAGATTCCATGACCTTGGAAATGTTCATCCAACATTATTGATTGTTATTCTACATATTTTCTGTGAAGATAAATCATGTGTGGTCATAGAGAACCAACCACCTGGTCCCCAGGGGCTTGACCTGTCCATGTTAACAAACTATGACCAATCATTAGTGTCAAAGAATAACCACTCACACATGGATTGTCAACTCAGAGGCGCCTAAGTTTTTTGCTGGTTAAACACATTTTAATATACATTTTGAAAAGGATAAGGGCACTTGACCTGTCCATGGTAACAAAATATGACCAGTAATTAGTGCCAGTGCATGAAATGTACCCATTGTTAAAGAATAACAACCCACACCGGGTATTATTTACCAAGAGGTGCCAAATGTTCTGCTGGTTTCAGCAAATTTTATTGACAGAGAAAAGTTCTCCAATTTCAAATATGCTCTCCAGATGAGAACCTGGTAGATTCAGTCAAGTTCTGTATAACATGAAGTATAAAATAGTGTATAGTATTTGCACAAAAGCACAGTGCCAACCACCATGGAACTGGCATCTGACTGTGTACCGATATATGCAGTATGTAACGTCAGGCTGCTTACACTCCTGCTCCATAGGAACTACATAGACACCAGGGGCTGACCGGGCAATCATCACATGATGTGTCCTGTCAGCGGTCACTGTACTCGCCCCACAAAGAACTACCTGACCAGTGTCCAGAGAAACATGCGTCCGTTTAAGTTATGAAACATAACTGTCAGGGACCACATAGACACAAAGGATTGTCAGCGGTCACTATACTTTGGTATCGCCCCACAATGGAATACATGACCAGTGGTCACTGTACTTCAGTTATGCTCCACAAGGAATACCTGCCCAGTGTGACAGTGTCCATAGAACCATGGTTCCATATCATGCATTATATATAAACCAAGATGGATCCTAAGGGAGCTAGATTCTCCCAATAGACATATACTTTCTCTCTGGGATAAATCTCATAAAATAATAACACATGTCATCTAAGGACAGAACTTGTCCCTAAGGTTGAAACAAATAGTGAAGAATGTTTTATAAGGAGGCCTTTTATTTTGGGGGGAATGTTGTTTTAGAGATGAGTTATACCCTTGAAAATGCTCAAATAAGATATTGGTTGCAATAATACATATTCATAGTTTCTGAGGTAATCTTGAACTTCATATTTAAAATTCTGAATAAATGGGAGAAAAATCCTGCTTTCAAAATTAAACAATTCAGAAGAATTAAAGGATATGTGCATTAAATGTATTTGTAAGATTATCAACAAATGACTTATCCACTGTTTTTAGAATGAGAATAGTATCCCCAAATTGTTGTCCTAGGTAATTCCTGCATGTTGTAATTTTGTCAGTGAACCAAACTTAGATGAAGAAAATCCAAGAATAATGGATAGTCCACTTCTTTATTGCAATGAATGCAGCTTCGGTGTTGATACTAACACTGTTATCAAACAAGTGATGTTAGTACAGTAGAACACGGATATAGCGAACACACGGATATAGGGAACACACGGATATAGCGAACACACAGATATAGCGAACACACGGATATAGCAAACACACAGATATAGCAAACACACGGATATAGCAAACATCCACGGATATAGCAAACACACAGATATAGCAAACAAACGGATATAGCGAACACACAGATATAGCAAACACACAGATATAGCAAACACACGGATATAGCGAACACACAGATATAGCAAACACACACGGATATAGCAAACACACACGGATATAGCAAACACACGGATATAGCAAACACATGGATATAGCGAACACACGGATATAGCAAACACACGGATATAGCAAACACACGGATATAGCAAACACACACGGATATAGCAAACACATGGATATAGCGAACACACAGATATAGCAAACACACAGATATAGCAAACACACGGATATAGCTAACACACACGGATATAGCAAACACACGGATATAGCAAACACACGGATATAGCAAACACACGGATATAGCGAACACACGGATATAGCAAACACACGGATATAGCAAACACACGGATATAGCAAACACACAGATATAGCGAACACACGGATATAGCAAACACACGGATAATGCAAACACACACGGATATAGCAAACACACGGATATAGCAAACACACAGATATAGCAAACACACACGGATATAGCAAACACACACGGATATAGCAAACACACGGATATAGCAAACACACGGATATAGCAAACACACGGATATAGCGAACACACGGATATAGCAAACACACGGATATAGCGAACACACAGATATAGCAAACACACGGATATAGCAAACACACACGGATATAGCAAACACACGGATATAGCAAACACACGGATATAGCAAACACACACGGATATAGCAAACACACAGATATAGCAAACACACGGATATAGCAAACACACAGATATAGCAAACACACAGATATAGCAAACACACGGATATAGCAAACACACGGATATAGCAAACACACGGATATAGCAAACACACGGATATAGCAAACACACGGATATAGCAAACACACGGATATAGCGAACACACGGATATAGCAAACACACGGATATAGCGAACACACGGATATAGCAAACACACGGATATAGCAAACACACACGGATATAGCAAACACACGGATATAGCAAACACACGGATATAGCAAACACACAAGGATATAGCAAACACACAGATATAGCAAACACACGGATATAGCAAACACACAGATATAGCAAACACACAGATATAGCAAACACACGGATATAGCAAACACACGGATATAGCAAACACACGGATATAGCGAACACACAGATATAGCGAACACACAGATATAGCAAACACACACGGATATAGCAAACACACACGGATATAGCAAACACACGGATATAGCGAACACACGGATATAGCAAACACACAGATATAGCAAACACACGGATATAGCGAACACACAGATATAGCAAACACACACGGATATAGCAAACACACACAGATATAGCAAACACACGAATATAGCAAACACACGGATATAGCGAACACACGGATATAGCAAACACACGGCTATAGCAAACACACGGATATAGCAAACACACAGATATAGCGAACACACGGATATAGCAAACACACGGATATAGCAAACACACACGGATATAGCAAACACACACGGATATAGCAAACACACGGATATAGCAAACACACGGATATAGCAAACACACGGATATAGCTAACACACAGATATAGCAAACACACACGGATATAGCAAACACACACGGATATAGCAAACACACACGGATATAGCAAACACACACGGATAAAGCAAACACACGGATATAGCAAACACACACGGATATAGCAAACACACAGATATAACAAACACACGGATATAGCAAACACACAGATATAGCAAACACACAGATATAGCAAACACACGGATATAGCAAACACACGGATATAGCGAACACACAGATATAGCAAACACACACGGATATAGCAAACACACACGGATATAGCAAACACACGGATATAGCAAACACACGGATATAGCAAACACACGGATATAGCAAACACACAGATATAGCAAACACACACGGATATAGCAAACACACACGGATATAGCAAACACACACGGATATAGCGAAGTCCGATCAAAAGCTCTATATAATATGTCAAACATGAATAGCGAACAACGGATATAGCGAACTGAATTCGTTGGTCCTTTGAAGTTCGTTATAAACCAAACTAAGATGTCCAAGCTGAATACCATATTTGATGTATTAAGAGTGATGTGGGCGCTTAGAAATTTAGTAACAGGAGCTGCTTAAAAGTGCCGTTTTCATTCAGTCCAGTAAGTATATGGCATGGATATCTTTTATCTATCAACATACGTGTTTCACAAAGGCCAAAATCGATTATACAATATCACTTATTCAGACAATTGTAGGTTTATCACTTATTGTCTAATTTTTTCAATAGTTTAAAGGGGGCGGGATAGCGCAATTGTTAGCGCGTTCGGCTTCGGATCAAGAGGTCCAGGGTTCGAATCCCGCCAGGGGCACGGCAACTTTGTCTGCAGTAGAGAACTGTTCTACACGCAGTAAGGTTTGGGTGCAATGCTACCCTGAATTTCAGCGTAGTACCACCCATGGTTCGCTAGTTCCAGCCGATGCTCGCAGGTTTCACCGCAGTGCATAGCCACATGCCAACTCACTCACTCACTCAATAGTTTAAAACGTGATTTGGGGTGCTTATATAAGAGGGTGCTTAATAAGTTGACTACGGTAAGCCTGGTCAAGTAGTGGCGAGTGTTCCACGCTGATACCAGCCTTCTGCTTCAGGAGCTATTCATCTATACTGTTGTTTTCCTATTTGCATTTATATAAGCCTGCTTATCAGAAAACCAAAATTGATTGTCCATTAAAGCCAGTTTGATCGGAAACTGTTACGCACTGAATGCTTTTTGTCAGAAACCGATACAAAATAACAGTAATCCCGCACAAACTGCTTCCTGGCTGATAAATCCTTTTCCGATCGCTAACGAATGAAAAGTGATTAATGACATAATGAAACTGTCCGATTATTTCTTAACAGGACTACATATGTTTGATAGGCTACATTACGTCCGTAATCAGGCTAACGATGATTAATAATGTTGACAAAACCAGACGTCCCGTCTCGCTGAAACTTGTTTACGAGGCGTTGACGTGATGGTGATGGCTGAAGATTGAATCGGACTGGAATAAAATCAGTCAAACAGGAACTGTGTATATGGAAACAAGATTGATGAGGATTTTGTGGATGTGATGGAGATGTTTTTGCAATGAAAGCATTCTAATAGTTGTCCTGAATGAGGATTCTTACCAAGGGAGATAACTGTAGAGAGATATGAATACCCTGTTGAAAGGAAGCATATCCTTTCTTATGCAACTTTACTGGACATCTGATATCAAACTAGATGCAGAGGTCAAATAAAATCATTTGAGAATTCAGATGTCAAAACCTGTTTTCCCTTGAATTTTGAAATTATTCATAATTTTAGACTTAATAAATAATTAAACTTTAAGTAAAATTATTGATATATATATATGTTATAATGTTCAAGTATTGTTTTGAGTTAAAAAGTTATCAAATCAATTAATTTCATTGAATTTGATGTAAGTCTGATACACCAGGACAAGATACTATGATACATAGATACTATTTTTCTAAACCCAACCAAGCCATATCTGAGTGTTGTTGCCGATCCGTTGAACAAACTGTCCAACAGGGATATGTGAATTAAATCTGTTGTTCCTTTAGGTAAGAACAAAATTTGTTATGCTCATGTCGTTAATCAAATCATCTGTTGCGCAAGGGGACAAGAACACGCTAAACCAATGGACGGGAAATGTCAGGCGTAAAACCAGATTGTCAGTGACAATGTAGCATGTCGTCCATATGATATAAACATGAAGCTGATACCACACTAATAGAAGACAGCTAATTTCAGTGCAGCGAGGAGGAACATTTGATGCAATTTTGGGCGAGAAAGTCAAGGTAAAAAGGCAAATTTTTGTGATTTCTGATCTCGAAGGCTCTGTCCGAAGGGGGATAATTATAAGCTAGTCAAGTGGAAAGGCCAATTATATTTGTTTCACAAGCATCTCTGGCTCCCAACGGAAAACGAAATCGAATTGAGAAGCTCCAAAAGCATGGTCCCTGACAACGTAACAAATGGTTTATATTTGGAGAAGGATGTGGGGCGATAATCAATGTCAGCGATATCTGCTTCGTCCTTTCACACATGGGGTCTTTTCAAAATAAATCCCAATTTCGTTTTTCTTCTAAAAGGACGTCGTTTCTTTAGTCTGCTTCATGGCAGATTGATTTCTTGATTCCCAGTTTTATCCCGGGATGCCGAAGGCTCGTCTTTTCTCTTCTAGCGTTTTCTCTTCAAATCCATGAGTTTAGAATGTTTTACTTGTAGGATTATTGGCTCTGGTAGAACATCCCGAAGTCAAGCTTCACAATAATATCCATGTTCAGGGAGAAGTTGGATTATTTAACCTATATGTCAAATTCTTTTTAGTTGTCAATATTTAAAGGTTTTGATTTAAGACGAATGGTCAGGATGTTGATGTTCTTTATCACCAGTAACAACATGACTATTGACAAATACCATCACACCTTATTTATTTAGTCTCTCTTCCAGAGATACGATCATGTAGTCTCGTGAACGTTTTCGCATGAAGTGTAGTTGATATTAACACAGGAGACGTACCTTACGACAAATCAAATTCATGGAGTTTCTTCTTTTGATAAGAGAGCATATTCAGATAGTAGCACCAGATGTTCCTCGATATTTTTGTTTTTTAAAGGGAAAGTTCTATCACCGATCTATCGGCAGCAACCGCCATATTGGATTCTTGGCATTACGTGAAATGAAAACACAAACCCATGCAATTTACACTTTTTTTAAAAGTAAACATATACAATGATAGAAAATTCACGTAGTAACCCATAACATATAATAAAACGAATAAACAATATGCGTTTAATTGTAGCGAAGTTTTCCCCAATGGCAGCACTGATGAATGGCTTAATTCAGTTCTCATTGTTTTTATTTTTCAACAATCATGCGTTTGTCTTTATCAAGTTGTGAAATGTATAATCATTAAAATATTAACTTCATTAACATATTTTGATTTTACTGTGTTATAATCATGTATTTATATCATATTGTGTAAACGAGAACATCCTCTCGAATTTCGTTTCCACAAAAAATACCCCGATAGAATCCTCCTATTAACAAAATGTTCATCTTCAAGACATTCGCAAATTGCAATGTTGAAATTGCTTAGTTTTCCACGCAGTAAGGTTTGGGTGCAAATGATTTGCTAGTTCCAGCCGATGCTCGCAGGTTTCACCTTAATGCGTAATTGTATTGGTGTTTGCGAGCTTTTTCTCTGCCATAATACTAACAGCCGTGATATAAGTGAAATACTCTTGAAGGCAGTGGTAAACCCCGAATCACCACACCTCACCTCAACATGATTCTTTTTAATGCAAACTTTCCTTTCATTTAAAGATTTAGTGGAAAAGACCAAATTATAGGCAATATTATTTTTCAAATGTATGACATGTATGACGAATTTACTTATCTCATTGTAATAATGTCAATACTCTTGAATATATAAATACTGTTCTACCTGATAAAAAACTTTCTTCTGAGAACAATGAGATCTGGTCTTCTGAATACAACAAGATTTAGTCATCAATGATGCTAGAATCACTGGTGATCAGAATTTTCTCATTGAGAAAAATGAGATCTAGTCTTCTGAACACAACAAGATTTAGTCATCAATGATGCTAGAATAGCTGTTGATCAGAATTTTCTCATTCAGAAAAATGCGATCTAGTCTTCTGAACACAACAAGATTTAGTCATCAATGATGCTAGAATTGCTGGTGATCAGAATTTTCTTGAGTAGCTAGATTTGAACTGAAAAACCAGGGGAGGAATAATCTCAATTGAAACAAGGTATGATCAAGGATGCTAGGCCGATAGTATTATTTTCAGGCTTGTCAACTGCAGCCCCACTGCAGACATCAGTGGATGGTTCTGACATGAAGACCAACCAGGAGTTGCAACCATTGTCCACCAGATCACTTATTCAAGACAGGTTGTCATGCTGTTTTGTCCATTTGTGAGGTTGTCCAATAACAATACGTTTTAGCTAATATTGGTTTCTGGCTTGTCACATGCAGCCCTCTCACAGGACTTTACAATTGACATGAATGACCTATATATCCTGTTATCTTTCAAATAAATCTCTGATTAATGGAGGCGGCATGGTCAGCATGTTTGACTTCAGATAAAGAAGTCGGGTTGCGATCCTGCTGAAGGCTTGGTAACTTTATCTGATGTTGAGAACTGTTATTCACGCAGTACAGTTTGGATACAATGTTACATTGAATTTTATTGCAGTACCACCAATGGTTCGCTTGTTCCAGGGGGCGGGATAGCGCAGTGGTTAGCGGGTTCCGCTTCGGATCAAGAGGTCCGGGGTTCGAATCCCGCCAGGGGCACAGCAACTTTGTCTGCAGTAGAGAACTGTTCTACACGCAGTCAGTTTAGGTGCAATGCTACACTGAATTTCAATGCAGTACCACCCATGGTTCGCTAGTTCCAGCCAATGCTCGCAGGTTTCACCGCATTGCATACATGGCGTTGCAGGCTTTCTCCCTGCCATAATACTAGCAGCCGCGATATAAGCGAAATACTCTTGAAAGCGGCGTTAAACCCCAACTCACCTCACCGCACTTGTTCCAGCAAATGCTTAAAGGTTTCACTGCATTGCATAGCCACAAAATTTTTGCGGGGTTACTCCCTGCAATAAAACTAGCTGTATACCTGACCTCACTTCTGATTAATTCACAGTGGTCAAAATAAGGTTAACAAAAATGGCCAGTTGCCAGAGTGATGAGCAAGCAGTTTGATTTTGGGATTAACTGAGTGTCTTCTGTTTTTTTAAAAGGGCTGTTCTCTTGTTCAAAACTCAAGCCTACTGCCAGTGACGATTAAAAGTTATTTTGTAAACTAATTATTTTAGATTTTAGAGAAACCTTAGTAAATCTTAGTGTCACGTCATCCTGTTGGAAAACCGTTCTGAAGGAAGAGTCATGATTTGTCATCATCGATGTATCTGAACTCAGTAATACCAGATTTCAGTAAGTTTTAGACTTGTCAAATGCAGCTTATTTGCAGGAATGTGTATGTTTCTGGCATGAAGGAGGAAGCAAGAGTTGTATCTGTTGTCCCCAGATCAGTAATTCCAGACAGGGTGTCATGCCGGGAAGTGTCTGCTTCAACCTTTGAAGGGCAACGTCTTCTAGAATCTTAATCCAGGAAGGGTTTACCAATCAGGAGAGTTGGTATTGATGGGATGTACAGTACTGGGAACATGTCAAACCCTCGCCACTTTCTCTGAATTATTCTGACGGGTTTGAATCAAACTGTTCACCAAACCTGTCCGTGATTTCGAATCAATCCAGATCGATCTCATTTAGCCTAATTTTGTAAAAAGATGGAAATTTATCAAATTTTTCCTGAAAGCCCATTACCTCTTGAAAGATTGGCGAAAGAACGCTGCAACCTTTTGCTTCGCTTCAGTTTGTCTAGACGGTCTCAAGATGGGTTAATGGCTTTCTACTGCTGCTCCGTTAACTAGAACTTGTGTCGGCGGATCTCTACAAGCGAACAGCGTCCGAGAGTGTTAATGTATCTTCTTCTTTAAATATTTAACTTAATCACCGCAGTCATTACTCCGCTGTGCAACTAAGTTGCCATAATTGCTTTAATTTGTAGCTCAAGTGATAGAATCACACTGTGTTCACGAACACGAATTGATCATGTTTGGCCTAAGGGGAAACTGGCACGCGGGAAACATGTTCGTGAAGTCGACAAATTCAAACATTGAAAAGGATTGTTGAAGAAGGTTTTTTTCTGAATCTTGTTATCCAATGCTCAGGTTTATTTACATGTGTGCAATCATTGTTGACATTTGACAGAGATTTGTTAACTCTCTTCCCTGAGCAAATGTCTAATTATTATTCGTTCACTACAAATGTGGACGGTAATGATACTTCAGCTGTTTCATACAATGTCGGTCTCAGAGGGGTTCCGCGAGCCATTTGCCTTGTCTAGCGTATTGTAAATGTTTTTAACACTACCTACTATTGTAAACAATTGGTCGGCCATGTTGAATATTTTTTGCTAAAGATTTGCTGAAAATGTCCTTAGTACTAGTCCACCAAACAGTTTGTAGATGGCGTTTCTGTTGAGTTGGGGTCTCTCCCGATTACTAGCCCACCCCCATGTTTTCAAGATGTTTGTTTGCCGGGCCCCCTGGTCTTATATCCGCGAGAATACGGTAGTCCACCAAACAGTTTGTAGATGGAGTTTCTGTACCCTACAATGGATACCTGTAATTGAGGTAGAAGTTCTGTGCTTGCTGATTTAACTTCCTGTTGCAAATTAAAGAAAAGAAAACAACTTCTTTATTGTGACCACACTACATTTCCATATATAGAGGATATCTGTCTTTTCTTGACTAATACCATGTTTATCTCATCGAGTCATATATATAATTTTTCTACCTCACGAGATGAGATAAACATGGTATTTGTCAAGAATTGATGGATATTCTATTTATTATATGATATTATCCATGTAATTACGTCCGAAAAGGGTCGTTTTTACGCCAAGCGGTCGCATGGAACAGCCCGTCACCACAGTAACACTGTGACATCATAAGCCAAATCGCCGCGCGAGACCATTGTTTTATGACGTCAAATTATATCAGTCATCGTTCGCAGTGAAAATATAAGTTATTTTCACTGTAGCTTGATAGACAGTTTATTTCACTGATAAATCCCAGTATTTCACTGCTCGTCATATAATAAATATACATACTCCTTCATCAGGTGGAATGGGGAGTATAACAAAGTGGGATATGGAATATTAATAATCCTATTATAAGTCTTGAAAATAGTACTTGCACTTTATGTATGTGTCCTTTAACCATTTACATTTCGGTAAGTTTTCAGGACTTGTCTTATAGCTACCAACCAACCCTCCTCCCAAATAAAAGCCAATTTTGTGAAGTCTCTTCTTGACCTCAAAATCTGTGTTATAACAAAGAAATTATATAAAATATAAAACAGTGATGTTCTAAACCCATTAATGACAAACCCAAATTTACCTAATATTTCTTCAGGACTTGTCTGATAGCTGTGTAAGTTGAAAGTTATCGTAATCAACTCTAGCGCCGTCTCTCTAACAAGCTTTAGCCATTTCAAATTAAAACAGAAAGGGCGGAAACCAACCCCCCTCCTAATTAAAACTCAGTTTTGTGAAGTCTCTTCTTGACCTCTAAGTCAGTGTTACAACAAAGAAATGATATAAAATATTACACACTTTATTACTCGTGGTGAGGTCATTATGTGATATACAAGGACTCGAGACCTGACTCCCGAGGAGGTCTGACGTCCGCCGAGGGAGTCTGGTGCGAGAGTCCTTGTATTTCACATAATGACCTCACCATGAGTAATTAAGTGTTTTATTATACCGAAATTTGTCTTTTTTTCTTCAGACTATAGTATTTTCTTATTTGTCAAATCAGGGCACCCATCAACTGAAGCCATCTTGAAAGCGAGCGTCAAAACAAACAGTCACGTGACAAATCACGTGACGAGTCAATATCTCAGGTCAGTGACAGAAATTTCTGTCACAAAACTGAACTCATCACTGGAATCGGAGGTCAATGTACAAATATATTTTTCGATCACGTGGTGTGAACTGGCCAATGATATTCTTACAAATTTAATAGAGGTATAATAAAAAATAATGATGTTCTAAAACCCAAATTTACCTGATATTTTAGCTCATCAGGTCAGACTTATTTTATGACTTGGGAGATTTTCCTAGATCCTCTGAGTTCTTTACTTGTGAACACGAGTTACCAATGGTTGAAGACCTTATGAGTTTAAGCTGTATGTCTTATTGTCTGCCTACTTCCTGTTGCAGGTCTTGGGTTCAGTATTGCCGGGGGACAGGGCAACCAACACATTCCAGGAGACAACGGCATCTTCGTAACGAAGATCATCGAGGGAGGAGCTGCGGAGATTGACGGACGACTGGAGACAGGGGATCGACTCATTGCTGTAAGTACAGTTAGATAAAGAGCCTGGGGAACTTGATCAGGGATCTTGCAATTTTATAAAACCCTGGAATATTAGACCTGAAAAGCCTGAAAAAGGTAATTTAGACTTAAAAAGCCTGGAATATGGTCATTTAGACTTTCAAAAGCCTAGAAAAGTCACTGCCTTTTTAGCGTTGGTCTATTTGTTTATGTGTGTCCAATGGAAGACAAGTCACTTCTGGAAAAGGGTTGGGTTCACCTTCTAGGTGCATCAATTTTACCTTTGAAATGTTCAGTGAGGGGATGGAGCTCCCTGAACCCCTACCCAGTATATGCCACTGATCTACATTTTCACAGACAAACAATATACTCATGTCAAATTGTCCTCCGCAGGTGAACGACCAAAACCTTCAGGACGTGACACACGAGGATGCAGTGGCAGCGCTGAAGGCGACGTCCAATGAGGTCAAGCTGACCGTGGCAAAACTGTCCCACTTGCCGGACACCCAGGATCCCCCCTCCCTCACAGGTTCTGACTAGTTGCGTTCACTTCACTGTCGTGTACACCACACTACACAACATGGTGCATGCTTGCCTCTTTGTCCTCTACAGCTTACATACGTGTCTTGTCGTTGTCCAGGTCTGTGAGACCTGGTCACGGGTCGATGGTCATGTGAGCATAGATGTCATGTGAGCATAGATGTCATGCGATTCAGCTCCTTTGCTTAGTGGTTATTTTAAGGGATTCGATCAGGATCATCATTTATGGTGTCGTGACTTATATAAGACCATGTGATCCACAAAATGTGAACCTGTGTCAGTGATGCAGTGTCATGTGATCTAGTGTCATGTGATCTAGTGCCATGTGATCTAGTGTCATGTGATCTAGTGTCATGTGATCTAGTGTCATGTGATCTAGTGCCATGTGATCTAGTGTCATGTGATATAGTGTCGTGATCCAGTGTCATATGACGTCATGTGATGCAGTGTCATGTGATGCAGTGTCATGTGATCCAGTGTCATGTGATCTAGTGTCATGTGATCTGGTGTCATGTGATCCAGTGTCATGTGATCTGGTGTCATGTGATCTGGTGTCATGTGATCTAGTGTCATGTGATCTGGTGTCATGTGATCTAGTGCCATATGATCTAGTGTCATGTGGTTCAGTGTCATATGATCTAATATCACATAATCAAATGTCACATGATCAAGGCTATATGATAAAACAAAGTCACAGACAAGGAAAACGGTGTAGCGACTGACGTTGATGTATGTGCTAATTGCTAGAGAGGCTTGTTGGTGGAATGTGGAATGTTATCAGCGCCATGTTTATTTAAACTTTCAGCCAGTTTGCTCATTATCATGTCCTAAGAACACTTATCGTTTAATATCAGGTTTTTTAAGCTCACAGATATAGTCCTTTTTGTAGCCTTTTGTAATCTTTATATTTTTATATCTAATGCATTTTGTATTTTAGTATCTAAAAGTGAAATTTCGCAGTGAGAAGTGTATGTTGAAAACTCAAATGCATATCATTCCAGCCAAGAGATTGAACAATTCATAACCTTATAATAGAAGTAGGAAATCAGGCGCTTGTCAGTTATATACATTGTATCAGGGGCAGCATTTCTTCACAATGTAGGTGAATTTAACATCATTAAGATGATGACAGTAAGAAAAAACACCAATAGGCATTGAATAAACAAATGAAAGAGGAAGAAAATCTCTTTAAAAAATATGCCTTAATAATTTCACTTTTAAAGTTATTTTATGTTTGCTTCATTTGGTTTATCTAAAATAGTGGAGTGATTTTATGGGCTCTTCAGTGTTAATCAGATTAATCATCGAGCAATATACATGTAGTTTCGTCTAGTTTTGTTTTTAGTCTAGAAAGTAGTTAAATGATATTTCGTGCATTGTCTACCTCTTGTGTTGTGTCATCTGTCTTGAAAATCCCCTAAAGAGTAAAGATAGTAAATATATATATATATAACGCTATATATATGTTGATGAAAATCAGCTCTAGTTTTGTTTTGAGAAATTATATGATATTGTATGCAATCAAAAAGGATGAGTATATAAGATCTCATATCGCTTGTTATAAATCAAAAACATATCAGTGGTAATAATTGTTATGTGAAATATATATATCCATCTAAATCTGATTGAAGTAGAAACTAAGATTACTATGGATTCCAGATCTGACAACTACCATCTCTTAGTGTATGATCACAGCTAATGGCTGCATTTTTGTCCCAGCAGCCTTAAAGGGACACTGCGTTGAGGATAAAAATGAGATCACTTTTATCAACCTATGCTGAATAACGTGTCGGCTAACGAGTTACGCTTCGCTTCACTGTCTACATTCAGTAGTTTATATTAATAATTAATTCAATTGTCTGAAATTTGGGGTCTATGACAAGTTAATCTGCATAGGTAGATAAATACGATCTCATATTTATCCTCGACGCGGTGTCCCTTTAAAAAACATTTCACAAATTCACTCATTGTATGAAAAGACTTGCAAGGTAATGAAATTTGGTGAAACGTAAATTTGAAGTTTTTTGTTGTTTTTTTTTAAATTCTGTGGCTGTATGATTTTAATCTAAGGTCAGTTATGTTCGCTGGTGTGAGTGAGGCATGTGACCTCAAATTATTTGAGTTAAAATATTTTGATTATCCTGAAAGAGGTCCATGGGAAAATCTTTTAGCTTGATATAATGAGTCTTGTTTGTTTTAAATTGGGCAAATTGACCCCCTTCATCATATTTTCACTTTGGCTTAACCATGTATGGTGTTTCTAATTTGAATGAATCACATCTAATGTTTGCAAACTTGTATAGCATGTGTTGCCAAACTGATAGCACCTTGCATTGAAAAAGCTATGCTGCCAGGTAACAACCTTGCTGTACACCAGATGACAACTTTGCTCTCAGATAACAAATTTGTTGTCAGATTAAAAATGCATAGTAATTTTCAGTCTGAATTTAAGTCGAATGTTTATTCAGATTGTTTATATATATTTATATCTACATGAGTTTATGTGATTGCCACCTCGCGACATTCCACGCATGTTTGTTAATTCTTATGATTGTGTTTATTTTGGTGTTTAGAGTCAGATCTCAAAACCTTGTCACTTCAAATAACATCTACTTTTTACAAACAAATTCTAATCAAATCTATATAATTTCGTCTTTTTAATAATTTCATATATGTCTGGTTATGGATTTTTTAACATTTTTTTAAAAGTTTATAAATTATTCCAATTTATATATTTGATATTATTAATAGTTCAAACTTCAAATACTTGATTCGTAATTTTTTCCAAATGACTGCCAGTATATTTACCTTAATTTTCAAGTAGTAATTTAAGGCAATGCTTTGAGACTCTGATTGAATGATTTGGATTGTTGGGTATTGGTTGTGAATGGCAAATGACAATGAATGTTGTTTTAGTTCTTGCCAAAGATCAGATATTTATTTGCTCAGAGCGCTGACAAGTAGTCAAAGTTTTCATAAAGAGAAAGAACAAGATGTGAAAAACAATTCAGCATGCAATGTAGCCATCAACCAATAAGGTGAATGTTTGTACAACTTATTATTTGTTGTCTCGATTAATTAGCCAGCATTTGCCCTTAGTAGTGTAGTCAGTTGTCGACAAGTAGCATAATTGTATTCTTGTTATAATACTACCTGTATGTCCACTGCTGTCAATAAAATTAATTTGTGTTAATGACATTCGGTGTTTTTGTTTATTTTTCTCCAAAGATTTCAAATCCTTTTATTCTTTTCCATATAACTAATCTCATATATCCTACTAATACTGATCATTACAAACATCCACAAGGTATTTTGATGAAATCCTTGAATACAATTATTCATAACAAACTGGGCACATGCTGGCTTGCTAACCTTAATTTGTTGTTGGGGAAACAGTGTTTGGGATTTCTAGTTTGCATGTTTTGCTGTTTATTTTTGCATGGCCCATTTTGAATATTGTTTCCTTGTGCATGTTTGTATATATAACCATCATACGATCTTTAATATTGTTACTTTTTTCACCTTTCAAATCGTACCAACGTTTATCGTATCATTCCATACTACCGACCTCATTAGTGTCCGCATATCATACCTGCGTCATTCAAGGTTTTATTTCAGAGAAAAATGTTAAATTTAAGGAACGGTTCAACTTCCCCCATCACAACTTACCGGTATCTTGTGATAGTCTCTATCACTGGTTTATTTAAGACTTGCTGCAATTCGTCAACTTTTCTGTGCCGGCGTATTTGTGTACTGCACCTAGATTTGGCAGTGCAAAATTATTAATTTCTGGCACATAAAAGGTGAGGAATTGCAGCAAGGCTTAAATTAGCCGGTGACAGAGACTGGCGTGAGTTATTGCTGAGAAGTTGGGCCATTCATGTGGTAACTGAATTCTGTGGGATATTTGTGTTGTGTGTTTATAAATTTAATGCCTATAATTGATTATCAAAATATCCATTTTAAACATATTCGGATAATTTTGATAAGAATTAATAGCTTGCACAAATGCACAAACAGATATACTCCTTTGAATTTTGTTTCAACAAAATATCATGATTGCATCGTCTTGTGGCACATGGCAAGTTAACTCCTTCAACTCCTTGGGGGGTATGCAAAATCATTCTTTGCTTCTTAACGGAGGTTGTCTTTGCAGCAAGGGGTAACAGCAAAATTCATGACGTTGAATAGTTAATCTTTAATCATATACCTTCATTACTTTACTAATGCTGTTCACATCACATCACATCACATCACATCACATCTCACATCACACATCACATCACATCACATCACACATCACATCACATCACATCACATCACATCATATCACATCATGCTGATTGAATCTTCATTTAAGACAAACAGGTGCTTCATACTTTAAACTTGCATAATTGCACATTTGTTGTTAACCCTCTACCTGCCACAGCTTCCTATATATTCTACAAAGTATGTATTGGTTAACCTTTCTCTGCCAATTCCGTCACTAATATCTGTACAACAAATAATCGAACACCAATGACCAAGGTGCTTTTATAACCATTCTGCCGGTAATTTGAATATGGAACCTTGTATCCAGCTGAACAGCTGTTCAATGGAGACCTGACTACATCACAACATAGCCACTTTATTATTTACAAAAATATATGAAAAAAATAACATGTAACATCTAGATTGTCCACATAATAATAGAAGCTATATACACTTGTACAGCTCTTTATCAATGGTTAACACAACCTCTGGTTTCTCTGATTAAGGGATACTCTCATCCTCATCCTTAGGGAGTATGCAATAGGTATTGTTCCACATAGAGTCGTTCGGCAGATTTAGGGTTAAAACATGCAGAGTCAGCTCATCCTTCACCTGCCGATAAGTATTATTCCGATTCTCTTGTCTCAGCTCAATCTGGAATGTGCTCACCAGGGCCTCCTTTCACTAAGCACTAAGGCGATCGTAAGTCACTAAGGTGACCTTAGTGCGATGTTAAGGTTAACCTTAGTAAAGGTTGCTTTGTGAAAGTAGCCCCAGATCTGATGCCTGCAAATTGGTCACTCTGTGAAGGGTTACTCTGTAGCTTAGCATAAAACCATATTCTACCCACTCGTGATATTTTATATCTCACATATGAAAAATGTCAAAGTTGTTCCCTTATTAATTTCTCTCAGCATAGTTCACATAAGCGCATATTCTTCATTCATTATGATTTGAATTGATTAAAAACTCACACTACCCACTCCTAATATTATAAATCTCACATATGAAAAATGTCAAAGCTGTTCCCTTATTAATTTCTCTCAGCATATTTTCTCATTAGCCCATATTCTTTATAGTATTGATTTGATCAAATTAACCCACGCTACCCACTCCTAATTTTATAAATCTCACATATAAAAATGTCAAAGCTGTTCCCTTATTAATTTCTCTCAGTATATTTTCTCATTAGCCCATATTCTTTCTTCATTATGGTATTGATTTGATCAAATTAACCCACGCTACCCACTCCTAATTTTATAAATTTCACATATAAAAATGTCAAAGCTGTTCCCTTATTAATTTCTCTCAGCATATTTTCTCATTAGCCCATTTTCTTTATTCATTATGGTATTGATTTGATCAAACTCACGCTACCCACCCTTAATATTATAAATCTCACATATAAAAATGTCAAAGCTGTTCCCTTATTAATTTCTCTCAGCATATTTTCTCATTAGCCCATATTCTTTGTTCATTATGGTATTTATTTGATCAAACTCATGCTACCCACTCTTAATATTATAAATTTCACATATAAAAATGTCAAAGCTGTTCCCTTATTAATTTCTCTCAGCCTATTTTCTCATTAGCCCATATTCTTTATTCATTATGGTATTGATTTGATCAAATTAACCCACGCTACCCACTCCTAATTTTATAAATTTCACATATAAAAATGTCAAAGCTGTTCCCTTATTAATTTCTCTCAGCATATTTTCTCATTAGCCCATTTTCTTTATTCATTATGGTATTGATTTGATCAAACTCACGCTACCCACCCTTAATATTATAAATCTCACATATAAAAATGTCAAAGCTGTTCCCTTATTAATTTCTCTCAGCATATTTTCTCATTAGCCCATATTCTTTGTTCATTATGGTATTTATTTGATCAAACTCATGCTACCCACTCTTAATATTATAAATTTCACATATAAAAATGTCAAAGCTGTTCCCTTATTAATTTCTCTCAGCCTATTTTCTCATTAGCCCATATTCTTTATTCATTATGGTATTGATTTGATCAAATTAACCCACGCTACCCACTCCTAATTTTATAAATCTCACATATAAAAATGTCAAAGCTGTTCTCTTATTAATTTCTCTCAGTATATTTTCTCATTAGCCCATATTCTTTGTTCATTATGGTATTTATTTGATCAAACTCATGCTACCCACTCTTAATATTATAAATTTCACATATAAAAATGTCAAAGCTGTTCCCTTATTAATTTCTCTCAGCCTATTTTCTCATTAGCCCATATTCTTTATTCATTATGGTATTGATTTGATCAAATTAACCCACGCTACCCACTCCTAATTTTATAAATTTCACATATAAAAATGTCAAAGCTGTTCTCTTATTAATTTCTCTCAGCATATTTTCTCATTCGCCCATATTCTTTGTTCATTATGGTATTGATTTGGTCAAACCCACGCTACCCACTCTTAATATAATAAATTTCACATATAAAAATGTCAAAGCTGTTCCCTTATTAATTTCTCTCAGTATATTTTCTCATTAGCCCATATTCTTTGTTCATTATGGTATTGATTTGATCAAACCCACGCTACCCACTCTTAATATAATAAATTTCACATATAAAAATGTCAAAGCTGTTCCCTTATTAATTTCTCTCAGCCTATTTTCTCATTAGCCCATATTCTTTCTTCATTATGGTATTGATTTGATCAAACCCACGCTACCCACTCTTAATATAATAAATTTCACATATAAAAATGTCAAAGCTGTTCTCTTATTAATTTCTCTCAGCATATTTTCTCAGTAGCCCATATTCTTTGTTCATTATGGTATTGATTTGATCAAACCCACGCTACCCACTCCTAATATTATAAATCTCACATATAAAAATGTCAAAGCTGTTCTCTTATTAATTTCTCTCAGTATATTTTCTCAGTAGCCCATATTCTTTGTTCATTATGGTATTGATTTGATCAAACTCACGCTACCCACCCTTAATATTATAAATTTCACATATAAAAATGTCAAAGCTGTTCCCTTATTAATTTCTCTCAGCATATTTTCTCAGTAGCCCATATTCTTTGTTCATTATGGTATTGATTTGATCAAACCCACGCTACCCACTTCTAATATTATAAATCTCACATATAAGAATGTCAAAGCTGTTCCCTTATTAATTTTTCCCAGCATAGTTCACATTAGCGCATATTCTTCATTCATTATGTTATTGAATTGAATTGATTAAAAACTCATACAACCCACTCTCTCTCAGAATATTTTTCATTCAAACCCTTATTACATTGATAGACCTCCCCAAGAGATCAAACCTGTTCTGTTATCTCACTCAAATATATAGAAGATGTTCCCTTATTAATTTCACTCAGTATATTCCACATAATATTTATAAAATGGAAGTATTTCCTGATACGGCTGAAGCAGGTATATTGCCTTTTCGCCTATGCTGATGACGTATTTCTCTGAAAAAATTGACTTTGAATAAAACACGCTTCTTCTCGTTTCATACAGTTATTAAGATAAAACCAGATTCCTGATGCAGGACGTCCAACAACTTGTTTAAGATAAACTCAAAAAAGGATCGTCTCAAAATCAAATGAAAATGAATTTTCACTTTGATCAGACAAGCATTAAATATTCACGATCTTGGATCCCTTTTTCTTCCATTATGACCAGTCATGCACACTAAATAATCAATCGGAATTAAAACTACTTCACCTTGAAGCTACTTCAACAGCTGTCATTTTCAAATTGATTATGCTCCATTTAATCTGACAAATATGACATCAAAACAAATCTTCATCAATTTAAAACGAAAAAAAGCTAAAACAAAGGTTAATTTTTTAAATCAATTAAAGGTAAAATCAATTTAAGATGAAGATGGTTTGAAAGGAGCGACCTTTCCCTTCTGATAAATCTGTGATGTAAGATTGGTTTGCAGTGTGGACCATTCGTCTGAATTGTGAAAAGGTCAAAGAGAATTATATTGCAGATTTAAAGGGGCAGTAGCACGTTTTTTGCAAATTTTATTTTTTCAAATTTCCCATTTATAATGATAGTTTATTTCATTTATATTTACTCTAGAGGGTAAAATATCTTATTACACAAACCAATTTCCCGTAGTGGTAAAAACAGTGTTGCATAGAAAGCAAAAATTGCATGGCGTGCATTTTATTGTGAACACAATTTATTATTTCGAATGATAAAAACGATTCTCATGGCTTTACGGAACCATGTACATTCATTTTTTAATTTGATTTCCCGAAGAGGGAAAGATGTTCTACTATTTGTGACAGTATTTTTCAAATACATTTCATCGACTTATTTCACCGAAAAAATGTGCTACTGCCCCTTTAAATCATAAGCCATGTGTAGCATTGTGATATCATCACCTTGAATCCAAAGTAAGTTGTTAAACCTGGTAATGCTATATATTAAAGCAGACAACCCTCTCATCAACATGCTTTCAAAATGTTAATGACAACTAAGTCGAATAAAAGCTTAATTAGTGTCCTCTTGGAATAATAATTATAATTAAGTGCCTTCAGTCTTTATGACAGCACTTGTACACATGCAGGAACTTATAATCTAAACCCTCGACTTCAAGCTGTTTTATACTTTCAAATATATTAGGTCCATCCCTGAAAAAAAAATTAAATGTCCAAAAATTTATAAATGATGATTTTATGTGTGCATCATACTGTTTTTGAGGATGGATGAGTTTTAACAAATTAAATTTTGGATTTTATATTTGGCAGCTGGATTTGGCTGTAAATTAAAGAAATTCAAGCATTTAAAAGTGTTTTGAGTATTATTAAGTGATTCATTAATTGAGTAAAATATCTATAAGATTCTCATATTTCTAATAAATTATTTTGTATCAATAAAAAATGAAGATTAACAAGTTGCAGATCATGCTGTGTTGCATTATTCAATGAAAATGAAATTAGCAGAGTTAAAACTGGTTTCGTAAATGTATAGTTATTAAGCTTCAAACAGCTGAGGGGGCGGGATAGCGCAGTGGTTAGCGCGTTCGGCTTCGGATCAAGAGGTCCGTGCTTCGAATCCTGCCAGGGGCACGGCAACTTTGTCTGCAGTAGAGAACTGTTCTACATGCAGTAAGGTTTGGGTGCAATGCTACACTGCATTTCAGAGTAGTACCACCCATGATTCGCTAGTTCCAGCCGCTGCTCGCAGGTTTCACCACAATGCATAGCCACATGGCGTTGCGGGCTTTCTCCCTGCCGTAATACTAGCAGCCGCAATATAAGTGAAATACTCTTGAAAGCGGCGTTAAACCCCAACTCACCTCACCTCACCTCAAACAGCTGATGAATTAAGGAAAATCTGTTCCCAGGAATAAAATTGACATGGTTTTCTAATATTTGAACTTAAACTTACTGCCCCTTTAAACTCTTGCATCCATAACTGTGTATTGTTACATTGCCTTGTGTGTTTCTTTCACTATTTAAATCTGGTGGAATTCTATGAATATTAAATCTATACCATACAGTAAAAACAAACAAATTCATTAATATTCAAACAACAGAAAATGATGTTATAAAAAGAATATTTGTGTTCCTTGTTAAATAGCATGTTTATCTCATCGTGTGATGTGAAAGATAAAGGTATTTGTCAGGGGAAAACTTATTGTAACTTGAAGTGTACTCTGTTAATTTATGTTAACTGAAACATACAGGTACATCATAGTTGAAACTGTTTCAAATATCAAAATTTAAAATGTTTATTATTAGCAGCAAAATGACAGTATTAGAAAAAGCTGTGAGAGAAAGTTCTAATTAAATGTAGCAATTTTAATTAATAATACATGTTAACGAGCTTCTTGATGTAATTTGGTGTTAACAAGAACATGAAAGAGTGGCAAAATTATAAAACTTTGATGATAGATCGTTAATCAATAAGCTATGCACACAATGTAACAATTACATGTTCCGCTTAATTAAGAACATGAACGAGCAATGTTCACGCCTCGATGATTAATAACACCAATTAATGAATATTTCAATTTTTCATTTGAATTGCTCTATTATTGGGTAAAGGAAATTAATAAGGCAAAAATACTGGAATAAGGAGATAAGAGTTAAAGATGAAAATCAGACAGGAAAACCATATTTTCACAAAATATGGATCCTGTTACTAACATAGGAAATGTATGTCTGAAAAGAAGCTCTTAAATTCTCATTTCAATGTTGAAATATTCCAAAAAGACAGGAAATAATTTGATAAATATTGGAAATCAGAAATATACAGAGTTAGCTCCCTTATATCTCATAAGAATTTGATTAACCACAACAGAACTAAACTTGTAGAATATACCATAAATCTGAACGTCTTTGACTTTTCTGGGCAAGTCTGCAAGTTGTTTATTTTTAGTGTAGAAAAGAATTATGCAATCCTAATTCAATGTTTATAAAAGTATTTTCTTGAATGAGAACGCGTTCAATTGGATGGTAAATATCTTTATTGCTATGACTGTGGCATTTCAATGCCGATACTAGCACCGTAATCAAGCAAGTGATAAATTATCATGACAAGCAGAAGAATATACACAATTGTGATAAATTAAATTAAATCAAGAACTGGAAAATATGTATTTTCTTTACAAAAATCTTTCATTCAGTATATAGACTCTAATAACTTAATCATTATGTAGAGTTAGTTTTGCCTTGTAACCAAATATATCTTCACTTATAATCACTAAAATATATATAGATTCACAGTGTTATGACTCAGATGGGTCCAGAAATTGTCAAAAAGATATTCAAAAGGAGGTTCGAACCTACTGAACAAACTTGGAGCCACCGTTGTGACCCATATAAAATTAGTTATTCCTTCATCACATAAATTCTTCTTTCTTTGTGGGCTCTTGTACTAACCAGCAACACACAAGTCCTCTCCTCAAACTATTCATCCTCGGTTACCCATGGTTTTATGTATGCTCCATTACTCTCCACTATATCACCCATGGGAAACCTTATCAGGAGAATCTGTACTCAAATTACCCGCCCTTGGCCGGCGTGAGCCAATCAAACTGCTACACAGCTTGGACCTGCGAGCCAATCACAATTCATACAACTTCGTTTCAAAGCAAGCGAGGTCATTGTGTTAGCCCTCTATCACCGGTTATCTCCCTTGGCCATTTCTGGCTTATCCCATTGAGCATTTTCTTTGGTTACTGACTTTGTCACGCTGGCCAAGGGTGGGTAATTTGAGAAAGGATTTCTCTGATAAGGTTTCCCATGGGTGATATAGTAGAAGTAACGGAGCATTTTAAAACCATGGGTAACCGAGGATGCAAACTATTATAACCAACCATATATTCATTAGATATTTCTTTTCACTCAATAACTTTCATTTAGCGCTTTGAGCATGCTTTCGAGCGTGGATATGTGCGCTTTATAAATATGCACTATTATTATTATTATTATTATCCTCTCATAAATGTATTCACTCTAAAATATCCCTCCTCACAGAAATCATATCATCAATGTCATATTGAATTTAATTAAATTAAAACTATCTTTTAAATGTTTTGGGTTTATGTGTTCTTCACATGTATCTTGGATAACTGAAAAGAAATCCTTTTTATATGACAGTGAGTTGAAAGGGAAAATTAATATTTTTTATATACTTATTAAAAACACAACTTGTTTAACTATTATGCTGTAGTAACTTTAGAATGTTAGTCTCAGTTTTGTTCAAGTTGATAAAAGGTTTTAAAATTTTGTTTATTTTGTTTGTTGTATGTGTTTTGTTTTGCAATAAAGCATGATTTGTATTATTTTTCACGATTTTGTTGATGTTTGTTTGATGCACTGACACTTACAAATTTATTTTGTCTTGCATTTTTATTTATTTTGTGTTTAAAAGTATACAGAATTTGTTGCTGTAGAAATAACATGCATGGTTTTGGAATTTTGTAGTTAAAATAGACTTAAATTAACTAAGGTTTAATATTTTGGTTTCCTGTTCCATCAGAGTATTTACCCCCTGATTGTATTACCAGCTTTTGCCTCGTAACACTGGTTACATCAATACATGTAATTATTGCATTTTTTTTCAACAAATGAAGTGTCATTCAAATTTGTTGGTCTATCATCATATACTCATCGGTGCACTAGCAATATTGCATGATCTGGATTGAAATCGTTGAATTTTTTTAAAGCAATACAAAGCAAGTGCTGAGAAGACAATCAGGGGAATTGGATGAGCCGTACGGTTAAAGGGGCAGTAGCAAGTTTTTTCGACTAAATAAGTCGATAAAATACGCTTCTCTCATGTTAAAAAATGAGTGTACATGGTTCGGTAAAGCCATGGGAATAGTTTTTGTCATTCGACATAATAAAAGGTGTTCACATTAAAATGGCCTCCATGCAATTTTTGCTTAATACCATTATTACCACTATGAATGATTGGTTTGTGTAATAAGATGTTTTACCCCCAAAGTAAATATAAATGACATAAACAATCATTATCAATGGAAAATTTTTAAAAAATAAAATTTGAAAAAAAAAACATGCTACAGCCCCTCTAAAATACCCTGATGGAGCAGAATATTTTTTATTTGTGAAAAAAAAATTAAATGATGAATTTTCTAAAAGAGAAAGTTTCTATCAAATGAAACTTAACAAAGTCAACTACAGTTGTTAGGGAAGTAACATATTGGATCAACACTCAGACAGAAAAACAAAACAACATGAATTTATATATAAGATATTTTAAAAACATTTTGTTTACTTCATTAAAAAAAATTTAATGAGAAATATTGTCTTCATAACTATAACCATTTAGTCAAGTATTTCAACTTCTCAATTTCTTATTTCCTTTTCAATCTTGTCAATATGTGCATGGCTGATTTACTAAGTGAAACGTGACACAGAAAGTGATGAAGGACAGTTTGTAGACAGTTGTTAAAGGGGCAGTAGCACGTTTTTTCACTGAAATTAGTCGATGAAATCTATTTGAAAAATAATGTCACCAATAGTAAAACACCCTTATCACTTCGGAAAATCAAGTTTAAAAATGAGTGTTCATGGTTTCATAAAGCCATGGGAATCATTTTTGTCATTCGAAATAATAAAATGTGTTCAAAATAAAATGGCTGCCATGCAATTTTTGCTTTATACACAATACCGTTATTATCGCTACGGATAATTGGTTTGTGTAAAAAGATGTTTTACCCTCTTAAGTAGATATAAATGACATAAACTATCATTATAAATGTGAAATTTGAAAAAATAAAATTTGCAAAAAACATGCTACTGCCCCTTTAAAGGCAACTGGGTTTATGAGGAGAGTTACAAGATTGCCATATGAGGAGTCATAAACCTGTCAAAGTCTGTTGAAATTGTTTCCACCTAGACTTGCTTGCAGTTTCATAATCACTCCTATTATTTAGATCTCTTTGCAATTTGAAAATATCGCCCAGGTCCCTTTTAAAATATTATTCTTGAGTAGCTTGCAGTTTCATAATCACTCGTATTGTTTAGATCTCTTTGTAATTTGAAAATATCGCCCAGGTCCCTTTTAAAATATTATTCTTGAGTAGCTTGCAGTTTCATAATCACTCGTATTGTTTAGATCTCTTTGTAATTTGAAAATATCGCCCAGGTCCCTTTTAAAATATTATTCTTGAGTAGCTTGCAGTTTCATAATCACTCGTTTTGTTTAGATCTCTTTGTAATTTGAAAATATCGCCCAGGTCCCTTTTAAAATATTAATCTAGAGTAGCTTGCAGTTTCATAATCACTCGTATTATTTAGATCTCTTTGTAATTTGAAAATATCGCCCAGGTCCCTTTTAAAATATCATTCTTGAGTAGCTTGCAGTTTCATAATCACTCGTATTGTTTAGATCTCTTTGTAATTTGAAAATATCGCCCAGGTCCCTTTTAAAATATTATTCTTGAGTAGCTTGCAGTTTCATAATCACTCGTATTATTTAGATCTCTTAATTTGTAATTTGAAAGAATCTCCCAGGTCCCTTTTAAGATTTTATTATTCTTGAGTTGCCATAGTAATGTGCAGGTCCTCTTGTAACATGCCTTGATGGTGATTTCCTTTCCCTTTATCAGTGTATATGATAAACTTGAAAACCAGCCAGCTCGAAAGTAAAGCTTTGTTAAATTAAATGGCAAACAATTTACGAAAGATAACAGTCTGGACAAAAAGTTACCATATTGTGGCTTATCAGAGATTTTATTTCAAAAACTGCCATTGCTTTTTGTAAGTTAAAGAAACAGCTTATGTCTTTGGGACCTAATAAATGCACATTGTGGATATTCAATGAATATTTCTCCATTACCTTTTTAAACAAACGTTAGTTGAAATCCCCATCTTTTAAAAACACGGACCCTGATTGAAAAAAAAGTTGAATGTCAGAGCTCATTTTCATATTGAAGATAATATATCAAATATCAACATAACTGACAGAGATGATATTTGAAAAATGACTGTTTATGTTGTCCACAAAAGGACAAAAGTTACAATGAAACATGACACAAGGCATGAAATAGCATGTGACACCTTGCGTAACATTTCAAACAATGACTTAAATGTCAAATACAAATACAATAATCCGTCTCTTTACACCATCCAGACTTATGTTCATGTTGGACAGGAATAATACTGAATTGTCTGTCCAAAACCTTGTTTCTAAATGTCATAGCTTAATTAATACCATGCAGATGTAAAAGCTTCCAAGGTAAAGTTTCCAGATGTGACAACACATGACAAATAGCGTGATAACACTCCATATGTTGCAGTTTATAAGATAATGTATATAACACCTAACGGTCTAGAACACAACCCTGTCTCATCCACACATCAACACTGAGCCTATGCAACCAGCACAACTAGTTTTGTTAAAAGTTTGACCTTGACCTTTTAGATGTTTCAAAAGGATGACCTTTCACCCCTGATATGTAGATACCGTAGTTACACAAATATAAGAAACAATTTTAATTTCCCCAGTAGACCAATATTTGCATTAAAGCTTGAGTCAAATTTTATTGACATTTGAATTGACAGAATAGTAGTCTCGAGTTGAATACTATATCAAACTGCCATTGCTCCATATATGTTGTTTTGGCATCAAGAGGGTTAAAGCATGCGATACCAGCTTGGGTTTGCCTGTGCATATGACATGCTTGAGTGATTTGCCAGAACAGCATGCTCGCAGTTTGTGATTGTTTTCTTATTTTTAGAGCTATTTTTCCAGGTCTATTTAATAATGTGTTGTGGATTTTAACTCTCACATGCATGCCTATTTGTAATGCCTATTTGCAAATTTAAAACTATCAAACATCATAGAATTTATGAAAATTAATGTTATTGATTGCTCATTCAACAAAGTAGGACATGAATGAATCTTTAAAATATCTTTAACTCATCCTGGCAGCAGGCGACATGATTTGACAGGAAGTTTAATGCTTGTATCCTTGTCTCCTTTATCTTTAAGATCCTTTTTCAAAATGTGTCGAAGTCAGAACAGAACCAAACATAGTCTGTTCCATTGTGAAATGTAGTTATGATGAGTAAAAAAGTTCACTGAGGGAGAAGACACACGACAATAGGTTGCCGTCCTCTCATCTGTCTCTGTCTGCGTGAGGAGCATATTGTGATGGATTACCGGCTGCAGATAGATAGATGAGGGGGATATCGGTCCGTATCTGACACTTCATATATCCCGGCCTGTGATAAAGTGTTTTGTACTGTTCTATTCTGAAGTTATACTTACGTGATATCGGGATCCAGGTGTTGATTGATATGGGGTACTTCTCAAGCAGAGAAGCCTTTTTGTCCGTTCTGGGGATCATTGACACATACAACAATTAAATCTTTTTGTTGAAAAAGTACTTAAATATCAATGAGTTTAAATTATCAAAATAGAGATAACATGTATATCTATGGGGGGGGGGGGGGGGGGGGGGGAGGGGATAGCGCAGTGGTTAGTGCATCCAGGTTCGAATCCCGCCAGGGGTCCCCAAAACTTTGTCCTCTGTAGAGAACTGTTCTATATGCAGTGAGGTTTGGGTGCAATGCTACACTGAATTTCAGCGCAGTACCACCCATGGTTCGCTAGTTCCATCCGATGCTCCGAGGTTTCATAGCAGTACATGGCCACCATTGCGTTGCAGGCTTTCTCCCTGCCATAATACTAGCAGCCGTGATATAAATGAAATACTCTTGAAAGTTGCGTTAAACCCCAACTCATCTCGCCTATATCTACTGCTTGGCCAGGAAAGGTAGCTGTGAGATAACACAGATAACCACATTCTGTTAAGTATTTTACCGGGAATGTTGACAGCAGTTAACTCTAGTTATTGTACCCATTTATCCAGGTCAGCCAGTGACATGAATAAACAGTTAGCATGAGTTCAAAGACGAACTCAAGTTTTATTAAATTTTATGCTAGAAATAGATTCTTTTAGAGAAAATTGTTAAGCATAGAATTAAATATAACAAATATTTCAGGGAAAAAGTTTGGAAGGCTATGGCACATTATCAGAAAATTATCTGAAAATGTTTTTTAATTAAAAAAGTGACAATTATTTCATGGATCTTTATTTACGTATAAAAAGATTCTTCATTATTACTATAAATTTAAAGTTAAAAAAGATAATGATGTATTGAAATGATTACACATTTTCATGAAAATCTGTAAAACAAGCTTCTTGAAACAAATTTGATTAAATTCATCAAATGCATCGGATTATAAATATTGTCCAAAAACACTGTTCAAAATCAAAGAAAATAGTATAGTACAACAACAACTTTTTTAAATGGTTTGAAAAGAAGGTTTCAATAGTAGTGAAACATTTGGGAGTTCTTTCAAGGGAGGATTTATGGTAGACCGGTATCGTCCAAGTGTGTACAATGTAAACGAGTCCCACCTGTCCTGTTGTCACCTGGATGTGGTTTATGGGACGAGCTTACCTGTAAACGATGCACCTGTCCGTTAGCTGGATACGCGGGAACATTAACCCTAAAGTGCTTGAAATGTACAGATGATGCTGACAAGTCAAAATACTGTAGTTTTACTGGACTTACAGGAACCTGAGCACAGGAACCTGTGTAAGAAATAAGCAACAAACACCCAACCTGAAAGTGTCAGGTGGTCAATTTTATAGGTAAAAGCTAACGCCTTGAAAAAGTAACCAGACTAAAGTAATACACCTGTCCGTCAGCTGGATACACGGGAACATTAACCCTAAGTGCTTGAAATGTTCAGGTGACACTGATAAGACAATAACTTACAGTAGTTGAATTGGGTGGGTGTACAATGACTAATGAGGAAACAGGTAAAGTTTAGGAAAACGGTAAAAAGATGAATAAGGGTGTCAATTTTATTGGGGAAAACCAAAAGCCTCAAAAAGTAACCAGACAAAAGTAACAAGTTTATGGGCTGTATTTCGTGCACTACAGATACACCAGACACATCTTTCAGAAACGATCAGAAGCTAATGATAGAAATGAAATTACTGCCTTGGTCATGTCTGTTTGTTGAAAGGAAGAGTTCGTACACTACAGATACACAAGACACATCTGTCAGGATGGACCAGTAGCTAATTATAGAAATTATTTGGCAGGAAGAGGGTTAAGGTTTTACCAGCTTATGCTACAGTGTGGCATACATCTGTTTGTGAGTTGCAAGGAAAAGTTGTGCAGCTTGATTAACTCTTTGCATGCTAAAACAAACCTACCACAACGGTGAACAAATCCTCAAAACTCAAATACACTTTTTTGGAATATAGTTTATCAACATAGTCAAATAAACTTCCAAAATTGTGACAATGACGTTTAACCCTTGATCTGTTGAATTACAATGTGTCAAACCGTGATGTCAGGGCAAGAGAATCCTAAGGAGGATTTAAGAAGCAGGGACCAATGATCGATAGACATTAATGTACATAAAAATAATACTGTATTCGCAGGGAAAGGGTTAAGGTTTTCCAGCTGACACTGCAGTGTTACCTGTTCACAGTACATCTGTCTATCAGTTATGCTGACTGATGGAAACAGTCTGCATCAGTTATGAATGAAACCATTAACCCTATACATACCGCTGACACTATTAGTACCAGTACTCCCAAAATTTCAAAGTAAGGGAAAAGGATGGGTGGGGTTCCATGAAATTTACATGCAAAATTGTTCAAGGGTGGTTTAACCCCTTGAATCTCTTTTCTTCCCACATCCGCTGGGGGCATCGCGGAAAAATAGTAGTCAAGACCCCAAGCTCTCTGCCACAAGCAGAGTCCACTGTGAAGCCGAGTGATCAGGGTATAATTGTGTCACACATACTAAGTAGAGAGTAATCCCGTACAGAAACTAATCAAATGTCGTACAAAGGTCGACTCCAGATAACTTGGTTAGTGCCAGACGGTGGATTAGATTCAGAGTTGTCAGGAAATTAGTTGCTTTTTAATTAGCAAATTGAAATACATGAGTGAATCATCTGTTTACCCTGTTTCTGCTGAGAACCAAATATGAAGCTTGTGAAAATATAGTAAGAGAGGAAGTTAAAAATGAAAGTTAAGGGTACTCCGTCAATGATGTAAAGCTGAAAGTTACCTGTAGATCTCTACATTTGAATTTTCCTGATGAAGCTGCTCTTGCGGATGGCAAAACATTATATATTAAAACATGATCCTTGAAGATGTCGGCATCTATTTTTGTTTTAATGAATATCGATACTCCCCCTTTCTTCTTTACATTTAAATTTTTAAAATCAAAATTCAAATACATGTACATTAATACAACTGAGACAAATGTGACAAAGTCTCCATTCCAGCATTCGCCCTCGGGAATTATTTCATTACTATTCCTATTCCGGAATATTCTGGGGCCCGCAAGTTAAGGGTTAAACTTAAGCTTGCGTATTTTTCCGAAATTTGTATTCATATTCTGGAGTTTGTGTGTCACAGACAGAATCAAACTAGATTTCTCAACATTTTAATTTTAACTGAAGATTTAAAATTTTCATCTTTCAGCACATTCCACAGAGCCTGTATCAGCAACATTTTAAAATATAAATTTAAGAATTTAAAATTTTCATCTTTCAGCACATTCCACAGAACCAGTATCAGTCACAAGTGGCAACACATCACCGTTTCCAGTTACTCCCCCAAAACTGCCAACCACAGGAACCAACACTGCCGCGTCCAGCACTGACAGACTGGACCGAGAACGCTCAGAGGCAGGGGACGATCCACCAAGGTAAGGGAGATAACTCTTGTCACCTTCTCTCACTATTGCCCTCTCTAAAAGAGAGTTTGTTATGATGTTGAGATTGGGCCATGATGCTTTTGGGAAAACATCTTTTTAAAATTCTGCTGTATTGTGTTTTGTCACATGATAAATTGGATTTAACTTTATGTCATCTTTAGATCGTCATAACTTACAATACACTTTTATTATAATCAAATGGTTTATGTTGCATTTCTTTCATAAACACATTTAATAAAAGTTCATCAATGCTTAATGTCATTTAATCTTAATCATTTCTACTTATTTTGCATTATATTCTCGGTTATTTTCATTTTTCATGTGATTTTTTTGGCTTTTCATTGCTTTCCAATCCCCTTCTTTCTTATTTCCTACTTTGAAATTTCTGTGAAAATCTAGCAATAGACAGCATATTCATATAGAGTCCCAAGTCCCCAAAAAGGCTTTGTGAATTCAAGAACAATTTATTTTCATTTTGGGCCATTTTTATCAGGCAAAAATTTGGATTAACTACAAAAATTTCATAACTGTTGTTGATTTATTATGACGTTTAACCTTGATCGACATACTTTGAAATTAGACATGATACGTAAATAATATGTAAATAACACTTCATGGTTCATAAGTAACAAAGTCCCGTTTTGTTTTCAAGCCGAATTGTGCCGAGGGGGTGAGTTTTCATTATGCAGACCATCATTGCACCTCGGAGTATCCAGGGTACGATATTACGCGTTTCATTTATTATCCTCGGTGTTGATATTCGAAGCTCTCACTTATTGCAAAGATTGTCATAAACACTCTATGATAACATTTACTTACGACTATCTAAGCACTAAGAGAGAGTTTCGAAAATACAGACCCAGGTCTTAAATTGGTTTAGGACCATACACAAATTCCCATGAAGACTCTCGTCGAGTTGGAATTCGTGGTTCCAGGATTATAAATGAGACGTATCAATGACCCTGGGTAACCTGTGATGTCATGATTAATTAAGAACTAGTAGCTACAACCAGCAAGTGTTTTGCAAAAAAGTATAGCTTTGCCCTGAACTATTATAGTACCAGCACGAGGCCATAGTTTGACGTTTATAGTTCATGGCTAAACTACTTGACTGCAAATTCATGCTGGTTTTGGCAACTCTGTTACCTTTCTAGCATGTTGATTTTAATTCATCTTAACAATATTCACCAAAATTAACTTAATTTTGTAATGAATTGAAAATCCTCAATCAGGGCTACTTCTTGTGACATCATGACATGAATGTATTTTGCGTCGTGAACCATTGTTACATAAGGCCACTTATTTTAGCAGTTGCTAATCCAGACAGGAGGGGGAGGGGTGTGGTTGAACATTTGTGCATGTAAATTTTATTAACCCCCAAAACCTTTTCAATAAGTGAATCCTCCCTTTGAAATTCCCTGGATTCACCTAGAAACTAGTTTATTTTGTTACCGTATTCTCTCGGATTTAAGACCACACTAAAGCCGAAGACCACCCCCACTTTTCAGAGGGTTGTCCTGGGTGGAGTTATTCTCAGGTTATGGTCCTACCTCAATTTTGCCAGATATTAAATGGTCATACATTACATATATATATATAATATTATTTTAAGATAAGTGTCAATTTTCATCTGAGTTGGGGTCTCTCCCAACTAAAAGCCCACCCCCATGTTTTCAAGATGTTTGCCTGGCCATGGTCTTATACCCGAGAGAATACGGTATATACTAAAAGAAAGTGGATATCTCGGCTCTAAACATGCTAGAATGTCCGATGTTGTTGCAGTCCTCCCTCGTGTTGACGGCGAGTTACAGTTGTAGGTTGTCACTTGTCAGTTATAGGTTGTCAGTTGTCAGTTGTCAGTTATCTCCTCTTAACAATTAAAGGGATGCTGTGACCAGAAGATGATAAACCATCTTCAAGCATTTTCATCAAAATCAACAAATTTCTCCTACTTTATGTTATTTAATATCTTTGAGTGGCATTCTTGAAGCTGGTGTGATGAAGAATGACATTTATTGATATACAACTTCTTTATTCTTCAGAGGCCATGTTTCGACATAGGTCGCATATGCTGGATAAAGAAGGTGTATATGCTTAAATGCTGTCTTCATTCTCCATGTTATTTAACCCTTTCACCACTAGTACGTTTACGTGCCTAATTTTAGGCGTGTCGGGGCGAAAGTGTTAAAATGAAACGAATCAAATAATTTCACTATATTCAGTCAATCAAAAATATCCTTTTCTTATCCCTACAGGTGTTCTGGTCATATCGTCCCTTTAACCGTCCAACTAATATCACTGCTGCTGTTTGAATGTTGAGGAGTCCAGACTCCAGGGCCTAGATTCTTTAAGCTCTCTTAGCGCTAAGATAGTCGTGAGTGCGATATCATAATCCTCGGTTACCCATGGTTTTATATATGCTCCTTTACTCTCCACTATATCACCCATGGAAAATTTCATCAGAGAAATCTGTGCTCAAATTACCCGCCCTTGGCCGGTGTGAGCCAATCAAACCGCTACGCAGCTTGGACCTGCGAGCCAATGACACTTCATATCACTTCGTTGCAAAGCACGCGAGGTCATTTTGTTAGCCATCCGTCACCGGTTATCTCCCTTGACCATTTCCGTCTTATCGTATTGAGTATTTTCTTTGGTTACTGACTTCGTCACGCCGGCCAAGGGCAGGTAATTTTAGTACAGATTTCGCTGACAGAGTTTCCCATGGGTGATATAGTGGAGAGTAACGGAGCATATATAAAACCATGGGTAACCGATGATGAATATCATTAGCTTACGACTATCTTAGCACTAAAAGAGCTTCGAAAATCTAGGCCTTGTTTTAACTTAGTGTTGAGAGATCCTTGTAAAAAAACCTCCTCCACTCTTTACTACTAAGTTTCAACCGCAAGCAAAACAGTATACCTTCCCCTTTATAACGCATCTACCGGTTCCCTTCACTATAACACCATCAGATTTACTATTTCACAAATTAACATTAGATGCTCTCTTTAAATCTGAGTTCAACCAAATGATTCTGAAAGTCAAATTCATTTCATTTCATCAGCTCCAACTTTTCATCTTTTGATTTGGTTTGTTTCTTTACTATTTATGATTTGAATTCATATAGCGCTGTTCTTCAATGTTTTTCAACAAAAAACATTCATTCATTCACCTTTTCATTTACATACTATAAATACTGATAACATCTGAGATGAGAGTTTATCTTCTGAAGAAAATTGTTTAGGAGTCACGGTTAGTATACTATTCATCCTAGACTGTACAGATACAAATAATTCACTCATATCATTCACTTATAGAAATCTATAGTTTTACAACCACTGTTTAGAGGTTTTCTTAGCAATGACAGCAGTTTGTTTGTTCCAACCTTGTCACTATGTTGTAAATATATGATGGATGTATATGTTCATGTTTATGTAGATCGAATCTAGCAATATACACAATTTTGTAAATTATGTATTTAATAATTTCAGCATATTTGTTGCATTTTACAGATAACCTATTTCAAAAAATTAATTTTAACTTGTGCTTTAACATCTGTAAACGGAAATAAATTTGTAAAACAGTTGATTGTAAAGAGAACATTCTATATACAGGTGCTCAAGCTTTAAAGATTAGTTAATTTTCCTTGCTATGTTAAAGTCCACAGCCATATGTTGATGATTTCAGGTCATGGTCAATAAAAACAAATTTACTGTTAGACATTCATTGTAACAGGCATATCCTATTGCTCTGGAGAACTGTGTGGATAAGATCAGAATGTAATAAGATCATAAAAGCTTGGATGCCTACTATTACTTACATGTAATTACAATATATTTATACATCTTTCATTTTCTAATAACTGCAATTATGTGTCTTATACAGCTAATTTGAAACATCAATTTGTCTTACACCAAAGGGTAACAATTAAAGGCCTCAAACTATTACCCTTTGTTTCTTGTGTACCATTATGCCGTCCCTGGTATCCGGTACTCTCGGAGTACCATGGTACTCATGTTGCTGTGTACCAATATATAATACGGGGTAGAGAAATGGTACCACTCACGGGAAGATCCAGCAATGGGGGGTGGTCCCCTGACCAAACCCCCCTCTGGATATCTGTCACTGCCATTGAAGCAATTACATTTCTGATGATAGTTATAATATATATATTATATTATTATTATATAACATTAAACATATGTATCTTGGATTACTACAAATTTATTTGGGAAGACTAATTTTAACCTCATTATTCATTTAGAATTTCACTGATTATGAAAGTGAAGTTGCATGATGATGGAAGAAAAATGTCTTGAAGATTTATAAAACATAAAAACATGTAGGGGGAAGTCATAAAAGTCATATTTCATATCTAAAGTGGAGTGGATTTGTTAGTCGTTCACAGCTAAAGGGAGATAACTCTGCCGTCAGTGCAGTTATGAATTGTTGGCATTGGTTGAAAATTTGACTTTGTTGTTTTTATGTTGCACTTGGCAGTCGAGGCTGTGAGTAACGACTGTCCCCTTTGTAGATGACGTGTTGAGGATTGGGTTTCGTGCATTTTGAATTGTTTCCTTACTCTAGTGCAATCAAACAAAGAAACCATCCATTCTTCTCTTTATAAGATGAAGTTTGGGGGGAGAAAAACATTTTTCACATTAGTGGAGATGACAGGAGGCTGTTTATCATAGCGTTCTTATTGATTGTCTCCCTTTCTTTTCTTTTGAAAACTTTCTGAGTAATATTTCAGAGCCATTCTTTCGTATGATTATAATTTGGCAAGTTTTGAAGGACATTTAGAAGTGGAATTCCAAAAAAAGCAAGATTTTCTGGATGAGCTTTTTTTATTGTGAATACACATACACACAATGTTTTGGAGTGTATGCTTACTCCTTCATCAGGGGAATAGATGAATAATATACACTAAACTCCAAGATAATGAAATATTTACAAAATTGTAAACACAAATTTGAAAACAGAATAATTATCAATATAAAGATGACAGATAACCTTTTATATCTATATCAATAATTTCTTGGTGTTTGAATTTTTTTTTTTTTTTTAAATTTTTTTTTTTTTTTCTTGGTAATAAAAACAGCATTGAGATTTTATTGTATTTGGCAAATGTTTGAATATTAATTGCCTTTACAAATAGGTAAAAAGGATTTTTCAGTTTGTGAAAATGCCTATCAAAGAAGTTGTGAGAACAAAACAATTAAAACAAACTTAATGTTTCCTTTGACAATGATTTCTTTCATGAAAAAAAACTTTTAGCTCTTAAACTATCATTTCATATGCATGACTAGCTAAAGTCACAGTTTGACAGTCATGGTTGAAAGAACAAAGAAATTTGCCTACATAAAACAACAACAAACAGGACTCCTACAACAATTAAGCTAGATCAAAATTAAATACCCGACCTGACAATAAAATATTTTCAAGAGGCGAGTGTGAATGAATTGCCCAAGGCGAGAAATTCAATTCCAGTTTGACGGTTACGCATGACTGCACACTAAGAGCTTCAACACTTAGCAAGTCTACCTGAACTGGTTTATAGCTTAACCCTCTGAGTGCCATGGTCCATAAAAGTTGCTGAGTATAAATGTGTCATACATGTCAACAAAATTAAATGTTTAATGTAAGAGAATGGTTAAACATACAGAATGTTAACCCTAATAAGCCGGTACTTGGTACACTAACTTGAATTGGTTTTATAATGAGCTATGAAAGTTGTTGAGTGAAAATATAACAGAATAAATGTTAAATGTAAAAATATGACTAAACAAAATTATATCAACCCCAACTGCTTCAACACATAGTAGGTCGATCTACATATTGATGTGTAAAAGAGTTACAGATTCATAATTGTAAGTTAAAGACGTTCTTAAACAAAGGTCACTGAGCATAAACCGAATGTGGATATGAGTCAACAAAATAAATGTTTAAACATAATAATAAATTATAATAATTCATATTTTTAAAAATAAAAACTATAATATATAACGTCTAAAAATAATGTATTATCTATATGATAATATATTTCATAATTAAATATTTCATAAACATTTAAACGTCAACTAAATTGATCAGGCAGAAGTTCAAACACCCCAGCTCAAGGCGAGAGATAATCAAAGACCATAAACATATTTCCAAATAATCCCTCCAACTTTTAACCCCCTCAGTGCCTGGGGCGACTAAAGGTCTGTGTGGCCAGCAGATAGCTAGATACTTGTGAGGAACAGGCTTTGAGACGGTCCCTTCAACCATTCCCTATTGTAGGCTGAGCCTGCATAAGGAGAGATCCTTATTGATTATTTTCACGACACTAAGAGCTGCATAGGTAACTTTACACAGTCTTGTAAAACATCCAATCAGAGCGAAGGAGGCTCCCAGTACATGTCGATCCGGCTTGGCTTACGAGTTGGAGCTTACATGTGCAATATTTTGAGCTGATTGTGTTCTAACTGATTGTTTTGTGATCCTATAATGGAGTATACTATCTCGAGGAGACAGGGAACGCTATGAACCAACCATGTTGAAGTCAACTGAGAAGAAGGAGCCATATTTCTACGACCCGCGAGTGTCGAGGTGAGTAGCGACTCATTGGTCAGACTAGACCTCTGAGAATCAAGGTAAATTATTCCAACTGTCAGATCAAAATGGTGGGATATTCTCCACATTTTGCCCGTTTGGCGGGAAAGATTGTTGCCTCTTTATTCTTAGCTGGGACAGGGTAACAAGGTTAGAATAGACAGCTTGGGTCCCAAGCTTCCCCGTTATAGCGCGGGTGAATCTTCCTCGCTATAAGAACGCTCTTCTTTATTCCCAGCTTGGGATTTGATTTCAGGGGATCAGACTTAAAGTAGTTTAGCTTGGTGACACAATTATGTGTAGATATAAAACTCCCTCATTATAACGCCTGAGTCGGTAGAAGAGGGTTGGACACTGGCTGGCAGCAGCATACCAGGTGAAATGTGACCTATCAGGAATGGAGTGTATTTTAGTAATTAAACCCTGATATTTGCGTTGTATGGGAAGTCATGTTTGATACTAGTGTTCTCAGATGACTCATGTTTTAAATGAAATGAGATGTTTGTGTTATTATGACACGACCTTCACCCATCTCCTAGCAGCCTGCCTCAGTTCCATGTTACTCTGCAGTCTGAATATCTCTAATCAGCAAATTTGTATGCAGCTTTTGTTACAATAAATGAATTCATTCTGTCTGGAAATTGCAACTGATCAGCCTGGACGGTCCCAGGAGATAAGATTCACTCAATAACGTTGTGCCTGTGTGTGTGAGCCTCCAGTGGCACAGTAGTTAGGGGGGCTAGCTTCATTTCTTTCTCTGTCACAGGTCAAATCATTTTATAATTTGCCTGGCTGGTGTAGGAGATATGATAAGATGTGTTTTAAAGTATTGACAGACAGAGCCTTAGTTTAGTAAAGAATGGCACAGTAATTAGGGTGGCAACTTCATTTTCTTTCTCTGTGGTCAAATCCAAGTGTGGCAGGGTTAGGTCAATAGCGGTCCTACTAGCTCGGACTAGTGGGATGTCCCTTGAGCTCAGTTGGTAGAGCGTCTGACTGTCACCCGGAGGTCCCGGGTTCGAATCCCCCTGGATGTTGAAATTTGTATTTTCACTCCTGCTATAGTTGGCGCCCATCAAATGTCGGGCCGGGACTTTTCCTTAATGTCACTGCACCTTTAAGTCCTTTTCAGGTTTGTAAATCCTTATCTATAGGTATGTAAGTCCTTCATAGGCATATCTCAAGAATTATTGACTCGAGTCACTTCGCGGAGGGGGTGTGTGTGGTAGGGTGAGGTCAATAGCGTTGCTACTAGCTCGGACTAGTGGGATGTCCCTTTAGCTCAGTTGGTAGAGCGTCTGATTCTCACCCGGAGGTCCCGGGTTCGAATCCCCCTGGATGTTGAAAATTGTATTTTCACTGCTGCTATACAAGTTTTATATATCATTTCAATGTGTTTTAAAGCATTAGAGCCATGCCAGAGAGTCTTCAAGTTGAGGAAAGAGAAGCAAAATGGGGAGGGTGTTTCATTTCTTTCATTCTGTGGTCAAATCCTGGTTTGAATTATTTGCCTGGCAGTTTCAGAGGTTAGGTTGTTACACAGTAGACAGCATGTTTGCCTGTATTTATGTTTCCGTGGTCGATTCCCGATTGAGTTGTCGAAAATGAGATTCACACTGATATATGAATTATTATTAGATAGCAAGAGAGTCCTGTGTAGAACCCTGGGTGGTACAGTAGTGAGGGTGTTTGCCTCTCCGCTTTCTTTGATGGTCGAATCCCAGTATTAGTCTGTTCTCAGGCATTTGAGATCAGAATCGTCCAAGGGAGATGTAATTAACCAAGAGCTATTATAAATTATTACAGTATGGATGATAACTAAGAGCCTTGATAAAAACCTTGAATAAAGAATAGCTAAGTTGTTAGGGCGTTTGCCCCCCTCCCCCAGTTTCTTCTGTGGTCAGTTTGAATCTTCTACCATGCTTTTGCAGGATATGAAATTCACACAAGATTACGGTATGGATTATAACAAAGAACCTTGATAAAAACCTTGAATAAAGAATAGCTCAGTTATTAGGGTGTTTGCCCTCCTCCCCCAGTTTCTTCTGTGGTCAGTTTGAATCTTAAATTCTTCTACCATGATTTTGCAGGGTATGAAATTAAGTCTTTCACTCAGACTCTGAAAAAAGTATTGATTCCACAAATATCACCATTTTATTAAATGTTGAAAGGAGACCATGAGAAATGGGATTTAAGCAGAGGCTCTATTTTAAAAGTGTTAGACTAGATATGAAATTCACACAGGAATATGGATGATAGCATAAATCTTGAAAAACACTCGAAGAGGGTAGCACACTTGTGAGGATGAAAACCAGGCCACAAATTGTTGGTGTCTCCACCGGGATTCGAACCCAGGCCATTGGGATGCATCTAAATTGCTTTGATCCTGAGCATGAGGTCCCCCCCACAGGATAAACTGCAGGACACCAGTTAGTAGGTGGATTCAACTCTAATGATGTAGACAGCAAGTTGAATGTCGAGACCCTCAGGACGAGATTCTCACACTCAGTGGTAAAGTTGAGCTCACAGAACTGTCTGGGACTCTGTCCCCCGATCGATTCTTCTGTCAGTGAACATTTAACCGGTATTCTTCAAGTCTTGTATGGGTAGTCGGAGAGCCCATGTTCCCCCTTTAAATTTCGGAAATATAAGTCATTTAGATAGTGAATAAATGTAACATTGGCATATTTAGGATTGACTATTTGTAAACGTATAATAGTCCAAATTCTTGTAATTTTCAACAAGTTCTTTGCATGATTCAAACCCACACCCTCTGAGTCAGGCACCAATCGCCAGCACTAACTGTCCCAACAGCTTATCATTTCTGCCACTGAGACCTCTACCTTAATATTAAACCGTAGGATATGGATACAATGCTACATAGTATTACAGTTCTATCCTTAATTTCAGGCTAAGTGGGATCATCAAATCAAGTGGTCAAGGGGTTGAATCCAGCGAAAAGCTCTGTAGAGAACCATCATAATCTATGTACAGTGGGGGCGGAATAGTGCAGTGGTTAGCGCGTTCGGCTTCGGATCAAGAGGTCCGGGGTTCGAATCCCGCCAGGGGCACGGCAAGTTTGTCTGCAGTAGAGAACAGTTCTACACACAGTAAGATTTGAGTGCAATGCTACTTTATATTGCCAGCTGTAGTTTCTAGAATACATCACCTAAAGTGGTCCCGAGTTTGAATTGTGCTTAACCCTTAACTTGAGGATTTTTGTTGGTCCAGGACGGCCATAGAGAACCCGGAAGTTCCTCTCCGTGGGACCCTTACGTCGGACTTAGTCTTTTACTGAGATAGTAATAACGATGCGATTGCTGTCCACTAGACATGGACACAACGTAAGGGTTAAGGCTCAGAAGTTTTATATTTTAATGCAGTAGAGATTCACAATGGTGTTTTAGTCTTTGTCCCACAGTGATTTTAAGTGTCACCATTTAGAGAAATACTATAATTAGTTCAAGGGTTAGTGCGTTCATCAAGTCAAGTTGTTTAGGGTTTGAATCCAGCTAGAAGTTCAGAAACTTTGTCTGCTGTAGAGAACTGTTCTACATGCAATAAAGTTTAAGTGCCATGTTACATTCAAATTTGAATGCAGGAGCCATCTTGTAATTATTCAAAATGGTGTTTCAGTCTTTCTTCCCGTAAGGATATTAAGTGACACCACTTAAAAAGCTACTTCTACAGGAATTGTTAAGCCTCATTTCAACCTACCTCAAGTCTTGTTTCCTATCATTTAAACATGCTACAGTTATGAACTCTCAAAGTCATTAAAAATAACTATTAAAGCTCTGAAAATTTGCCATCCTGCGATGAAAGGATTTCCAGATTATTTTCAACCCTAATGTTTATATATGATGTTCTTTATTACTGTTTCTTAGTTTGTTAAATAGGAGAAAAAAAACGTTTTTAAAAATAGCTATTACATTACCGCTATCTTCAACAAGATTACTGCAGATTGACATGCTTCTCATGTTTTAAAAGGTTGCTAAGAGACCGATTATGATATTTTGATAAGATGCACTAAAAAAAATTCTTGGTAATGTTTTTGATAAACGAGACATGAAGATTTTAACTCAAAGGTAAACTTTCGACACTGTAGTGAAAGAAATCAAGATAATAATGAAAAAGGTAATGTGCACTGAAGAAATTAACCCATTACACACACTTTTATCTGACCTTTGACCTCTGCTTATCGTCTCTACCTGCCCCATTCCTATGTCTTCTCTAAGTCTGGGGTGGGATAGCAGTTAGTGCGTTTTGCCTCGGGTCAAGAGGTCCGGTGTTCGAATTCTGCCAGGGGCTCTGCAACTTTTCTTGCTGTTGGGAACAGTTCTACATGGACTAAGGTTTGAGTGCAATGATACACTGAATTACAGCATAGTACCACCCAAGGTTCGCTAGTTCCAGCCGATGCTCGCAGGTTTCACCGCAACGAATAGCCACATGGTGTTGCAGGCTTTCTTCCTGCCATAATACTAGCAGCCATGAAATCCTCTTGAAAGCGGCTTTAAACCCACAATTACCTCACCTTCTCTAAGTGTGACACTTTGACTCTCAAGAGAATCTCACTCAAGTGTCCTCAGATATCAAGTATATATTTAACAGTAGTTGATAAAAGTTATATCAGACGCTGAATAGTCATCCAAAATTCGAAAATATGGGTCAATGTTGATATGATGTTGTGACAGCTAAACTTTCAAATATTGCATTTGTACCAAAAGAGAACAAGACTGTTAAAATATTCCACAAAACCCCACCCCACCCCTCGTCTTCCCTCAGCTCCCCTCCCCTCCCGTCCGTCCCTTGATATCAACCCTCCCCTCCCCACAGTTCCCCTACCTTCGGTCCCTTGATATCAACCCTCCCCTCCCCACCCCTCCTGTCCATCCCCTCCCCCCAATTCCTCTACCTTCGGTCCCTTGATATCAACCCTCCCCTTCCCTCCCCTCCCCTCCCCCCAATTCCCCTACCTTCGGTCCCTTGATATCAACCCTCCCCTCCCCTCCCCTCCTGTCCATCCCCTCCCCCAATTCCCCTACCTTCGGTCCCTTGATATCAACCCTCCCCTTCCCTCCCCTCCCCTCCCCTCCCCTCCCCTCCCCCCAATTCCCCTACCTTCGGTCCCTTGATATCAACCCTCCCCTCCCCACCCCTCCTGTCCATCCCCTCCCCCCAATTCCCCTACCTTCGGTCCCTTGATATCAACCCTCCCCTTCCCTCCCCTCCCCTCCCCCCAATTCCCCTACCTTCGGTCCCTTGATATCAACCCTCCCCTCCCCTCCCCTCCTGTCCATCCCCTCCCCCCAATTCCCCTCCCGTCCGTCCCTTGATATCAACCCTCCCCTCCCCTCCCCTCCCCCCAATTCCCCTTCCGTCCGTCCCTTGATATCAACCCTCCCCTCCCCTCACACCAATTCCTCGCCCGTCCGTCCCTTGATATCAACCCTCCCCTCCCCTCCCCCCAATTCCCCTCCCGTCCGTCCCTTGATATCAACCCTCCCCTCCCCTCCCCCCAATTCCCCTCCCGTCCGTCCCTTGATATCAACCCTCCCCTCCCCATCCCTCCTGTCCATCCCGCCTCTCTCTTGATAACTCCTATCTCCATGTGAATGTTACAATGTTATGACAGCTAAACCTCCAAGCTGGCAGCAGGACAGTGAGATAGACTCAGCGTGTAAGGTAGAGCAGGTGCTTGTTGACAAGAGCGTGCTGGTGTGATCTGACAGGGAGAGAGACTAACATACAGGAGGCATGGTGCATCTTCAGTGACAGACGTTAACACTTTATTTTGTCAAATAATTTTTATCATTTTTAAAATCCTACAATCTTTATGCAGATTGTAGCATATTGTTCCAATACATCGCACATCATAATTAAATGTTATTGTAAAACTCAAAACTGTTAATCTGGGCATGCTGATTGATAACCATTTTGTCCCAGCAGGGACCAGATCACCGTGACCCGACAATCGACCAATGAGACTTCTCGGTCACTCGGAATATCGTTTTCATGGAGATTTATGTCATCTTTAGCTTCCGACTGATCCAACTGATGTGGAATCAATACCACAGCTTCATTCCTTCTCAGTCAATCTGTCGTCAAACCGGTGGGGGCTGAATCACTGTCTCGGTGCAAATAGACTCTGTTGAAGTCTTCTTAAACCGGCACTCAGAACTTCGAAAAGATGTCGGTATTGCGAGCGTGCTGGTTTAAAGATCATTATGTTTTTGAGAACTAGTTCCAGTCAGAACCAAATTTTTGTGTCGTTGTAACCGTAACCCCCTTCAAAGTATACAACTCAGATGAAAATTCATATGGAGAGTGTCAGACAGTTAGAATATTTTTCAAAGTATACTCGGGTAGATTTGGGAAAAAGGCCCCTTTCCCAAATCTACCCGAGTATACTTTGAAAAATATTCTAACTGTCTGACACTCTCCATATGAATTTTCATCTGAGTTGGGGTCTCTCCTGTCTAAAAGCCCACCCACATGTTTTCAAGATGTTTGTTTGCCTGGCCCCCTGGTCTTATACCCGAGAGAATACGGTATACTTTGAAGGGGGGTATCAAGGGCATGCTGGATTTAAGGGGTGCTGGCTTAGAGGGCTTCCACTGTACTTCTGAAAACATGGTTACAACACACGCCTGAAATTGGGTGGTACTGTCTCTTGTCCCGATACACTTAGTCTTACTCAAGTTCATACAGTTACACAAGTTATAATTACACAGTTCATAATATAATTCACCGAAACATGGTCCTCCCTTGAAAAGCATGTCTTGGCTACCGGAATTTCCATTTTAGAGGTTCCTTTCTAATATTAAATGAAATGGTAATTTTTATAAAAATATATTGTAGAAACATTTGGTATTTCTTTCAGTTTTTAAAAATGTATTTCATTCATTGGTAACTCTGTTATCTTTTAATTCTCACATACCGGTAACTTTATAGATCATACTGTAGACCATCTGAAATAGAAGAGTCTTTGAACAAAATATACTGATGTTTTCCTTTACGTATTTGTGGATTCTTCTGGAGAAGAAGATTCCAATTCACTTTTGACGAATGGTGTCAGGGGCGGGAAAGTGCAGTGGTTAGCGCGTTTGGCTTCGGATCAAGTGGTCCATGGTTCAAATCCCGCCAGGGGCACGGCAACTTTGTCTGCAGTAGAGAACTGTTCTACACGCATTAAGGTTTGGGTGCAATGCTACACTGAATTTCAGCGTAGTACCACACATGGTTCGCTAGTTCCAGTTGTTGCTCGCAGGTTTCACCGCAATGCATAGCCACATGGTGTTGCAGGCTTTCTCCCTGCAATAATACTGTGATATAAGTGTAAAACTCTTGAAAGCGGCGTTAAACCTATAAACTCACCTCACCTCACCTCATGAATGGTGTCATTTGGATTTGAATTTTCAGTCAGTGAATCACTATCTCTACATTGTAGACTTGATGATGGTTGTATTGTGTTATATCTAACACATATAGGTCGCTATATATAGGGAGTTTATGATTGTGGGTGAATCACTTTCAATGTTAGATTTTATGATAGTCATTTTGTGTTATATCTAACAGATATAGGTCGCTATATACTGGAAGAGAGTTTATGTTTGTATGTAAATCACTTTATCTTCCATGATAGACTTTGTCATAGTCTTTATGACATATCTAATCGATATTGGTGGCTATATATTGAAAGTGAGTTATGAATTTGGATGAATCACTTTATCTTCCTTGATAGACTTTGTCACAGTCTTTATGACATATCTAATCGATATAAGTGGCTATGTTTTGAAAGTGAGTTATGAATTTGGATGAATCACTTTAACTTCCTCGATAGGCTTACTCATGATTGTCTCATGTTATATCTAACAGTTTTAGGATATTGAAGGGATCAAGATAATGAATTTGAGTGAATCATTTTATCTTCAATGAAAGACTCTATCATGGTTGTCTTGTGTTAAATCTTACCGATATAGGTCGCTTATACTGAAATTTTTTAATTTTTGTGAATCACTTTCCAAAATAGATTTGATCAGAGTCTTATTACATATCTTTGCAAGGAAATAGGAATATCTGTTGCCTTACAATGTGCTTTTTTATTCAGTTGAAAAATTATTTCATGTGACAATCATGTTCAGCCATGGGTGAAATAAAAAGGGAAAATATTGCTTGTGGGGACTCTGGGTAAGGCTATGTCATGTCTGCCCTTCCCAGTGCATTGTATGACAAACACGTCATTTCATTGATAGCCAGATGGTTTCATATCAGCTATATCTCCAACTCATGAATTATTCAACATCTTGATATTAATTTGTAATGCCCGGCCAGTGATAAGAACACTTTCAACAACTCCATTCTGTGCAATCACGAGAGCACATTCAGTCATGCATAACGATTGTTATTGAATGAATGCTTAAATATTAAACAAAAGAAGTTCACACATCTTGGTTTGAAAGTCATGAAAGAATGAAAAAAAGTTTTGGAAAGTTGTTGATTGTTGCGTTTTTTTGCAAAAACTTGACTGATTTTATTTGATTTCTATTGTTTAATTTTTTAAATGACTGACAAATTTAACAAAACTGAAAATTTATAATTTTGGTAAGAGATCAATGTTATGTGTTCAGACATACCATTTCAGCTGATTTATGATCTAGAGTTGTCTCCCTTTCACTATACTTCATAGAACTCTGTAAGCGAAATGCTTCATGTTATTTTGAAGTATTGTCTAATATGTCAAAGATCTTTTCCTCATAGTGTGTGTATTTATTATTCAACTATATTGTTTTCATTCTTCATGTTGTTAAAAGTAAAGATTCTTGTATTCAAAGGTCCTAACAGAGTAATGTTATAGTTAGATTTGAAGTTCTTTTAAACTTTTTGATGTGTCAAAATTTTAATTCCATTGAATAATAATTTATTATTTTATCTTTATATTAAGAAATTGAAAGTTTTAACCCCTTTCATGGTTTTGGTCATTCCAGGTCATTTATCGTATGAACATTAAAATAATAATCTCATTAGCCAAAAGGAGAGAATAAGAATTTGTTCGATTAACCTTTGATAGAACATAAGCGTTAGAAAATAACTGTTCTGTAAATAATAAATGAGTCCTATGTTATATCCATCTAGATTTATTTTTATTGAGGGCGGGGTAGCGCAGTGGTTAGTGCATTCAACTTCCGATCAAGAGGTCCGGGGTTCGAATCCCGCCAGGGGCTCAGCAACTTGTCTGCTGTGGAGAACTGTTCTACATGTAGTTAGGTTTTGGTGCAATGCTACACTGCATTTCAGAGTAGTACCATCCATGGTTTGCTAATTCTATTCAACGCAACGCATAGCCACACTGGATTACAGCATAGTACCACCCAAGGTTTGCTAGTTCCAGCCGATGCTCGCAGGTTTCACCGCAATGAATAGCCACATGGCATTGCAGGCTTTCCCCCTGCCATAATACTAGCAGCTGTGTATAAGTGAAATACTCTTTGAAGCGGCGTAAACTCACCTCACCTCACTGAATTCTATTGATAAAGTTTCATATATTGAAAGATACAAATGTATCTAATTTTAATTTGTCAACCCCAAGTATACTTGTCAAAGGAATCTAAATATATATATATTTTTCATATTTTTGAAAAAAATTACTTATGATTAATAACCTGCGCGGTAATCAATTGATATTTGTTCAGTTTATCGATATTCAAACAGATTGTTTAACAAAGGGGAAGTCATTTTATTTTACTGATTTTATTTTACTTAGATTTTATGCCCAACAATTGCATTAACCCTGGGTCTTTGATGATCTGTTGCTCCTCACCAACAAATAGCCTCCAAATATTGATTCAACTTTCTGTAATCGATGCACAATCGGCCAGGAATATTTTTCAACAGTCTCAGTTCAAGTTGATTGTCAGTTTTTAAAAACCTGCCAGGATTGAGAAGAGGGAGAATGGACATGAGAAGTGATTGAAAATCAATAAAGACTTTCCGATTTGAACGAGCGGTTTTCAGGAAGTTGCCGCCACTGCCGCTGTATTGCGAGGTCAGAGAAAGTCATTTGGAATGAAAGATGGAGAACCTCATCCATCAAACTCCCTCTTCTTCTCTCCATTCTTGACAGTCACGATTGTTTGAAGCCGACTTGGGATTAATATGCTAAAAAAGGACAAACTATTTCCTTAGATTGTGCTACTTGGTGTGTTTACAGGGTATCCTAAGTTTTCGATGAAAGTGTACAAAAAGGAATAATTTTTTTTCTCCATTTTTGTGACTTGTGTGTTTATTGATATTTTTGGATATTTTGCATCTTTCTTAGACATATATTAAATTTAGTTTAAGTGATGAAATAGAAATAATAGCTTTTGAGAATAGATTAATGATTACCCACTACCTTAAGATCTTTTTGTAAATTTAATCACGTTAATCAAACTCTGTCATCAATATAATTAAACTACAAGTTTCAAAGAGAAATAAAGTCAGTTAATTTGACAAAGGAATACTCACAAAGTGAAAAAATATGGTATAAAACATAGATCCAAGGGGCAAAGAACCTCTGGATAAAGATAGCAGGGAGAGATTTAAAGAAGCTGATTAAACAAGAGTTGTCTATTTGTGGCCAGGCAGTTGAAAGCCTCCCGCACAGAGATACCCAACCCATTAAAGGGAGGGATCTATCTGGGTATTTTTTGTGGAAACGAAATTCGAGAGGATATCCCCGTTTACACAAATATGCTACAAATAAATGATTAAAACACAGTCAAGTTAAAAGATAATAATAAAGGTAATATTTTAATGAATTTATATTTCACAACTTAATAAAGACAAGCGTACATTTGTTGAAAAATGAAAACAATGAGAACTGAAGCCATTCATCGGCACTGCGAGTGGGGAAAAGTTTGTTACGGCATAACAGCAAATTGTTTATTAGTTTTATGACACGCTATGTGTTACTATGTGAACTTTCTATCAGTGTATATCTTATATCATTAAAATATTGTAAAATTAGGTAAAATATAGAGTGTTTTCATTTCACGTAATGCACAAAATCCAATATGGCAGATTTTGCCAACAGAACAGCCCCTTTAAATCTACAGGCAGTGAGAGACCTCTGTAGATATGTCATTGATCAAATCGTTGCTTTAAAGGGAAAGTTTTATCACCGATTTATCGGTAGCATCCGCCATCTTGGTTTCCCGGCATTTCGTGAAATGAAAACATGCTATATTTAACGCAATTTTAATTTGTTGTAATAATAAAATATACACTGATACAATATTCACATAGTAACACATAACTTATCATAAAACTAATAAACAATATGCTATTATTGCCGTAGCGAAGTCTTCCGCACTCGCAGCGCTGATGAATGGCTTCAGTTCTAATTGTTTATATTTTTCAACAAATCAAGTTGTGAAATGTAAAGTCATCAAAGTATTAACTTCATTAATATCAATCAAGCTGACTGTGTTTTAATCATGTATTAATATATGTGTAAACGGGTTATCCTCTAGAATTTCGTTTCCACAAAAAAATACCCCTATAGAACCCTCCTTTTAAGGATCTAGAAAAATCAATCAGCGTCTTGTTAAATGTGAATCTGAAATACCTGTATCCTATGTTTTCATATCCTTTTCACGTAAGCCTCACTGTCATCTTTCCTGATTATTTTTTCATGTGTAAATTTGAACTTCACAAGTGGTAGGGTGAGCTAAATTTACAAAATATAAGGCCCATCCAACAAGCGGAAACCTGGTTAGTTTTCGTCTGGGCTCGCAATTTTTTAAAATTTCTTTCATTTTGTAATTTGCAAAAAGATTATTTCCAGGCTGGCTATTTTTCAAGCTTATTTCAAACACTGGCTTAACAATTTGTGCTTTGCATAACTGCTGTATCTTTGAGGACATTTTGATAATTTTATCTAAATATGTGCACTCTTCTCTAGGCTGCTATCAGTCTGACAGAGCATGTAGAAAGGAACAGTCCTCACATGTATCAGAAAAGATAAATACAAGCTGAAAGGGAAGGAGATCTTGTAGTTAAGTTTCCTTTAAGTTATTTTAATTGGTACATAGATATCTTGAGAGAGGTAGATTAGCGTGAGCTTTCATTGAAGATGTGAAACCTGGAGAGGGAGATAGTGGAGATATTTTTTGCTTTAAGAATCGTGAATGAAATTTGTTTTAATGTAACCGCTGTTCCTGTCGTTCTTCTCTATGAATTCAGAAACTGTGGAGAGAGACTGGAGAGGTTTCGTTGAAGAAGCTTTGCTCTTTTGCTCATCAGGCTTGAAAGGCCTGGGTGCACAGAAGGGCATGATGTCTGTCTGTCTCTCGGTAAACAGTTGTCTTTTTGACTTGTTTCAAGACCAACTGCTTCTAGAGAGCTGAAATCATGTGTACATTCACCTATGCTAGTGATGATTATGAATGTTAGATCTAGAATCAGACCCTGTTTATCCACGATTTGATTACAATTGAAAATCATCCAGATAGCGAGTTGTGCAGTTAAGCGAATCATCATTTGCAAAGAAATACATATAGAAGATTTGAAATACTACAGTGTGGATGGCTGGGTTTCCAGATATACCGGGTCCAGTTTAACGAGATCTGACTATTAACCTTTTGATGACTACTTCTGGAAAACTTTATGATGTGATATGTAAAGCCAGATGAGCTACAGAGCCAATGGCTTCTATGATGTGCATGCTTAGAATCAATGGAGATATATCTAAGTTTGTGAATTGCTAGGGTAACGAAACCTCTGGTTTTCAAGGTGTTTCTCCACATACCTGCTTTACAAAGATAGTTGAGAGATTCTTCCTGGGGGAATTGTTGAATGAAGTCTATTGTTTTTTGTTCTTGCCCTATTTGTGTGTTTGTGGACTGAAACTTAGATTGAGGTTGCCAAAGGCCAACCATTTCAAATGTCTTTTGAACCTAAGTCCTTTATCGTGTTGTCATGCCAATGCAAAAGCTCTTTATACAACTTTCAAAGTGTCGTAATACGAAATATGAATTTGATCCTCAGAAATTCTTTTACATATGAACTGATAGACTTGTGCACCTAATAAAATGTGTTCACATTAAAATTAAATTAAAATTAAAATTTTTACTTTATACGCAACACTTTTATTACCACTACGGATAATATGTTTATGTAATAGGATGTTCTACCCTCTGAAGTAAATATAAATGACATAAACTGTAATTATAAATGGGAAATTTGAAAAAAATAAAATTGGCAAAAACTGTGCTACAGCCCCTTTAAAGCCCTATAAGAAATACACTATCTGGAGAGTAGATGGATACATAACGATGTTCTCTAGTACACGGGGAGCCACCTGGTGTCGGTGAGTGGTCACACTTGAGTGGTTTCTCAGTGTATTATTGTGTCCCTGGAGGAATGTAGGTCACACATAAGTATTTATATGCCTGTATATCTATGTGTCAGCTGCTTGCCGACTCAGCAATATTTCACAGTGGGGCTATCAGTCATCTTGTTGTGCAGTTGTGATGAATGTTTGACTCCCAGGAGTTGAGATTGTGAAATGTAATGTTAAGAAGATTGACGCCCAATTAAAGAGGAAACATAGAAATAAAATAGGTGGTCGATGAGCAACAAATATTTTGATTATTCAGCATAATACCAAGTCAGTGATTATTATTTGATTTCTTCACCCATGGAAATATATCATTGCAGAAAGAAATTTCTTTAATATTATAACTGTTTGTAATCATTAATCATTTTAATAATATAGTGCATGCCTACACCAAGACAAGCAGACCACCTTATTCCTCCATCAATAACATTGTAGAGAGTATGCTGCTTCGAATACAAGCAAACTCAATTAGCCAGACCTTGATTGTCCTATCACGTTTGTACATACCCACTCTAACTGGGGATGTAAATTCTACATTAGCATTCTACATTATAACAGGGTTCGAATCCTGCCAGGGGCACGGCAACTTTGTCTGCAGTAGAGAACTGTTGTATACGCAGTAAGGTTTGGGTGCAATGCTATACTGAATTTCAGCGTAGTACCACCCATGTTTCGCTAGATCCAGCCGATGCTCGCAGGTTTCACTGCAATGCATAGCCACATGGCATTGCGGGCTTTCTCCCTACCATAATACTAGCAGCCGCGATATAAGTGAAATACTCTTGAAAGCGGCGTTAAACCCCAACTCACCTCACCTCGACCAGGATCAATAGAATCAGTGGCTGATCGTGAGGGGGATTAGGTTTCTTCAAATTTTACATGTAAATTTAAAGGTCCCACCCCCCCCCCCCCCCCCTTTAAAATTACTAAATCTATCCATGACAACAATTATATTCTTGAATAAGAGGAACAAATCAAGGATGTGACCCCCGCCCCACCCCCTTTTCAATATGTCGATCACCACTCACCCCCTTAAAATTCCTGGGGATCTTCCTATTGCAACAATTATATCCTGAAATAATGATCACGGCTGCATATTCATATATTCATAGCCTATGAATTGCTAACCTCCTACAACACAGCGTGCGTTGAGGAGACGCTAAGTATGCATGCATGGTCCAGCTTGGTTTGTAAGGTAATTATACATGGATCTGTGTCCAATACATTCATTACAAAACTGCTGGTTAACGGGTTAGTGCCAGGTCAGTTACCAGTGTGATATATAACATGGGAGTTGTGGTCAATAAGCAGATGTAGAAGTTCATGTCCTCTGTGTCTGTAGTATAAAGTGAGGGGCTGGATTGTCTTGTGTCTGAAGTAACGCTGTGGTCAGGGATACAGATTCTGTTAAATTGGTGAAATAGATACATTGAGTCTTCTGTGAGGATTCCGTTAGCGCGTTCGGCTTCGGATCAAGAGGTCCGGGGTTCGAATCCCGCCAGGGGCACGGCAACTTTGTCTGCAGTAGAGAACTGTTCTACACGCAGTCAGGTTTGGGTGCAATGTTACACTGAATTTCAGTGCAGTACCACCCATGGTTCGCTAGTTCCAGCCGCTGCTCGTAGGTTTCACCGCACTGCATAGCCACATGGCGTTGCGGGCTTTCTCCCTGCCATAATACTAGCAGCAGCAATATAAGTGAAATACTCTTGACAGGGGCGGATCTAGAGGGGGGTGCAGGGGTGCGCACCCCCCCTTTTCATTTAACATTTAAAAAAATGACCATTGAAACCAACCTGAAAACAGTGGTGCACCCCCCTTTTTGCCACAGACATAGTACATTTACCTGTATATTCAAGATATTAATCTATCACCAAGCAGGAAACCAATGGTCATTTACTATACTTGGAACCCCCGTACCCCCCTCTGGATCCGCCGCTGTATACCCTAGGGCAGGTGATATCAGTGATCCTCTGAGAGGAGCTACTTGCCTGCCATATCTTAATACACTGAGTCCTACTCCTTTCTGACATTTGAAGTCCTGGCCCCTCTCTCACCCTGGGGTAAACTCTCAGCTACCCCCTCAGCCCCTCAGCTCCTCATCTCCTCAGCTCCTCAACTCTTCAGCTCCTCAGTTTCTCATCTCAAACTATCCTCAGACAACAGACCTATCAAGACAGTCCTCTACCCTGTTTAACATGTTTACCTTTTGGAGTAAGATCTGCTCGGGTCTCTTAACCTTCAGACCCTTGAGTGATCTGTCTTGGTCTTTGCTCTCAGACCCTTGACCCTCATACTATTGACTGTCAAATCTCAACTGTTCCCTCAGAGTAAGATAACATCCTGACAGTGAGGATCTCTTGCACTCACACCCTGGGGTCCTTTCTCATCTGTCCCTCCAGAATTACTACAAGTAGCTATATCTCCAGTACTGTATTCCCTCTCTCCCAGACAAACCAACCTGTAGTTTACCCCTAAAACCCCTGACCTCGGGAATAAAACTAATCTCTCATACCCCTGCCCCTCCAAGATCTCACACCTTCTCGACTGTCCCTCCTGTGTTACAAGCAGTCATCTCTACACAGTACTGTGTTCCCTCTCTCCCAGACAAACCAACCTGTAGTTTACCCCTAAAACACCTGACCTCGGGAATAAAACTAGTCTCCCTAACACCCAGACCCCTGGGGTCCCATCACAACTATCCTCCAGAGTAAGATTATCCCCGACAGCACACCCAGCAAGCCAGCCATCTCATGCTGTACTGGACTGGTATTCCTCTCCTCTGCTGGCTAGCTGCATAGTCTGCCCTTGATAGCTCTCCTCGTTAGGAGGAAGGAAGTACAGCTCGCTCACTCGCTAGCAGTACGGTCTGTACATTGTGTCACATTGATGCTGGATTATCTGCTAGGAAAGCAAGCACATATCTAACCCTGGCCAGTTGACCGTGTGCACGAGTGGACGGATGGACAGTGAGTTGGACAGGCTGGGAAGCAGGTAGAGAGAAGATCGGGAAGACTTTTTCCCTCCACTCCCTGTTACTATACTGGAATGCAATGTAGGTCAGCTCACACACTACCTCACAGTGTTTGAAGATCAAGCTGGATCGGTAAGAAGGGACTCACTGGATGTACAGAGTTATTTTCATTGGAGGTGAATTCCCGTTACCTTCTCCAACCAACGGATTCAAATTTGAAGACAGCTTCCCAAGGAGGGGAGATATTTTTAACTCTGACCCACGGTTAATGGCCTACTTGCCGCTTGAGTGATTTAGCCGGTTGGTTGGACTGTGAAGGGGGATAGAGGGAGATCCCCATCTTAGTCTTGGTTACATAACAACCATTCAACTGGCTTCGTTAGTCAGAGGTCGGTCGGGAGGAGTCCTAGGAATCCAAGGTCTGACCTGGAGTACAATCTACATGCTGACCTCCCCCCAGTTCCTTGACCTCTTTATCTCCAGTTTTCCTGTCTAGTCCGGGCAGGTAGTGGAGTCTATCCTGGTTGATTCTCAAACCTGCTGCACAATTATTTATCCTGGGATACAGCTGGAGAGGATTTGTGTTGTGTTGCTGTTTGTTGTGTTGTGTGTCCAGGAGATTCTGCACACAGAGGTTGATTATCCGACAACATGACGATCCCTATGCGGAGAGTTACACGGTAGGCAAAAGTTTGCTTCATTCATTACAGGATAAATCCTGACCATGGCTCTCCTCCATTTTACACCTAATGTGCCTCCTCTGTTTTAGTTCCTCAGAATTTTGTCACCCTCCTCCTCCTCTTCTGTCAGGTTTCAGAGGAATCTGACCTTAACTTGAATTTCATTGAGTAATTTCTGTTTCTATGTCCTGCTGACACATAAACACTGCTGGCTTACTTAGAAAATGCCACATTGTTGTTCCGTATGGAATGAGGGAGAATTACATGCTTCCATGTAAATATGTTTCTCCTTCACCTATTCCATTCAACGCATTCTCATCCTATTCCCACTTTCATAGAAAACATACTGGTATAGAATTACGTGATTTTGTGAGAATATTTTTTATCCTTAATCTTTCCCCTCCACTTTTATTCCATTCATCACATTCTCATCCTCATCCTACTTACATAGAAAACAGACTGGTATAGAATTACACGGGAAACTGAAGAATTCCACTTGACTGTAAATTCATTCAACAAATTGTTTTTCAAGTCACCTGTTTGTGTAAATACGCTAGTGTGTTTAAAAGTTGCTGAACATTGTTTGTTTTGATTTACTGTTTTGAATTTGAATTCTTGTAGATAGTTTTACCCCTGGAATATAACTAACCATGACCATTATTACTATATATAAGTATGTATATATCAACTATTGATGTGATCTATTGTTATGCTGATATTGACCTTTATTTCAAATGCAATATATACATATATGTATATATCATATATGATCTTGCAATTACAACATTGACACAATTTCTATTCATAATAAATTCATTCATGTCTGACGACCAAAATATCAAATTTCCATATTTCATTCAACAACAGGTTTGTCTGACAGCTCATGTTTCTCATCATTATTCATCCATCACTCCATGTTTGTTTAAGTGTCATTATTGCTACTTCGTGTTTTCATATCTTCATATGTGTTTGGCTGAAACATCTGATTTCTCGAGTATCACAAAATTTACCTTGATAGATCAAAGCTTACAAAGTTAGGATCAAATTTAAATTCCTCTTTTTCTCGGCACCTTACATTGCTCACAGCACGGGCAGTGTTAATATATGATTGAAATTAAATTTGATATTGCATTGATAAAAATTATACATAATTTGCAGAATGTTAACGCCATTATTCTGCCAAATCATTATATTTGATAATATAATATTATCGATCAAAAGAAAGTTATTATCGATTGTTGGAAAACTCTGAATATGAAAAGCCCAGCATATTGATGTAAGCTTACTCGATAAGCATTGTTACTGTATCTGTGAATATAATGGAATTCTTTTTTCTGGTCCTAAAATCATTGATCAAAAGCTGAGGATCTTATCGATAAGCACTTCATTGTGATGTGAATAATAGACCACAGCTTTCCCATATTACCTGGTAGATACATCCACTCAGGTGACAGTGACATGTCAGTGCCAGGTGTTATTTACCTGTAAACTTGATCCCAGCCTCACTGACAGGTGTTACAGTATCCTTGTATAAAAACACTTGGTCATTACACTGTTATTTCTTGGCAATCATTTTACCACAACTAAATATTTGTTAATTTTTTTTAAAAACTTAATAGACAAATTATTATTGTCATCCATATTATTGCATCCAGATTTGTACATTTTAGTAGTAAACATGCTTTAAAGGGGCAGTAGCACGTTTTCTGCAAAAAAATGTTTTTCAAATTTCCCATTTATAATGATAGTTTATGTCATTTGTATTTACTTTAGAGGGTAAAACATCTTATTACACAAACCAATTATCCGTAGTGGTGATAACGATGTTGCGTATAAAGCAAAAATTGCATGGCGGCCATTTTATTGTGAACACAATTTATTATTTCGAATGAAAAAAACGATTCCCATGGCTTTACAGAACCATGTATACTCATTTTAAACTTTATTTTCCAAAGAGAGAAGGATGTTTTACTATTGGTGAAATTATTTTTCAAATACATTTCATCAAGTTATTTGAGCGAAAAAACGTGCTAATGTCCCTTTAAATATTAGTATTATTAAGTAGTAGGTAGTCATGGTGCATATAGCATATTCAGTTGACCCTCCAATATTTCTTTTATTTTTTAGTTTGAGCCCTTGTCACACTGTAAATTATCTATCTCTCTCAAATATATCTAGGTGACTGAATCTATGATCTTCTTTGAGAGACAAGTTGTAGTTATGAAGGAAAACCTATAGATGTATGGATAGCCAACTTCTTAGCTACAATGTTTTGGTAAAGATATACTAACAACGTTATCAAGCAGTTGACCCCTGAACTATCCATAGATGTTGGTTTCCCCTGAATCTATTATATCAAAGTGGATATCATTTTCGATATTGTGAGTTTACTTTGAGTTTGAGCTATCATCCCACCAGTGAATGTTTTTATTCATCTATAAACAGCTGTGACAGCTGGCTTATTTGTTGATGGTCTTTAGAATGTGAAACTCCAAACATGTGAACCGTGACCTTTGTCATCTACAAATATGCACAAATTACATTCTAAGTCACATTCCAGAGCATATCAGTGACCTTTTCAATTGAGAGAGTTTTTCAGGCACAAGTTATCTCTATGTTGATATATGCAGCAAATAGCCGTATAAACCCCTCCATGTCACCTTGCGTTATCAGCTTATTGCAGTAGGCTTTGCTTGCACACTTGTTTAGAGACCAAACCCTCAGGGCCACAGATAAGCCCTTGGCCTCAGGGGGGTTAATGTCAGTAGTTGCAGTATTTAGGATGCAGAGTGACTCTTTGTCCTCTCAGCCTGACAAAGGGGATGTCTGGGACCATTTATCACCTCTTCATAGTTTATTAGTGTGAAAGTCTCCTTATTGCTTTGAAGTTAGGTCTTGGAATGAAAATATTTAATTAGGGTAACCTTTGGTATACATCAAACTTATGTTAAGTAGGTAATGAAATATATTTGGAGAAATATTATTGTAAATGAATATATGTTTAGGAGAGCAGGATAAATAATTTAGAAACCAAATTCTAGCTTGCATGTTTTTATTCTAGAGTCGTTGGTTGAGGTTTCTATTTCAAGCTTTAGCATGTTGATATTATGTACAGTTTATCTGTGTCTACAGTCATATGACTTGTCAGAAATCTTCTAAAAACATAGTCAAACTAAAAGATTTAAATTCATAATCTGGCTTAATGCATTTTAAAGCACTGATAATAAGGTGTCAACTGTTAATGTCGTCTGAGTGTTGTTAATGACCAACATCATACCAACAAAACATGGTCTTACGGCTTGAATTCCATTTTGCAGCAATAATTAAGCCATTAAGCTTGCTTTATGACCTTTAAACATGTGTGTTTGAATATTTTTATTCAAATGTAAGCTCTTTATTTTGGACATTTTGTTTCTGACGCATGACAAGATTATTTTTGGAATTGGGAGTAGATGCCATGAATTATTAGCAGTCCAGCTTTAGTCCGAGACGTATGTGCGTCATTATCAGCAATCCACTGCATTAGTGCGAGATACATGTGCGTCGTTGAGTGTATACACCGATCACACTTTGTTATTCTTCATATGTTAAATCATGTCATAATACACTGTAAATATTGTCAATACCAGCCTGGCATTTGTGTATTATCTAATACACGAACGTAGAGAGATGTATGGAGGTTATATGTATCTAATATTGGCCTTCACATGTCGAATACCAGACTGTGTACTATATCATGTCATATTGCATGGTAAATATTGTTGATATCAGCCTGGCATTTGTGTATTATCTAGTACACCAAGATATGTATGAAGGTTATGTGTATCTAATAGACTGACATTACAACCATTGAATAACTGCCACACAAGTAACCACAGCACCAGCTGGTGTGTAAATATTCTCAGGGGGTGGTGTATTGCATCATAATACTCCCCTTTACAACAATGACACGTTACGTAAGATTATATCTCAGTCTGGTGATAACACCTTTATTTTGTCCATGAAAGCTTGTCAGATTGGATACTGTCAAACCCCGGGGAAATATTGGAGATCCCATAATTTTGTAAGGTCATCGTGACCTTAGCTGTGCAAAAGATCAACCTTGATGAATATATGTGCTATTTAGTGATGTTACTCTATGTATACAGGGTAATATTAAAATTTCATTGAATTTTATTAGGCTGTAGAGCTTTTGATAGGCGGTTCAGGATCATATATCTGTCATGATTACAATTATGAGAAATACGTATCAGACAAATATAGTGTTAAAATCTCATTGGCTGTAGTTGCCCTGGATAAGCCTATAAGTCCCCTACCTTTTATTTATCAGGTTGCTCCCATTTGTGAATTTATGAATAAATGCTTTTGATCCACTTGATAAAATTATTAAGAACGAAACATCTCCCAAAATTTCATTTTCAAAAAAAAAAAATTCAAAAAGGAAATGTCCCCACAAATTTCATTTCCACAAAAATGTTAACTCTCTGTAAGCGATGCTACTTCTAAAGCAGGCAGATAGCGCAGTGGTTACCGTCAGGCGGATAGCACAGTGGTTAGCGCATTCAGGTTCAGAGGTCCGGGGTTCAAATCCCGCCAGGGGCACGGCAACTGTGTCTGCAGTAGAGAACTGTTCTACACGCAGTAAGGTTTGGGTGCAATGCTACACTGAATTTCAGCATAGTACCACCCATGGTTTGCTAGCTCCAGCCGATGCTCGCAGGTTTCACCGCAATACATAGCCACATGGTGTTGAGGGCTTTCTCTCTGCCATAATACTAGCAGCCGTGCTATGAAATACTCTTGAAAGCAGCACCTCACCTTGCCTTCCCCCAAAAACCTTTATCCCCTATCCCTCAGACAGTGTACCAGTGCTTTCATCTCCCTAGTTACAAAGTAGCTGTATCTGCAGTACTTATCGTATACACTGAACAAGGGTACCTGATTTATATAGTTGCCTCTTAGCATGTGGAATCTTTGCAAATAGACTCTTCGTCTTCATGAGGAGTAATTATTTTGACCATTTATATCCTGGATTACTGTGTGTCTGTATAGCAAACATCAGAAGGATTATAGACTTATTTTCGTATCTGTATAATCTCGGTCATCTTTGTGTTTAGAGCTGTGGCCTACATTTTGGAGTTCATTTATATGAAAGGGGAGTGCCCAAAGCAAAAATTTGATTTAAACACAAAATAATCATATTTGTTAAAAAAATGTTTGATTTCTTCCCCCAAACTTTTTTTGTAAAATCTATTTGATAATCATAAAAAAAACGTTTTTCAAAAAATAATTATTTGTCTTTGGATGATGTATTTTTGTAACCAGAAAATCTTTTACAACTTTGTGAGTTAACTTGATTGAGCTATGGTATACATTATAAATATCATTGAGTTGGATCAGCTTCATTGTTGAACATTGTTGGATTTATCTGTTCATTAACTAATGACGGCCGCATCCAAAACTAATCATTTCTGAAATCGCTTTGGAGACCTAGCTTTTATAGACATATAGATTATTTCAGCAAACATTGTTTATAAAAATTAATTGTAATGATTTCTGTAATCTATGGAGATCGTGCATCAGGAGAGTTGTTATAAATAATAATTGTTCCGTTCAGCAATCATTGTTTTTATAGAAATCAGATGAGAAATGTAATGATTTTTGTAATCTATGGAGACTGAATTGTAATGCTAATTGCTCTGAAGTCCTTCCTGGCAATGCTTCCATGGAATTGTCAATCGGTGCAATGTCATTTCCTACACAAACAGTCAAATGCAAATTTTGCTCTCAGGGACTTCATTCTTCAACAGAATTAATAACAAAAACTAAGAATTTATTAAATCTCTGTCTATTTTTAACAGAATTGTTAATCGGTGCAATATCATGTTCTCCCCATATAGTGAAATTTTAACGTTGGTTAAATAAATTCTCTTCTGCTCGTGTCAATCGATGAGTCAACATTGCATGATGGGATTTCATTTTAGCGCTGTTTCTGTATATTTGCTCTGCTGTTGACAGTGTCAGGCTTGGTTCCTGGTTCTGTTACTGCCAATATTCCAAGAATAGCTCCGTCATCGGATCCTATTTACCCAATGGCTGAGCTGGCTGTTCTCTGATAGTGTCTGACATGCTGCAAGATATAGCTGATATCCTACCGGCTCTTGGGAATTGGTCACCAGGAACTCTATCAGGATTAGCTCATTGATTCAAGAGAAATGTTCCTCTTGCTGTGGGACGTAATTCTGGCATTGCATCTTCATCCTTGGAGCAAATGTTTAGTTTAATTTCATGATGCTAATGATAGAGTCAGGCTTATTTCTTGTTGTAGAAATATATGTTTGATTTGATGGTCATTAACCTTTGAGACAGGGATTTGTAATTTGAAAAAAAAGGTTTAGTTTAATTTCATGATGCTAATGATCGAGTCAGGCTTATTTCTTGTTGTAGAAATATATGTTTGATTTGATGGTCATTAACCTTTGAGACAGGGATTTGTAATTTGAAAAAAAGGTTTAGTTTAATTTCATGATGCTAATGATCGAGTCAGGCTTATTTCTTGTTGTAGAAATATATGTTTGATTTGATGGTCATTAACCTTTGAGACAGGGATTTGTAATTTGAAAAAAAAGGTTTAGTTTAATTTCATGATGCTAATGATCGAGTCAGGCTTATTTCTTGTTGTAGAAATATATGTTTGATTTGATGGTCATTAACCTTTGAGACAGGGATTTGTAATTTGAAAAAAAGGTTTAGTTTAATTTCATGATGCTAATGATAGATTCAAGCTCATTTCTTGTAGGAAAATATGTTTGATTTGAGTGTGATTAACCTTTGATAGAAGGATGAGTATTTTTAAAATAATTTTTAGTTTAAAGACTCTCATTAAAAATGTCATGTTCGATCGATAAGGGTTTAATATTGTGCAATACTGTTTAGCTTGAAGACTTGCTACTGCTTTTGTTGTTTGTCTGACAGCAACACAATTGTTACCCTATCTCCTATATCTATCTATACCTGTAACATGAGTTGTATTCTCTTCTATGGATGGGGTAGCACAGTGGTTAGCGCGTTCAGCTTCGGATCAAGGGGTCTGGGTTCAAAACCCGCCAGGGGCACGGCAACTTTGTCTGCTGTGGAAAACTGTGCTACATGCAGTAAAGTTTGGGTGCAATGCTACACTGCATTTCAGCGTAGTACCACCCATGGTTCGCTGTTCCAGCCAACACTCGCAGGTTTCACCGCAATGCATAACAAAATGGTGTTGCAAGTTTTCTCACTGCAATGATACTTGCCGCCTTGAAAGCGGCCTTAAACCCCAACTCAACTCTCTTCTATTGTCATATGTTGGACATAATGCTTTCAGAAACTGAACACATGTCCTACCTTTGGTATTTATTCTGAAATCTGAGATTGTGTTCTATCTCTCTGTCAATAAATGCTTGAATATCGGTATATCCCTCACTCTTGCTCTATTAATCCTTATATCCAGACACCTGTATAGTAAACAAAGGCACTCTTATAATATCCAATTTGTACCACCAATGTACATTTCAACGTCACTTCTTCTCTCTGTAAATAAATGTTGATTTGAGATGATAGTGTCAACCAGTATGTGTGCAGCCTTGATGGTAGAACAGTGTGTACATTTAGATTGGAGACAGTTCTATCTAGAGTTTATATTACGGAAGACAAATAGAGTCATGTCTTCACATATAATTTGGTTAAGACATGTTACTCAAGTGTCATAGAGATTCAAATATATCCTATCTGGTCAGACATGGTATTCAAGTGTCAAATACAGCTAACAGTATTCTACAATAAAGTTTATGTCCTTCAATTTCAATCCAGATTGAAAATCCTCACAGAAATGATAAAGGGAGAATTTCGTCTCACGAAACCATACATTTAGATATAAACTGTTGATTTCAAACCCTGTCTAGAGTCCATATCCATATCTTCATAGAAGAAATATCTAAAAAGGTTCATTCATTTCCTCTCCGTCAAATTACATGTATTTTGACTTGAGATTAAAATCAGACCTTTTGATCAACAAGCTTCTCCCTGAAATTGCCAGCCTGACCAGGCATATTGGAATCAAGATTATAGATTTTCTCATACCTCATTCCGCAAGCATGGAGAAGCTCTTTCCTAATGGTATTCAGATAAATGTTTTTGCAAGTTCTCAAGCGACGACTTTTTCTTCTTCTATGGAAGTCGTTGGCTTAAACGTGAGGTTGAGGAATAAGGTTTTTCTCGTTGTTGGTTTGAACTTTGACATGCCTTACCAATGATTCGTCATTGCAAGTTTGACTTTCAATCGTGTTGACCATTGATTAAACTTTGACATAGTCATTTCCCATGTCTTACCTTTGTTACTTCTTCCAAGTCTTCTATGGTTAACTGGGGCTGCTATTGATTACACAGCTTACATGTCTCTAGCCAATATTGGATAATTTGCAAGTTTTGACTTTCAGTCGTGTCAGCCATTGATTTCAACTTTGATATAATCAGCACACATGTCTACCCAATTTTGGATCATTTGCAAGTTTTCGTCTTCCTCATTATTGATTTGTACTTAGTGACATTTTTGTCACATCTTTCCCTAATTTCATTTCATTTGCAAGTTGATTTCATGGCTTGCTTACATTGATTTGTAACTTTGTAAATATCTCATTCAGATTTCCTCTAATTTCTTTTCATTCCTAGTTTTGACTTTAACCCTTAACTTGCGAATCCCGGAATTATCCGGGCGGGCTATAAGCGATTCCGAGGTATCTGTATACAGATCCCGGATACAAGACTTAGAATAATTCACGGCTGTCTCACTACTTTACTAGCCCTGTCAACGGGTCCCGAGTCGATTGTGTCCGTGACCCGACCCATGAGAATGGCTGTATGTACGCTCCGCGACCCGACATGAGAATGAAGCTTTGTTCAGTGTGTGGTCGGAATATCAAGCAAAATTAACACCAATTTGCGTGTGCATTGTTGACCCGTAACGCATCGATAATTAGCTTTACAAAAGGCCAATTTTGTCGGGCTTAGCCCCCGAAGCATTAATTCGCTTGAGGCTATTTTCACCCACGTGTTTGTATTGCGTCGGGTTTGCCTCGCCCGAGACTGCTATCTGCCTCGCATCTCGCGAGACGGGGAAACAAATCGCTAACTCGCCTTACTCCCGCACTTCATATCATGTGAGCGAATTGTTTGTTTTCAAAAACAAATACGGCAAAATAAAGGGGAAACAATGGACTACATTCCCATATAAAATTAGCAAATGTCAAAAAAATAATAAAGACACAGCAAGCGCCGTGGAAAAGGGCACGTTTACACCGACAATCCCTTTAACAATCGGCGATTTTCACAACTTCTAAAACATTTATCACGGCTAAAATACTGAATGCATTTACATAATTTTTATATCACAATAAACCGAAAAGAATAATCTTTTATTCTATATAAAATACGCAGATTTATTCACAGAAATAAAGATACAATTTTACCTTTCTGAGAGGTATGTGAAACCAAACGGCACACAAACTAATCAACATATTTTCATCAGTTATGGTTCGAGGTTAGCTTTTATTTGAAAGGTAAAACAACATAACCATATTAGAGTTGACATGTGCTTATTTGTCAACTGGTTCGAGATTATAATTTTTCGCATTCTAATAATTTTTATATCATTGTGAAGCTAGACATCTTGTCTTCAATTCTGTATATAAATGGAATTTTTTTTGTTTCGTATTTATGATGTTACGAGGCCCGAATTAAAGACAATCTTTCGAAAGTAATAGAATAAAAACGAAAAAACATAGAAAATTCATTCAAAGTTTCGGGTGTGAATTAGCCATTTGTGTACGGGTGTCGCTACTTGAATTTGTATTGAACGCCCGTATATAGTCCTTATTCGCCATGTAGATGCGGTATATTTTGTAAAAACGGTACCGGAATCACCGCCTGGAAATTCCGCCAGCAGAGCTAGTTAGTGCCAAAGCCCAAACTACTGCTGCGAGCTGCGAGCCTGTAAATTCCGCCACAGGGGCTAAAAATGGTAAAATATATATACGCAACGTAAGGGTTAAAGATAGATATTAAATATTTATTTCGATTGACTTCTACCAATTCAATAATTTTTATTCAGTTTACTCGCGGCTGCTTTGTGACTCTGAGATATTTATTTCAGCTAGGCCTAACTTCTTCACGTTGAATTTGATTTGCAAGTTTTGACATTTTGCAACTAATCAATATTGAAGAAGCTGTCATAACGTTATATCTCATTTGAAGGATAAAAGTTGAAGGTATCATGGATAAATATTATTTGTTGCAGATACACGATACAAAGTATGGTTGTACCATCAATATTAACTTTGATATTTAGTATCTGCTTTGATATTTAGTATTGGCTTTGATATTCAATATTAACTTTGATATTTAGTTCTAACTTTGATATTTATCATTGAAAGTAACTAATGAACAGCGATTTCTTGCTGTGATAATGTCAGATGGTTTCTCTGTGTTATGTTAAATGAAATAATAGTTTTTCACTGCGATATCGTGATAGTGGCCGATACTAACGTCAACAGGGACGAGCGTTGGTAGAATTATTTCTCTGAAACTGGTTAAGGTGTATGCTTATAGCAGTCTTGTAACCAGAGATTCTAAGCCAACGATTAAGCCAACAGTACTGACATATTTTTTTTATCTTTTTCATTATTTCTTTGTATAATTCTCAGTGGTGGATCCAGGGGACCCCCCCCCCCCCCCCCCCCCCAGAAGCTAATTTAAATAAGACAAGAATTTATGGATGATTAACTTCTTATTTAACAAAGCTATTGTTTCTAAAGAAGTTTATCATCCATAAATAGTGTCTTCTCTTTCTTGATAGAGGATTGGTTAAAGGGACACCGCGTCGAGGATAAAAATCAGATTATGTGAATCTACCTATGCTAATTAACATGTCTTCTCACAAATCACAGACATCCAATTTCAGACAATTGACGTATTTGGTAATAAAAACTTCTGCATGTAGACAGTGAAACGAAGCGTAACTCGTTAGCAGACACTCTAATCAGCTTAATTTAATAAAGATGAGACTTATTTTTATCCTCGACACAGTGTTATTACATCTTGAATCTCTATTCAAATGCTCGCCGCAAATGGCTGTGATACTGCCGAAGCGGCGTTAAACAATAACTCACTCACTCTATTCAAATATACCTGATAAAAGATTGGTCAACACCTGGTGATAGCATTTGGTATGAAGTTGGGATTCAAACCCGAGACCCCTGCACACAGAGCATGTATTTCAACTCTATGCCAGTGTGTGTTTACCAATAAAGTCCCAATAAAGGATAGGTTCTTGAGTAGTCGGCCATTGTTTGCACAACTGTACAGGAAGTGTAATCTCTCCCAATAGGTTGTAAATATTTGCATTTATTGTATCGATTACTGGTTGGACTTGTAGAGGGGTGTTTGTTCTATGTATCATTTCAGGTGAAAAAATATTTCTCCATAACAGGAAATTGAAAATGTTGAATCATTTATTGTACCGTATATTACTGTGTATAAGACGACTTTTTTATACCAGAAAATAGGGGGTCAAAGAAGGGGGTCGTCTTATACACAAGGGCTATGTTTCAGAAGAAGAAATTTTGAAGCTTCATTGACGAACTCACGATGTTGAAACCGGAAACAGCAATACAGAATATTGATGTCATCTCATGCTAACAAAATGGAAATAAATATACTTTTATAATTATTATGTATTATTATGTTTTTTTATTACTATATGGAGTTAAATACATAAAATATATTTGATAATTCATTTAAAAATAATAGGTTGACGGACCAAAAGTGGTACCAGCAGTCAAGCAAACAATCGATAAATTCAGTGACGTGGACCAATGAAATTCTACAACTTATCCATTCATTCATGACATGGACCAATGAAATTCTACAACTAACCTATTCATTCATAAAACTTGACAAGCTTATCTCGAAAAACACGTGTCATTGACGTAATGTTAATTCCAATCAGGGCAGTTATTCATTAACGTATCCGGTAATTATCTTAGCTTTGTTGTGTTCTTATCAGTAATTGGTCTGTATATCCTTCTCTGGATGTTTACATGGTCAACGTTAAATAAACACGTCTTTAGCGTGAGAAGTTTACTGCATTGAGTGGCCCCTCGCTATAACACACGTTGGGAGCCAAATACTGACAGCTGCGTAATAGAGAATCAGCGGTAAACCTAACCAGAGTTGGAATGAAAAATAACGGCTTGACTTCAGCTATCAAACATTACCAACCTTTCAAAAGCATTCTGCAGTATTAAATACAACTAGTTCAACTTTGTTTATAAGAAGGGACAAATATTTACAACACTACGATAGAAATCTAGACATTAAATCTTGCTTGGCTTCGGGCATGCGCAATCAAGCTTGGTTATCAAAGCTCTTCACACCATTTTAATCTTATAAACACTGAAGCGATTTCTAAATCTGTGTAAGGAGTATCGGCTTTGTTTAGATGTTAGACTATAACATGGCGAATTGTTACGATAGATTGTTGACTGTAGTGTTGCTAATCTCGCATGAACTGACAAGAAAATGACATATCATGAACAAATAAGAACAAACACCGTAAGAAAATGTATTTATTTTTATTTATTTTGGTACATTTAAAACAATTTATTTAAAAAACAAACGAATATAACAAAACATTTGTGTCATGTTACTTAAAAAATTACCGGTATCAACTTACCGTTATCAAATCTTACCAACGTGTTTTCCCATCATGGCATGTCGACCTGTTTCCATGATTGCTAGAAGGGGGTCGTCTTATACATGAGATACATGGTTTTTACCTGATTTTAGGGGTCTGAGAAAGGGGGTCGTCTTATACACAGGGTCGCCTTATACACTGTAATATACGGTAAGTCATTTATGGATGATCTGAAGCAAGACAAACCGAAGCAACAGATTCTCTTTCAACGCGTACAGATACCACGTTCAGACACAGAAGTTGCTCACCGCTGGTGGCCGATATTGACCCATGCTTGTCCAGCACTGCTAGAATAATGGCCCGCCTCTATGCGCCATGGAGATACTGGCACCAAGCGGATGTATCGATTGAAACCACTCTCTTGTTTGGTCTTCGATTGGTCGGGTCTCGATTGTTCCGGGGGATCAGAGTTAAGCCAATCTGGTCCTGATTGGAGATGATTATGGCATAGCTGGAAGCTGTTTTTGTGAATAAATTATGTTTTGGGGGTAGAAATAATTGTTTCCGTGAATGATTATTTTTTTGTCAATAAAATTTACTTTACATAGAGGACATCTATGTTCTGTACAAATTCACATTCTAAGAACAATACATATTTTCTATTTAAATAAAAAAAATTGGTATTGTCTGTTTTTGTGAAAAACTGTTTTTTGATTGAAGAACAATTTTGATGTAGTTATGTGATATTTTATGCAGATCAAAGAGATATTGACGATTTGGAAATACATGACATTTGATTTTTAATCGGATTGAAGAGATATTGATGATGTAAATACATTGTTTTGGTCACGTGTTTGGATGTTTTTGTGAATAAATTTATATATACTATTGGAGAAGAAATGATCGTTTTTGGTGAAGAAATAACCTTATTTGTATTCAAGTCAGTTTCTGTATCTTGCTCGGCTTGAGATTCTTGAGTTCGTGATTGAATGCACAATGGGTAATTACACATTTGAAATAGATTTGACCGTAAATATTTCATCGACATTGAGATTGGGTTGTCAAGGAGAAATGATTGATTTACCACATCCTGTCTAAGTTTAACTTATTTATAGAATATATCAAACAAACAGAAACTGCAAAATAACATAACCAGTATATTCTTAAATAAAAGATAATTCATAATATATTGAATTAGGTCATATAATTGTATTTCAACTGCGCATAAATATTTCAATAATTTAATCAAACAGTTTTTTTTTAATTACAGAAGATCTTTTCAATCTGATCTTGAAGATAATTTTCTTTAAACCTTTTCAAATTTAAAATAAACAACCTTTCAATTTTACTTTGGTTTGTTAAAAACCGTACATGATAAATGTTTTCTTTGGTAAGACTTAGAACATTTAGAAGATCCATGCCGTTTCCATGGCAACTGAAACGAAAATTAGTCGTCTATCATATCCTCAGGACATATTGTACAATGAAGAGCCAGGGAATTTACATTTTCTGATATCTGCTGAAAATACAAAGATATTTTGAACAAGCAATGAGGTGAATAAACTCAATTCTGTGAATTAGAGTTTTGGATGTTTTAACTTCTCCTTAATAGATGTAATATTCTTACTGTTACAAGGGGCTGTACCACATTTTCTAATGGATATAAAGAGATCACATAATGGAAAAGAAATGTCACCAATTGCAAAACAATCATCATCAATCAAACCGAGTTCTAAAACGAATGCTTATGGATCTGTTAAGCAACACAGATCCGAATAATTAAAAGGTGTTCACTAAAATGGCTGGTAGCAGTTTTCCTTTTATATGTCACACCGTTTTCTATGACTGCGGATAAACGGATCTGTAATGGACTGTTTTGTTGTCTTAAGTGAAGATACTCTGCATAAACTTTTATTGTTCATGACAAATTTCAACATACAAAAAATGCAAAAAAACAGTACTAAAGTGCCTTTAACTCATAGATCTGCTACATCAGTTTTTACCTGAATACTAAAATATTGATGACATATAGCACAACAAACTGATGTTTGGGTCATCTCCAACAATTTTAGCAAGTAATTCAATAATGCTTATTCAATCAAACATCACAGTTTTTTGGTCTAATTTGATAACGGTTACTTCTTTCCGTTGTTGTCAGGAAGTTTGAGATACTGTTTTCTTCTACTCATGCCCGATTTCCTGATAAATACATACGAGACCTCTGTATTGATTTCAGCGAATAACATCATTAATGATTTCCTTTTGTAATAAAATTTGAAATAATTTTTTCTCTTTGTTGGTAATAGGACTGAAATTACCAACTTGCATCCTAATGTTTGATAATGGACAAACCAAGCTGGTCTTTCATGACTTCTGTATTGATTTAGATATTCTAGCTCCGTGAATAACGTCATTAATGATTTCCTTTGATCTAGTTAGCATCTGGTTTGATTAGATTAACGACTGATGGACGTCGATTAGTCTCCATTGTAGGTCCAAAGTTTGCCATCAGAGCAAACCAGGGATCAGACTCTACCAGGCTTAATCCTCTTACATAGTTCAGTGTGTTGTTAACATAGTTCAGCGTGTTGTTTAACATAGTTCAGTGTGTTGTTTAACATAGTTCAGTGTGTTGTTTAACATAGTTCAGTGTGTTGTTTAACATAGTTCAGTGTGTTGTTTAACATAGTTCAGCGTGTTGTTTAACATAGTTCAGCGTGTTGTTTAACATAGTTCAGCGTGTTGTTTAACATAGTTCAGCGTGTTGTTTAACATAGTTCAGTGTGTTGTTTAACATAGTTCAGTGTGTTGTTTAACATAGTTCAGTGTGTTGTTTAACATAGTTCAGCGTGTTGTTTAACATAGTTCAGTGTGTTGTTTAACATAGTTCAGCGTGTTGTTTAACATAGTTCAGCGTGTTGTTTAGAATAGTTCTGCTTGTTGGGGGGCGGGATAGCGCAATGGTTAGCGTGTTCGGCTTCGGACCAAGAGGTCCAGGGACTTTGTCTGTAGTAGAGAACTGTTCTCCACGCAGTAAGGCTTGGGTGCAATGCTACACTGAAATTCAGCGTAGTACCACCCATGGTTCAATAGTTCTAGCCGATGCTCACAGGTTTCACCGCAATACATAGCCACATGATGTTGTGGGCTTGAGTGAAATACTCTTGAAATCAGCGTTAAACCCCAACTCACCTCGCCTTACCTCAGTGTGTTGTTTAACATAGTTCAATGTGTTTTTCAGCATATTTCAGCATATTTCAGCATACTGCTGCAGTGTTATAACAATGTCATCATAGAGTAATTGCTTTTGTCTGACCAATGGAAATTTGCTTATTGTTTAGAATCATTCTGCGTCATCAGGGTATGTGTATCAGGAAGGATACTTCAATACTCTGATCCCATAAGCAGCTTCATTCTCGTATCACGCTATATAAACGGCCAATAACATTACTTTAAATCGGGTGATAGTTGCAGTTCTGAGAAGACCGATCAGTGATCGTCAAATTCAAAATCACAATATTTCATTGGCTAGGAAATTTAAATGCTACATATAGCAATGAATAACCAGTCATCAGTTATAGGAGAATATGGGATTGTGAATATAGAGCAGGTTAAGATGAATAAAGCTGGGCAAATGCATCAACCCTGCTGTAACCAAACCTGAGTTAATAGTGAATGTACAGCAGCTTTGTTATAAGTTTATTCATCCTTGATCTAATGAAGCCTGACTGCAGGATTTTATGTACATTCTCAGTGTACTGTTTCCGGAAACTAGTGTTTATATTAGGCATCATAAACGACCCTGATTTTGTCTCAAGTTACCGGGTGATAACAAATGATAGTTGCCAGATAGCAGATATGCTCCCACTGAGTGTAGTTATTTATATACTACCGTATTTACTGTAATAAGCTCATTTTGACCTTGAGGGCAATCATGTCAGGGCTCATATTTTTCATATTACCGAGGTAATCGGAGACAGTGTTGATCACACATTTCGTCTGTGATGTCTGTTATATTGTGGCAACGACAGGTGAAAGTAGATTTGATCATACTTACTCAATTCCATGACATCAGCATATATATGTCTGTATCTGTGTCATACAATATTAATAAGACTCGCTCTTTAATTCTATTATTACTTATATTGCATAAATCGTATATAGTATGACGTCGACACTCATATACATAACCGTATACATTTCACAAGATAATAACAATCGACTGTCTCCAATACAGACATGTTATCGATATGATCTCTCTCTATATATATATATATCAAATATTCAGAGATGTGGTATGAGCTCACAATCATTATAGATGTTTAAGTAGGTCTAACGTAAGGAGCATGTGACACTGTCAACAAAGTTCACATAAGTCAATATATCAATTTATTTTGTAAGCATATTTTTCCAGCGATCTCATTGGTCGAGGAGCCATCACGTGACATCGACAGACTTTAAAAATTTCAATATTTGAAAAATCTGAGATGTGTTCATTCAGCTCTTGTAGTCTTTTGTAGACTTGCCTGGGCTCTTAAAACATTATTGGTCCTGTATGACAGACTGTATTTCACTGTCAACTGTATGTACGTATATAAAGCAAAATATGCATGGCGGCCATTTTATTGTGAACACAATTTATTACTTAGAATTACAAAAACGATTCCCATGGCTTTACCGAATCATGTACATTCGTTTATTAACTTGATTTTCTGAAAAGAGAAGGGTGTTTTACTATTGGTGATATTATTTTTTAAATTCATTTCATCAACTTATTTGAGCAAAAAAAACGTGCTACTGCCCCTTTAAAACGTTATTGGGCCTGTATGACAGACTATATTTCACTGTCAACTGTATGTACGTCATTGTATCACATGTGCTTGGTATGTTGCAAGTTGTGATTACTTAGTGCAACAGTGTAACTAATATGTGTGTCACATGTCTCATCATTTCCTCAACATCTCACTTCTCTTGTTACCCGGTTAATTAACTTCTAGCGGGTTCCATGTACACAGACGATAAGGAGAGCTCATCATGGCTGGGTAATATTGCTTTATTACTTGTACCTTGGACATTTTAATAACCCGATTTCAACAAATAAGGTCACACACCGAATATAGCTAGTAAGAACAGAGTCAGTTGTTTATTCTGGTTTACATGAACCAGACTCCAAATACTTACTTACTTACTTTCAGTTCTGTAAACACTGTACAGTGTATATCCACTGCTGTTCATTGATTTATTATGGACCTTTGGTTGAAATGTTTGGTTGACTGTAAACTCGTAAGGATGTGAAGTCATATGATGATATAGATATTGAGTGACTATACATTATAAAGACTGGGGGTTCACCAACAGGCTAAGTCAAATTTACATGCAGAATTTTTCCGAAAGGAAGGGGTGGGCATTCAAACCCCTGACCGATCCCCCCCCCCCCCCCCCCCCCCATCTCTTGCATCCACCTCTGGTATAAAGACAGGTCCCAGACAAACCCCCATCTGTGGTCAATGGACTGCTCCAACATGATCTTAACCCCCTCCTGGCCGAGGGCTCCTATGTAGTGCTTAGTCCGTCTCTCCATCATGTTGTTAATAATGTAATAACTGATTTCTTTATCCCAGTCAGATTCACAGAGGATCATTTACAATTATGAATTTTAGATTAGATTTTACCTAAACTCACAGAAATGTGAGATTTTCTTCTGGTTACATGACTTTTCTGGAATCAGTATGAACAAGACCACTGGAGGTGAACTATTCTAAAGGAAGATCAACACATGTAGCCATCCTCTACAGGAACAGAATTTTATTTCGGAGGATAGATCCCCTTCATCAGACTGATATCATACACTACAATGGTCTGAGTAATGTTCTTGATGATCTTTTTCCCTTATAAAAATACTTTCATTGACTCATGGTAAGTCTGAGAAACGCATGCCATTAACACCAATGTGAGTTGGGTTACCTCCCTGGTGATTTCCCCCATGGTGGCTCTGTTCTCAGGTGCACTTCCAGACATTCCATGTATACAGTAGCAGCTGGGTAGTCATATCTCTCCAGCCTTGCATCCAGATGGCTTACAGGCTAGACTTTATACTGCCCTTCTGTTTAGTGGACGAGTGTTCGGCTGTTTGATAGCTGAACTTCATATCTCTCCACAGGAGCAGCCAAAGCTAATTACGTTGTTATGATAAATTATCTTCAACATGTCACTACATGTGTATCAGTTGTTGATAAATATGTTCCTGAATAAGATAAGATGTGATATTATCCACAAACATATATCTATTTATTTTTGATAGAATTAAAAGATGTTATTTATCAGATCAACACAAATTTCAGGATCAATCATTCAATATAATGTTGACCGTCTGCTAGCTTTGAAAATGCAGATTCAGCAACTTCGGCCTCCTGCTGCACAGAGAGTGTTAATAAATCTCAAAACTGAGTGACAGTTTATTTTGAGAAATAAGGAACTTTGTCATAAGTTTTTGAAGGCATTTTGGAACATTTAATCACTAATCAACTAATTCTAAAGCCCCACTATTAAACAGCCACCGTCTGATAATTCTAAATGTTCGGCTGCTTATGCTGCCTGCAGCCAGGTGAGGATTAATAAACAGATTGTGCTGTTGAGAGAGAAAAAAGCTTGATGTCGGGCATTGAGGGTTATTAAGTCAGGTGAAAGACCGAGGTGTATATGTCGGGTCAACACGAGGTCCCCGATAGTGGACACAAGATTACCGGGCCGCTGGTCACTGTGTGAACAATATGGGCGGGAGAATCAGTACTCTGCCGGCCAAAGAACAGGAGGGGTCATCTCAAAATGATGATTGTTAATTTCATGTGATAATGCTATTTGAAAATGATCTTTTAATGCCCCAGTTCGAGGGTGTGAGAGGAAAAGGGGGCCATCTCAAAACATGAAATTTGCAGATTTCTGTGATCACTTATCAAGGGGCCATCTCAAGATGATTATTGTTAATTTCATCAGAGGCCCAAGACGAAGTTGTAACTGGGCCAATACGGAAATACTTAATTAAATATCATTATATTATTTGAGGATTGTATGATATAGATTTTTAAGAACCAGGGTATGAAGGGAAATGGAGTTTGCAAATTTCGATGTTTCGCTAAGCAAGGGGCCATCTCAAAACAATTATAAATTTCTTTATGGAAAAAGCATACTGATTATAGGAATGTTCATGCATCATATCTATGGTCATTTTTTTTAAATAGAGCTCATCTCAAAATGCTATTGTTGACCAGGTCACGCTGTAAGTTGTCATTATACGAATTATCAAGGTTGACAGGTCCCTGGGATCTGATGGTGCCAAGTCCAGAATAATTTGAGAAAATTTATTATCCCACCGGTATGAAATACTGTGGGATATAGTCATCACCCCGGCCGTCTGTCCGTCTGTCCGTCTGTCCATCCGTCCGTAATCATTTCGTTTCCGGAGCAGAACTCGAAAACCGTTCATGATATCTTTCTGAAACTTTCCATGTGTATTACCCACCATCTGAAGTGGTGCCTTTTGATATTTTCAGATTTCTGAATTTTTTTATTTTTTTTCGTTTCCATAGAAACTTGTTGAATTTGGACTTTGTTCAGAGACAGGTTTGTTTCCTGAGCACAGCTCCAAAACCATTCATCATATCTTCCTGAAACTTTGCATGTGTATTACCCACTAACTGAAGTGGTGCCTTTTGAAATTTTCAGATTTTTTCTGAATTTTTTTTTTTTTTCTGTTTCCATAGAAACATGAGAGGGATGTTGGTTGTTGTTGATTTTGACTGCTTCTGGAGCAGAAGTCTAAAACCCTTAACATACCTGAAACTCAGCATCTGTAATACCCACTAACTGAAGTACGGTAGTAGATACACGAGTATCTGTCAAAGATGTGTTTTACAAATTTTGTGGAACCGGTGGGATATGTCATCTTCTGATGACTCTTGTTACTATTTTCTAGTAACTTGAGGATCATTGTCAGACACCAGTATGCAGATTTAAGATCAATGGGTAATATGCTCCATGACAGTCATGTACTCAATGTTAGGGAATATCTTAAAGGGAGGGTTCTGTCGCCATATTGGATATTTTGCATTACGTGAAATGAAAACACGCTTTATTGTACCCAACTTCCAAATGCAAGGCATAACTATTGCCAGTCTCCATTACTGATTTAAGCCTTGCATTATTTCCGTCTCTTTGCTGTGCCAAGATAGCTTCACCTGAAATGCATAGTCAACCTGGATTTCCAAGCAAAGATATCTTAAAGAAATACTGCATTGGGAAGTTGTATTGTACCCAATTTTGCAAATTTTTGATAACTTAAGACATACAGTTATAGAGTATTCACATAGTAACACATAACATGTAATAAAACTAATAAACAATTTGCTGTTATAAAGCAAAGTTTTCCCGACTCGCAGCACCGATGAATGGCTTCAGTTCTCATTGTTTTTTTTCAACAAATGTGCGCTTGTGTTTATCAAGTTGCGAAATATAAAATCATCAAAATGTTACCTTAATTAGTATCTTTCAATTTCACTGTGTTTTAATCATGTATTAATAACATATATGTGTAAAGAGGAATATCCTCCCAAATTTCGTTTCCACAAAAAATAACCCGATAGAACCCTCCTTTTAATTATGTTTATAAGTATGTTATAGAATATAGACTGTATAACATAGAATTAAGTATAAATTTTGTGAAATAATTCACCTTTACAGGAGTTCTTATATATCAATTTTTAGAAATGTTTCAAATTCACCAGTCTGATTATAGAACAATTACTATAAATGTTACCATTTAAATTCAATATATTTGTTTCAATAAATCAATGGTCACTTGCAGGTTAAGGTTGTAATATATCACGTAAAATACCCATCTAGATGCAAAAGGATTGAGTTGAATATAAATCCAATGGACGTCTTCTGACGTAATAAGCACAAAATGGGTGCCCAATTCTGCAGTTAATGTCTCCTCGGTGACGATCAGCGGAACATATTTAGAAAGCTTATTGAATTCCTGCAGTTGAAACTGCTTATTCCTCTTCTCCCTATGGACCAATATAGCGCCAAGCTGAAAAGAACTGAACTCTCTAGAAAAGAAGTCAATTTTCTCGTGGCCTCTTGTGATTGCCTTGGCTGGTGCAAATGATTGATACGCCTGAAAATAATTCTTTGTGACTTCAATCACGGCTCGTAAGGAAATATTACAGAATATATGAGCTCAATATTGATTACATATACTAACATTTCACATGCCATTTCGGCAATTTGTGTCTGTCTTTGTAACTTCTAATGTAATGAGATGTCTGAGGTTGCTGGTAATTCTAGAAAATTATAAATAGCTACAATTTCGGGGAAAAGAAAGATCTTTGGTTTTGTAAATATAATGTTTTATATCATTTTGAGTTGTTAATTTCACTTTCATGTTTTTTATATATATTTACATACTGAAATGTAATAAATTAAGTTGATGAGGGGCACAAGGTACTTAGTAATTAGTAAAAGTCTCAAAGAAAGTTTTCTTTTACAGCCCCTACTTCATATTTTGGAGAAAGTGCAGGCAATATTATATTAAGAAACTCAAGAAATAGAGGCTAATAAACATATATTCCAGTTTTGATCTTTTAATTTTATTTTCTTACCTAACTGGTACCACTCGGAAGCAAAGTAGATCATTCAAAGGTACTACATTAAATATGACACAAGTTTTCCATTTTGGAAATTATATAATTTTCAGCTTCAAAGCAAGAAAATGCATGTCAAAAATGTTAATTATCATTTCAAACACACGTTTTCGAATGACATACTAGTTAAGTGAATTCATCTCTTGCTTAGAAAGAGTTAAATCAGTGGAATATCTTTTGAACAAATCTGGTAAACATAAAATAGATATTGAATTATCTTTTTCATCATTATCATCAAGTATACACTCGCCGCTAATGGCTGCAATACTGCCGAAGCGGCGTTAAACAATAACTCACTCACTCACTCACTCAAGTATACATGCTTATACTCATACCTTAATGTTTTCGTTAACTTTCTCATAGAACTTTTTAAGATTGCATCGTGATTTCATCATTATTCCTTCAAATGTACATTTGAGAAAAAAGTAATCTCCCTTCATTTGAATCATGAGGAAAGCATGCTGTCAGAAAATAGTGGTACATGTGAATTAGTTTGACAAGTCAAATTCATCCCAGCGACACTACACTAGCAGTTGAATGAGTAGAGGGGCGGGATAGCGTAGTGGTTAGTGCGTTCGGCTTCGGATCAAGAGGTCCGGGGTTCGAATCCCGCCAGGGGCATGGCAACTTTGTCTGCAGTAGAGAACTGTTCTACACGCAGTCAGGTTTGGGTGCAATGTTACACTGAATTTCAGCGTAGTACCACAACCCATGGTTTGCTAGTTCCAGCCGATTTTTTTTAGCAAAGCCACCATGGCATTGCAAGCTTTCTCCCTGTAAATAATACTAGCAGCCGTGATAAAAGTGAAATAATCTTGAAAGGGGCATAAATCCTCAACTAACCTCACCTCAGTTAGTTTGACAAGAAGTTCTAATTCATCCCAGGGCCAGAGTTCACTCACACATTTTAGAAATATGTTATTAAACGGAATGTCATTTAGTATTCTCTATGTGTAAGACGATAACTTACTCTTGATGAACCGAGAGCTGTACGGGCTATGAACCAGATTCTCTCACCTGTCCACATATATCAAACAATACATGTATGAAGATGATGAGATGATTAAGTAATTAAAAACAGAAATAATGAATTGGATTTCTCGCATTGAATATGATTTTCACCTTTGATGATCCAAAGAGTGAAGAAAAGCCTGTTTTTGTGTTTGTTCGCTTCCTGTTTTCACCTGCGGTTGTTTATCAATGTAGGTATTTCACATGTGGTTGCATATCAATGTAGGTATTTCACCTGTCTCAGTCAATTATCTCTGTACAGGTACAATGATGGTTCAGGTGTGTTTTATTCACATGTGGAAATGAGTCTTAAAATAATAATAACAACATCACTGAACATGTTTTAATTGAAGCTTCTGGGGACTATAGATTTGAAATATTTCACGGTTAGAATTAATTTATGTTTAGAATTAATTTTATGTTTAAAGCAGAGAAAATGATTTTAAAAAGTCTCCATTGGTTTCAAGCAAGGTACTCATCAATGGTTCTCTGTTGATTTACAAATAATTTATGATATAGGTACATAAGTTCAGGGGCAGTATATATATAGCGCAGTGGTCAGCACATGTGGCTAAGAATCAGGAGGTATGGGGTTCGAATCCCGCCAGGGGCTCGGCAACTTTGTCTGCTGTAGAGAACTGTTCTACACGGATAGATGTTTGGTTGGTTTCAATGCATTGGGGGTGGAATAGCGCAGTGGTTAGCGCGTTCGGCTTGGGATCAAGAGGTCCGGGATTCGAATCCCGCCAGGGGCATGGCAACTTTGTCTGCAGTAGAGACCTGTTCTACACGCAGTCAGGTTTGGGTGCAATGCTACACTGAATTTCAGCGTAGTACCACCCATGGTTCGCTAGTTCAAGCCGCTGCTCGCAGGTTTCACTGTGGGCTTTCTCCCTGCCATAATACTAGCAGCCGCAATATAAGTGAAATACTCTTGAAAGCGGCGTTAAACCCCAACTCACTCACTCACTTCAATGCATTGTTTCACTGAATTTCAGCACAGTATCCCCTATTGATCGCTAGTTCCAGCCGATGCTTGCAGGTTTCACCTCAATACACTGCACTGGGATCTCCCAGCAATAAAACTAGCAGCCATGATATAAGTAACATACTCTTGAAGGCAGTGTCAAACCCCAACTCACCTCACCTCATAAAATTCATTACAATACTCAATAATGGAAAACTTCTGCTTGTTCTGTTATATAAGGCTATATCACCAGCAAGATCAAACTAAAATAATAACAAACACAGCTAGATATGAAATATGGAACATACAGCTGTTTTCAATAAAAATTACATTTAACCAAATACATATATTTTGCAGCTGCGTTTTACAGAAATGTTACATTTAAGTGAATTCTCACAATGAAGATCATTGTGAACACTACAGACCATCTAACAGTCATCATTTCTCATCCTCACTCTCCAACAAAGAAGGTCAGAATATTTCTTGCGGAACCTTTCATTTCTCTGAAAGCTGACCAAGGATATGCTGAGAGTTATAAGTTTGTTGTTACAGCAGAAAGCTGTGCATTCAAAACATCAGTAAGGGATTTTATGTGCACTTCACTCCATCTGTGTTAACTGCATCTCTACGTGCTTGACTGCTTGTGATGACAATTCTCCACTTACCATTGGTATCTTCTGACTTCAACATTTCACACAATTTACAGCTACTTAACAGAAGTTTTTTGTTGCTTTGTGTGTATCTTGTCAAAATCAAGTCAATTTGAAAATTTTAGTCCTGACAACACTATTATGATGTTTTCATCATTTTCATCATCATTTTCCTGTTCATCTATTTTACAACATTCATTCATTGATAAGTTATATTTCAGGTAGCTGCACAAGTGAATATTTTATTTGTACATTTCCAAATCTTAACCTCAAATTATAATTCTCTCTTTCCTTTGCAGGGAACCTCGGAAGATAACACTGAAGAAAGGTTCGACGGGTCTCGGGTTCAACATTGTGGGGGGTGAAGATGGGGAGGGGATCTTCGTGTCCTTCATACTGGCCGGAGGGCCTGCTGACCTCTCGGGGGAACTACGCAGGGGCGACCAGATTCTCACCGTGGGGGGTAAAGAAGTGAGTAAACGTCATATTGTATAACAGTGAGAGATTATGAATTATTACATAGTGACCTTTCCATTCATTACGAAATGTTTCCCATGAAGAATTAAGAAGTTGTAAATTGATAAATATTTTCTTCATTCTGCATCATCAGAACTTCTAGAATACCAGGGTCAGGATAGCACATTCATCTTCGGATCATTTGTGGACTGCTTCTGGTGGTGTTGATTGATACATGCATGTCCAAGTCTATACAGTAATGTCGACTTTTGATAGAATTTGGGGGGGGGGGGGGGGGAATAGCGCAGTGGTTAGCACATTCGGCTTCAGATCAAGAGGTCCAGGGTTTGAATCCCACGCTGCAACTTTGTCGCTGTAGAGAACTGTTCAACATGCACTAAGGGTTTGGGTGCAATGCCACACTGAACGCAGTACCACAAAGTTTGCTAGTTCCAGCCAATGCTCGCAGGTTTCACCGCAATACGTAGCCACATCAGAGTTACATGCTTTCTCTCTTCAATAATACTAGCAGCCAGGATATAAGTGAAATACTCTTGAAAGCGGTGTTAAACCCCAACTCACCTGTATCCCTCGTCACACCCAGGCTACCTGCTCGGCTCCACTCCCTTAGAAACATACATTACTGGTGAAAGTGATTTGGCACATTCATTTAAACATTCTATATTCAAATGTAAAATGTCAATATTCACTTTCCATGTTCAAATCAAAATGTTGTATCAATAGTGATTTACTTGACAATTTATTAACTTTTGTAATAATATACTACAAAGTTCTCACGTAATTAATTATTAACAAAATTCTGTTACAAAATTCTTTTTAAATTTTTCTATACAAAATTCTTTTAAAATTTCTGCAATCAATTTCTTTTAAAATTTCTGCAATCAAAATTCTTTTAAAATTTCTGCTTACAAAATTCTTTTAAAATTTCTGCTTACAAATATCTTTAAAAATTTCTGCTAACAAAATTCTTTAAAAATTTCTGCTTACAAAATTCTTTAAACATTTCTGCATACAAAATTCATCTATCTTTTTAAGTAGAAAATGCAACAAGATCTATCTGTTTGTGTGAATAAAACTTAACATTTGAAAAGAAAACAACAAGAAGTCTTAAACTCCTAAGATTACAACTTTTTAAACCTTTCCGACAAGCAAGATGCACCAGAATGACAGGTTGTTAATGACGTACTATGTAACTGACAAAACAGACAAGATCTCGACAAGTTGGTTTTAAAAATTCCCTGACACCCAGACAAGTTTGTTTAGATCGTGTCACACAACTGCCGAGTCTTCCAGTTTTGCTTCTCTGCTTCTGAAAATAGTCAGGAAATTTTCTGTGTATGACACTTTGAAAATTGGCTATTAGTCTAATGACGTATGACTCGGGTTAAATTTCTGTAAACTTGTTAAATTCAAGATGCAATATTTACATTAAATTAAGCAAAGAATGTAAATAGATTAATGTTGACATGATGATTAAAAAAAATCCTGTATTCAATTGAAAGACTTTAAAACACCACCATGGAGTAATTACTTTCTTAATTACTGAATATTGTAGGTAACAAAATTTGGTGAAGTCTTGTATACAGGCAATTTACACATCCGGTCACAAAATGTATATTTTCATCTTACTTATATTGATTTATATACCTATATATTGACTATATTGATTTCTCTGATATTTATAGCGCAGTAGTTAGCGGGTTCGAATCCTGCCAGGGGCTCGGCAAGTAGAGAACTGTTTCACCACAGTGCATAGCCAAATGGTGTTGCGGGCTTTCTCCCAGCCATTTTACTAGCAGCCGTGATATAAGTGAAATATTCTTGAAAGCAGTGTTAAACCTGACCTCATTTATGCTAATATTCGTCATGCAAGTTTCTTTTACATTAATGGGCATAACCTGGACACTGTGTTATTTGGTAACAAGAACCTGTCAAATAATATAAATATAAAAATAATCCAGGCTGTACATGAGTTTATATCTCTTAGAAAACGCTTCGACTGAACATAATATTTTATTTTGATGACAATATTTTGATAATCTGTTTATGTATGTATTATGATGTAATCATCCTGTTGAAATGTATTTATTTGGGGAAAGACATTAACATTGGGGAAACCCTGTTTGTCAATCCCCCTGTACATGAAAGTACCTGAATAAATATTGTTTAAACCACCTCACCTCACCTCACATTGATGATCCTCTCGGTGAATATATAAGAATAAATTAACAAACTTTTCTTCTTACACCATAAACACAGACTCTGTTAATGTGTATATAAATGTAGGTAATTATCTATGAAAACCTGTTTGATATGGAACGGTCTACACTAAGTATAAGTATATTGAACTTAATTAATTGTCCATTGTCTCCTAATTACCTATTCCATCGTAACCTGATTTGCTCGTAAATGCTTTGATCACTAATTAACATATATCCATGGCCAAAAGGGAACTTCAAACAAGAGCTTATTTGTTAATTGACCACAGCTTTGTTAGCTCTAATTAACCATTAACAACCTGCTTAATTGATCTCCTGATCTTTGATTAAATGTTGTACCTGTACCTACCTTTGGTAACAAGTTGTTACCTGTGTTTTTATGAATTGATTGATACAGAAACTAGATGATTCACCTTATTACTTACCTGAGATTAATTTACATGTTAACTTATAATAATAATAATAGTCCATTTATAATGCGCACATATCCATGCACAATGCATGCTCAAGGCGCTACACAATTATTACCCTGAAGGAATCGTACTTTCGGTGCTGCCTGTGAGGCGGATTATTGAAGGGAATTATTTTTCCTCTTTCTTTCCTTTTCACCTGTTGTTACCTCGATCAGTAGTTGATTTCTCCTCTTTTGGTGTTTTTCACCGGTGATTTTTACTTGAGGGGAGATGTGTTTCCTCTCTTGGGAGTTTTCACCTTTGATTAGGGGTTAATCCCTTCATCTTTCATGTTGTTGAAGGGATTTACTCCCCACTCTGGTGTTTTTACCTGTGATTCTTACCTGAGAATGAATATAGACTTTGCTGTTTGCCCTTTGATGTTTTTTTACCTGTGATTCTTACCTGAGAAGGGATATAGACTTTGCTGTTTGCCCTTTGATGTTTTTTACCTGTGATTCTTACCTGAGAAGGGATGTAGATCTTGCTGTTGGCTCTTTGCAGTTTTTACCTGTGATTCTTACCTGAGAAAGAATATAGACTTCGCAGTTTGCCCTTTGGTGTTTTCTTACCTGTGATTCTTACCTGAGAAGGAATTAGACATTGGTGTTTCTCACCTGTGATTTTACCTGAAAAAGGATTTACTTCTCCCCTTCTCACATGTTCTGTATATGTACTGCCAGGCAGTAGGGACCCGTACATTTGACTTAAAACAAGTTCTTAGTATATCCTACACTTGACCATAGTCCATAGTATCCCTTTTGAGTGCTGCATTTGCTGCTTGTATTCCACACATCATGGCATGGCGGAGACTTCTGTGTGGCCTGTCTACTGGAGGATACAAAGATCTACATGATGTATGATTCTCAACCAAACTGTCATGTGACTATGTTGCTACTTATCTTCAGTTTATTGCACTGGCTCGCCCCTAATGGCTGCAATATAGCTGAAGCAGTGTTAAAAAATAACTCACTCACTATTGGACTGGCTGCCCAAAGTGTATCTAAATTTTTTATCAAAATATTTTTTAAACTTTGCAAATGACGTAAATTTTATATCGTTATTGGCAGCGTATTTATGTAAATGTTCGCACAGTGGAGTACATCTTGGTTGGTTCCTGTTGTTTGTGAGGTCGTACAATATATGTCCTACGGCATAATATATATATTATTTATTTCAAATTTGTTAAAGAACTTTATGACATCTTTTAATGTGAACTAAAACATCAACATAAATGTTTCCTTGATTCATTTTACATATGCAGGGAATTTTTATCAATGTTTCCTTGATTCATGTTACATATGTAGGGAAGTTTTTAGATATTCGATAGAAACATAACTGTTTTTGCTCAAGAAAATAACACGATAACCAAGAATCTCATTGGCTGCCTGTTGTTCCAGATGAAGCCTGTGGAGTTGATTCACGCGACACACGAGGACGCTGCAGCTGCACTGAAGGGCGCGGGGGACACCGTGGAGATAGTTGCTCAGTACAAACCCGAAGGTATGTAGTATATACAGGATATTTCACATTTCTCGTCGAATACCATGTATATCTCATCGAGTGAAGTAGATATGTATATTTTCACAATTGGCGCAGCCACGAGCGTAAATGTTATTTCTACTTCAAGATGGTGTGTGGCACTGGGGAATGATCTCAGGGATAGGGTATGAATTCATCATCAGAAAGAGATTTTATGTGCACTTCACTTAATACTTTACTATACTAGTATATTTATAATGCGCACATATCCATGCACAATGCATGCTCAAGGTGCTACAAAATTATTACCCTGACGGAATAGTACGTGGATGAAGTGCCTTGCCCAAGGACACAACACAGTATAAGACCCAGGTCACAAATGTTTGGTGTCTCCACCGGGATTCGAACCCGGGCCGTTGGCGTGAGAGACATGTTAACCATTACTCCACTGTGCTCCACAAAACACACAAAACAAAGTTGCATCATTAATTGCCTTTGATTGACGAATGATTGTATACAGGAAAATTCTAGCTTAAATTGATATATTGTTGATTATATCTGGGAAAAATCACAGAAAGTAGCAGTTAATCTAGAAACAAAACAAATGCCATATTGGTTGGCAGTTTGAGCCCCTTGGGAAATGTACTTAAAGTTGCTGACTTCCAGTGCTCATGTATTTGTTTCCCTTTACAGAATATAACCGGTTTGAAGCTAAGATACAAGATTTACGGGAACAGATGATAAACACAAGCACAGGGAGTCTTCGGACGACACAGAAAAAGACATTATACGTCAGGTGAGTGGGGTATCAGGGAAACAAAACTTTCTTAGTATTTGTACTAGCATCTTACTTGGAAGTTTATCGTGTTATTTACTCTCACGCTTATGCATTTCAATGTATACCACTTTTGCTTTGCTTTTAGGGGCGGGATAGCAAATTGGTTAGTGCATTCGGCTTCAGATCAAGAGGTCCGGGGTTGGAATCCCGCCAGGGGCACGGCAACTTTGTCTGCAGTAGAGAACTGTTCTACACGCAGTAAGGTTTGGGTGCAATGCTACACTGAATTTCAGCGTAGTACCACCCATGGTTCGCTAGTTCCAGCCGATGCTCGCAGGTTTCACCGCAATGCATAGCCACATGGCGTTGCGGGCTTTCTCCCTGCCATAATACTAGAAACTGCGATATAAGTGAAATACTCTTGAAAGCGACGTTAAACCCCAACTCACTCACTCATTCATTGCTTTGCTTTTGCTAATGTTTTGGTACTTCAAATATAAAAAGTGAAATGTATTCAGTCAATTTACTTATGGAAAAACACCTCACCAGAGTTATGCCCCTTGCTTAATGTACAGAAAAATAAGTTTTTCCTTGACACTGTCTGTATGTATGTTTGAAACCTTTTGAATGAGACATTTCTTGAAGACCCTCACTATCAGTTTAGTCATGGAACCAACAAGCTCACCAGAGTTATGTCCCTTGCAGAATTTACAGAAAAATAATTTTTAAATATTTTAGTCCTTTCAGTCCACATGCAGATTTGGAACCTGAAGTAAGAGACAATTCTGAAATACCCAAATGATTACAGATTAATGATTCCCATGCTGGATGACTATTGACTTCTTATTTGTTTCCAGAGCATTATTTGACTACGACCCGACAAAGGACAGTGGTCTCCCAAGTCGAGGGTTGGCATTCCGGTACGGAGACATTCTACACGTGACTAACGCTAGTGACGATGAGTGGTGGCAGGCCAAAAGAATCACTCCAGAGGGGGAGGAGGAGGGCATGGGCATTATACCCAGCAAGAGGAGGTTAGTTTCATGTCCCAACTGTCAGGCAAGGGTACCTGTACTGAAAAATGAAAATTTGTTACAAATTAATGAAAATTTGATACAAATTAATATAAATTTGTTACAAATAAATATAAATTTGTTACAAATAAATATAAATTTGTTACAAATAAATATAAATTTGTTACAAATAAATATAAATTTGTTACAAATAAATATAAATTTGTTACAAATAAATATAAATTTGTTACAAATAAATATAAATTTGTTACAAATAAATATAAATTTGTTACAAATAAATATAAATTTGTTACAAATTAAGGAAAATTTGTTACAAATTCATGAATTTTTATTTTTATTATAACCTATGGTTTGTTAACCTATGGTTTTTTTCCACAGAGTTGAAAGAAAAGAAAAGGCCAGATTGAAAAATGTGAAGTTCACAGGGAAAGGAGGCAGCAACAATGATAGAATCAACGTCAGTAGCGTAAGTATATACATACCATAGATACACTCCACATTGAATGGGAACTGTACACAGTTATGAAAATTAATTGATTTTAATCCAAATTATATTTCCTTCACCAAATTAAGAATTTGCCTTTTTTGATGGCGTTGATAGATACATATCATACCTGATATTAATCAATGAACATGTGAATAGTATTGGGTGCGGTAGTGCAGTAGTTAGGACAATAAACGTCTGTTCAAGAGATCCCAGGTTCTTATCCTGCCAGGGGCTCGGCAACTCCTGCACACCGTAGGAACGTGTCGCTTGGAAACTGTTTCTCAACGGAAGAGAACAAATTTCTTTTCCAGTTCCAGTTCCAGTTTGTTTTTGTGATAATCAAACACCCTTCTCTCTTCTGAAAATCAAGTAAAGAATGAATGTATATTGCTCAGTAAAGGCATAAAGGCATGGGTATCCTGTTTGTAATTAAAAATAATAAAATGTGTTCACAATAAAATGGCCGCCATGCAATTTTTTGCAACACCATTATTACCATTATGGATAATTGGTTTGTGTGATAATATGGTTTACCCTCTAAAGTTAATATAAATGACATAAACTAACATTATAAATGAGAAATTTGAAGAAAAATATTTGGGAAAAAAACGTGCTACTGCCCCTTTAAACCTCACTTGACCGAAACGATGACATCTAATGGTATAGACGAATGATTATTATACCCCCGTCCGTCCTTCCGAATGATTATTTCCTGGATATGTGAGATTTTCTACCTCGTACTATCGTTTCAATGACATCAATACATTTCAGCAACAAGCGGCAGCGAATGACAGAAAAAAGAAGAATTTCTCCTTCTCTCGGAAGTTCCCTTTCATGAAGAGCAAGGATCATAGCGGTTCCGAGGATATCAGCGCAGACGAGCGTAAGTCTACACTACGATGTGTTTACCTTGTTTGGTTCTGTAGAGCACAATCAATAACAATCGGAAACACTATTGAGGATTATATACCAAGATCATTCAAATCTGCCTTTTTAGGAAAACAATGTGATTATGAGATAATGGTTATTTTTAACGTAGTAAAAATGCAACGTTTTGTCTCATTTTATGCACGAAACAAAATGATGGATATTCCAGTTTTACTAGCAATGTACTCATAGTGTTTATATTTATCTTTTTACCCAAAGATCAAACAATTATATAGGGCTTTTATACATCTAACATTCTATGACATTCTCAAATTGTGCCTTTGACAAGAATTTTGAAGGGTATATGTTATGCTGTTTTGTCTTGTTATTGTTACTTTATATATTGATATGAATTCAAACATATTAAAAATGACAAATGATTGAAGAATAAAAATAGTTTAAAGAGAATTACTAACATGTTGTTGGCCTGGCTAAAGTAGAAGATTTTGAATGTCGTGATTGCGATGTTGATGCATTTTATTTTCTCTTTTAATGCATCACAGAAGGTATGGTTTTTCTGCTAATTGACGTCAACTTTTGTTCATAGAAAATACTCTCTTCCCATTCTTTGTCCAACTTCAATTTTGTGTCTGAAAAAAATATAAATATTGAAAAAGCTCTTTCTCTTGCTTCGTGCGGGTAATAATTTGCACCAGCCTCCGGACACTCACTTAGTAATTTAAGCCTTGCTACATTTCCTTAACTTTTCTGTGCCACTACACTAGAACAGAAAATTTAAGAAAATGCAGCAAGGCTTAAATTAGTCAATGATGGAGACTGGCACGAGTTATGCCTTTGCTTTTGACAACTGAAAATAATTTTGTCTAAAATAAAAAGGTGCACACAAGTGATAATTAATAATTTCAATAAACATTTAAAAAATGATAACTTAAGTAGATTGTTACTTTGTAATTTTCTTCGGATGAGAAATATATTTTCATAAAAATAAAATCTAACCCTTTTCCCTTTCCCTTTCCTTCCCCAGAGGGTATGATGGCAGTGGAAGGTTATTATAGTTTTTATAGTTATCTGTATTCAGTTGCAGTCAGTTTGATTAAAAATCAACATGATTCCGAGGAATGTAATTTGCAAGATTTTGCATCTACCGGGATACAAACAGGTTCTGGAGATTCCTCTGAGAACAACCCGTATGGGTGCATGTTCTGTACCAGTTTAGTGCAGACAAAACCCAGTGAGAGCTGGCAAATCACATCATAGTTTTTATCGGTCACCATTTTGAAACTATTCAGAATCTTTTGTTACCACGGTAGCAGACGAGATAGCTGTTGGGAGTTCAATCAATCAATCTTTATTTGCACTTAAAAGGCCACAGGCCTATAGTACATACATGTATATACAAACGATATCTTAGGTAGTTGAGAGTACATTCTTTCTATGTTTAAAGGCATGATATACATACATTGACAGATTTTCTAAATGAGTTTTACTAGAACAGGATAATAATGATACAAATTTATGAATACTATGATGTGTAAAGTAATATTTCTTAATATACTTATTTCTTAAAGAGTGATAAGCTGGACATACACAAAGGAAATGATATTCATCTTCAATTAAATTCAAATTGCACATTTTACAAATTCTATCTTCTCTTTTTAATCCAGTATATCTTCCTGTTTCTATCTGTAAATCATGACATGAGCAACGAAATTTTGTAAGGGAGAGTCTATATTTCCGAACGAGGATAAATAACTTTCATTATATATAGATTGTTTAAACATTCTGTAATAAAAACATTTATTTGATACGGATAAGAGGTTAAGCCAGTCTTGCAAATATATATCTTGTAGCCTTTGTTTAAAGGAGTTACTTGCCCCAAAATCTCGTACCGAAAGCTTTTGTTGGAGGTTCTGTGATTGGCTCCTGAATTGTGTCAGAACGGGCTGTTACCAGACGGTTTTTCGAGGAACCCTCGGAACGATATGAGTTGGTATCCCCGTAGATGCACTATTTTTGCAACTTTTATTCCTTGGAAAATGGTCGATTTTGATCAGACTGCATTTGCAGTAGATGTAGTTCTAGTTAGAATGCTTGCTTTAGTTTTGTCGTAATTTGTGTAAATTTATATAATTTCATAAAAGTGACTACATTTGAATTTTAAATGCATGAAAATGTTTGATTTTAGAATAGAATGTAATATATAATACTTTTTAATGTGATGATTAATGATTGAATAGTTACTAATTGTCTAATTTCTTTAGACAAAATCAGTCAAAAAATTGTCTTAATTCTGAGTGCATCACATATATTAATCCAAGATCACAAGACAATATTTTTATTTGACTATACATATTTATTACACAGAAATTCACTTTGATTTAAGACTAATATATATTTCTTTTCTTCTTTGCCTGCAGAAGGTAACTCAGGTTAATACCTTTGACTAATATCTCGGTGTTCAGTGTAGTAGATATATATGTAGATGTATATATATAGATGTATATTCTTCAATGTATTCAAGATTATTACAACCTCCCTCTCAAGTCATAATTTGCACCAGTCTCCATCACTGGCTAATTTAAAGGGGCAGTAGCATGTTTCTTTGCTCAAATAAGTCGATGAAATGTATTTGAAAAATAATTTCACCAATCGTAAAACTCCCTTCTCTCTTCAGAAAATCAAGTTAAAAATGAGTGTCCATGGCTCAGTAAAGCCAAGGGGATCGTTTTCGTAATTCAAAATAATAAAATGTGTTCACAATAAAAAGCCGCCATACAATTTGTGCTTTATACGCAACACCGTTATCACTACTAAAGATAATTGGTTTGTGTTATAGGATGTTTTACCCTCTATAGTACATTTAAATGGCACGAACTGTCATTATAAATAGGAAATTTGAAAAAATAAATTTTTCAAAAAACGTGCTACTGCCCCTTTAAACCTTATGGCATTTCGTTACATTTCTGGTGGGTGCAAAGTGCACCCTGAGCTTTACAGTGTGTTCTACGCTAGCACAGAAAAGCTGACAGTATGCAGCAAGGCTTAAATTAGCTGAGACTGGTGTAAGATATGCATTTGGATTATTGGTGCACACACGCAGTTGGTGTTAGGCATTTATTTTTATTTTTTTAAATTAACATCTTGCTTAGAGGGTGAAAATAGCTCAGCAAGCTTACGTTTTAATGCGAAGAAATCGGCTGGTGGATTGAATGCTTTGCTACTTTTAGCAAGCTTATTAAAAACTTCAAAACCTAATCCATTATATCTTTAGCTGATAGAGCTGCAATTCTTAAGCCATACAATAATGAAGACCAAATATAAAGATTTAAATAATTTTCATCTTCACAGGTTGATCCTAATATTAATAACAAACTAGAAATTATGCAATACTACCATACTAACGTTTTAAAGTTTTTAATATATACGCAGGACCAAACATTTTATTTTTGTATTATGAAAATAATTATACCTGTAAGGGTAAAAATAGTGATATAACATGTACATGAAAGAAGAAATGTTAACTCGCCATTTTTTAGCCTATGTACTTTACAATCAATGTTTTCATCCTTTCACTATCAATAATCAAAATCTAAGATCCAAAAATCATGCTCTCCCGACTGATATCTTCAGACATAACCTCTGTCACAAGTGGTGTACTTTACTTTTCATGAAATATGGCCTACAGAGGTTATGTGGGAAGGAATGACTAAAATTATCACTGTGGGGAAATAGTGATATGTAGATCCATTGTGAAAACAGAAAAGGGGTGTAAGATTTGCAAATAAAGTAAATAAAATGTTTTGATTTAATTGTTATCATCATCTTCATCTTCATCTTCAAGTTGTCCCTTCATCCAACCCTTGTTGTAGATGTTGATATATCCATTATGTTGTAGAAATCAAAGGGGTTGTCTCAAAAGTGAAAATTAATTAATTTCATCAGGCTTGCATTGAATATCAATAACTTCAAAAGAAAAACAGAAATGGAAACTTTAAAAGAAAGTTTCAAGCCTTAAAAATAATTTAATGAAACATTTTTGAGACGACCCCCTTACCCTTGTGAATGTTGTGCACTGATGGCATGTTTGTTTCCTCTCACAGGTAGCGTAGCCAGTGACAATGACACTAGTCTTCGTAAGTAAATCCCTGCAACATCCTTAACCCAAGGGAGATCACTCTTGTTACCAAGGGAGATTACTCTATCTTGCATGAATACCCTGCCAAGTTAACTTAATACCTGAATTTGAAGACCACCAGAGTTTGGATTCTGGGTGCAATCTTCATTCAGATGTATCATAGACTTTTTAAAATGATAAAATGTATTTTGAAACAGCACCCTTATCTAACAAGCATGTCTCCATATTGAACCAAAAGTCACATTATCAGTTTTTCCCTTTCATATTTGAATCCTTAAGAATTGAAAAGCAAGAAATTAAGTTTTTAAATTTAAATCCAATTCATTCAAAAAGATTTAAAATTTTAAAAATTCCTGCATGTGTTATCTTCAGAGGCTGATCCAGAAATGTTCACTAATTGAAAGAAGGGGGATCCAGAAATGTTCACTAATTGAAAGAAGGGGGATCCAGAAATGTTCGCCAATTTGAAAGAAGGGGGATCCAGAAATGTTCACTAATTGAAAGAAGGGGGATCCAGAAATTCCGCTAATTTGAAAGAAGGGGTTCACCTGCAAACAGTTTCAAAAGGGGGTTTCAAAACCCCCTAACCCCCCTTCCCCTTCCTACTCTCTGGATCTACCACTGGTCTCCGTAGAAGTAAAGTAATGCATGTCCAACCTCCACGTAGATAGATAGCATTTTGATTGTACTTCCTGTCTCTTGGATTTGTTCAGAAGGTGCAATGAAATTAATTAATATTATGTATTAATGAAGACAACTGTTTTCAGGAGGAGATGAACCAATCCTGTCGTACGAAGCTGTTATCCAACAGGAATGTGAGTATACAGTTGCATTATACGGTTGCATTATACGGTTGCAGTTCAGCATTCACTCACCCATTAGTGCAGCGGGGGATATAGTATATGTACGTAAGACATGGCATAATTCAAGGAGTTGCACTGTATTCTTCTTTATTACCCATATGGTATGTATGAGCACATATCACTTTTGCCTAGCAACGATTGTTTCACCGTGGCTTCCCATATTTTGCCGTCTGTTACGTCATTAAACGATTGTTCGTGACGTCACTGTAGCTAGCCGTCGCAATAGAAGTGGGCCGGTTTCTGACTATTTTTATGCGAATCAAATGGAATAGAAAGGGTAATAAAGAAAATATTACACTCTAAAGTGTGTCATATTACTTTTACGAAACTTGTGCAAATTTGTGTATAGTCCTCGCTCTCGCAATACAAAAATTCACATTCATTTCGTAAAAGTCATATGACACACTTCCTCGGGTAATAATCTCTATATCTTAAACATAGCTCCTAGAGAAAACGAATTGTCGATTACAATTTTGTGACCTTGACATTATTCTCAAAGGATTTTATGTACAATTGAAAGGTTCAGTATGTAACGAGCAAAAGGAGAAGGTGTTCTAAGTTGGAGAACTTGTTCCTGATCCTTTTCTTATTGAATAAAATATGTTTAAACTAACGAGCAAAAACGACTCAGATACTGTTACCATTCACAGATTTAATAATGCTAATACGGGACAGAATCTAGTGTTTCAATTATTACTCACAAATTTCATGAAAATGGCCGACGCATTATGTGTCCTTTTACGTTCTTGCGTGCATTGTCCCAGAGTCACATTATAACTGAATGTATAATATTGTAAATTTATATATAAGATACCTACGGCAATAAAACACAAGCGCTCAATGGGACCGACAGCGTGCTTTATGAGACAATAAAACATGCTCGTGATTTTAGACTACAGTTAGAGCGTCGCTTAGCAAATGACGTCATATTTTACGTCACTTTGATTGTCCAATGCTAGAGAATGTGTTCTACGACGGGAGGCATTAATATTTTCAAAATATAGTTTATGCAAACAACATTATATCTCCGCAGATGTTATAGAAAAGCGAGTAACTATTTAAGGGCATCTCATAAGAAATAGAAGACTCGTTGTTGTTCTTTATCATAGGGCTTCGTGTCTTATGCTCCCTGCTATGTTTTATTCAACGATAAAGCATGCAAACTCGTCTTCTATTTCTTAAATCATCAATCAAATAAAAGTACTCACGTGAGCAATGTAATGTGTTAAATGACTAAATTCAATAACAAATGGAAACCTTTCTTCCCAATATTCAAGAAATAAGGTTTTATATGCATATTTCTTTAAATTTACTCTCAATGATCTTGTACATGATATTCATATATTTATATATGTACCCCCAATGTACTTTGACTCCACTGGGAACAAATAAATAAAAAAATATAAACAAAAAATAAAAAATGTAATGTGGTAACCCGTATTCCTCTCTTGCAGTGAGATACACGCGGCCGGTGATAATCCTCGGGCCAATCAAGGACAGAATCAACGATGACCTCATTTCAGAATTCCCAGACAAATTCGGCAGCTGTGTTCCACGTAAGTTAATGATCAAATTAACATTTCCATCACAATTTGAGTATTATTATAAATGGACAGGTCAAGAATTATTTAAATTAACATTTCCATCACAATTTGAGTATTATTATAAATGGACAGGTCAAGAATTATTCAAATTAACATTTCCTTGTATTATTATAATATACAGCATTTTTATAGCGACCTATTTGATATTCAAATGAAGGCGCTTAAATAATTATAAACGAAAGTTAGGCGTGATGTGACGTCAAGAATTCTTATTTCGAGGTCTTAAAAGGAAAGAGTAACAAATAGTGGTGCAGTGAGATACTCATAGACAGTGATTATCCTCGGATAAAATCAACAATGACCTAATTTTAGAATTTCTTAGACGTGACAGGTCAAGAGTTAATATTTGAATGGATATTAAAGGAGTAACAAGTAGCTAGTTCTAGATTTTTGTAAAAAATTGGTCAACTATCTGTACCATCTGGTCAGAATTGGTTTCTGCAGTTGGATATTAATATGGATATTATTATAAGTATCATAATCTCAAATAAAATTGGCTGATTTTAATAACTCTTCTTGTGTATCTTAGACAAGCACTCTTTGTGATAGCTTTAACAAGCTCCAAGAAGTCTTTGAAGGGAATAGTGGAATAAATAAGTCTTCTAGATAAACAACTTCTTTGTTGTGAAAATACACATTGTTTCCAAGTATATCCTTACTCCATCAGGTGGAATATGTTCACCATTAAAAGAACTAATTATTTCATAAACGGATTGTGCTTCCTTAATCCTCAACATAAGAGATGTAAAGAGTTACCTCCCTTTGCCCAAGGACCTGTTTGAACTTTTCTCATGTATCCCAAAAAACAGATGTAAATTTTGTATTTATGCACACTCAGGTGTAAGACAAATTCCCTAACCCGCAATAAAGAATTATCTTATCCTATCTAATCTTATTAATTCCTGTCGCCAGACACAACAAGGGAGAGACGAGATTATGAGCAGGACGGACGTGACTACCATTTTGTGTCGTCACGGGAACAGATGGAGAAAGATATCCAGAACCACTTATTCATCGAGGCCGGGGTCTACAACGATAACCTGTACGGCACAAGTGTTGCATCCGTCAAAGAAGTAGCAGAAAATGTACGCAGTAACCTTTTATGTTTGTCTTTGCGCATGTAGTCTGTAGTTCTGTGAGGATATTATATGTGTGTCTATGTCATATTACATTTACAATGAAAGTGTCTGAATATATGCATTTCCCTGTGAAACTGGTATCTTCGGACAAACAACTGGACTTGGGAAATGTATTCAAGGTGTTTTATTCCTTCAATTACAAAAATACATTTGCTGCCATGGCCAGGCCCAGATGCTTTGCGCAGGGAGTGGTCAATTACTTTGGCCTGCTAGGGATACTTCGTTATTACAAAGTATAATATGTTGTGTTCAATGTTACAATGACATAAACACTAATACAATGTTCTATTTATCACTAAGTCATGAAATTAGGAAATAAGGAAAAGATGTTTAAATTTGCTTTCAAGCCTAAGTTGACTACACCCTGCAGTATTTAGAACACAACGTCACTGAGAAAGTTGTCCTAGGGCATTGCATGAGAAATAGGAACACTGATATGGATCCCCTTGTAGGTAATCCTCTTATTATACTATTTAGGTATTAAAGGGGCAGTAGCATGTTTTTTCGATGAAATGTATTTGAAAAATAATGTCACCAATAGTAAATAAAGTTAAAAAATTAGTGTACATGGTTCTGAAAAGCCATGTGAATCGTTTTTGTCATTCCAAATAATAAATTGTGTTCACAATAAAATGGCCGCCATGAAATTTTTGCTTTTTACGCAACATCGTTATTACCACTACGGATAATTGGTTTGTGTAATAAGATGTTTTACCCTCTAAAGTAAATATAAATAACATAAAATATCAATATACATGCGAAATTTGAAAACATAAAATTTGCAAAAAAACGTGCTATTGCCCCTTTAATATTTGGTTTGTTCGTTAGACTAAAGATTTTGATCTGTATCCACAGAAGAAGCACTGTATTCTGGACGTGAGCGGGAACGCTATCAAGCGACTCCAGGTTGCCGGTCTCTACCCTATTGCCATCTTCATCAAACCAAAGTCCATCGATTCTATAATGTAAGTATGGAATCAAATTAACATATAATGATATTGATGAACACAATAATAGATAATAACAAAGTCACTTTATTCACAAATTCTAGAAAATAAACTTTAAAGAAATGGGATACAAATGAATCACATGCTATGTTTCCAGTCAGTAGAAGATAGAACCAAGAGAGAGACCACGTTCCAACATGTTAATGAGTTGTCTCCCCTGATATCTGTCAGGGGAGACAACTCACTAACAAGTGATAGGAGGCTTGCTCCTTCAAAATATAGAACATCCGTACCTGCGCGAGTGGCCCCGATCGCTGTTCTGTGGGTGCGGCTTGCACCTGCTTTTTTTTTAACATGTTCCGCACACACAGAACAGGGTTCAGAGCTACTCCTTTCACTTCGCACATGTACCGGACATTCGGAGCAATGTTCTATATTTCGAAACGAGAAAGCCCTCTATCTCTTGTTGGTTTTCGTCGGACTCGTCAATATGCTTTTCTGTCAACAGTCACGTGACCGCATCTCGACCAATCAGATCGCTGCAAAAATATGCTTACATAATAATGTGGGATCATGAGAGAGATATGTGACATATTGTCGTGTTTCAGGGAGATGAACAAGAGGATAACGGACGAGCAGGCGAAGAAAACGTTTGAGAGAGCCATGAAACTGGAACAGGAGTTTGGAGAGTACTTCACAGGTGGGCCTTGCAACGTTTTCTTGCTGACATAGGAAATTACAAATTTGTTCATCTTGCTTCATCAGCTCTACTACAAATATTATCACAAGTGTATCAGGGTATTTGTAGTAGAGTTAGGGATTTAACAGTGGCCATAGCAGGACGCAATCTGATTTAGGGAGTAAGGGTTTGATAAAATGTAAACTTCTTTCAAAAGTCACTTCACACTGCCAATTGTCCAAAGTACTAAACCTAGAACCCAACTTTTCGATTTTGCCTTCGATGTAGCTGTATTACACTTCACATGTTTTCATCAACAAACGTTTCTGATGTACCCATTGTAACCAACTGATAGGCATATATAAGATACCCACGGCAATAAAACACAGGCGGTCAACGGGACCAACAGCGTGCTTTATGAGAAATAAAACATGCTCGTGATTTTGGAGCGTCGCTTAGCAAATGACGTCATTTTACGTCACTTTGATTGTTCAATGCTACGACGGGAGACATTAATATTTTCAAAAATATAGTTTTTACAAACAACATAATATCTCCAAGATTTTTATATAAAACTGTTTAAGGGCATCTCACATAAGAAATAGAAGACATAGCACCTGTGCCCTTTGTGTTTTATGCTCCCTGCTATGTTTTATTATGTCCCCCGAAATTTTTTTCGGGAGACATAATGTCTTCGCCTCCGTCCGTCATTCCGTCATTCCATTATTCCATCATTCCGTTATTCCGTTATTCCGTCATTCCCTTATTCTCTCATTCCGAAGCTTTCTTTTCCGAGGCCATATCTCAAAAACCGTTCAATATTTGTTCACCAAACTTTGTATTTGGTTAGACCTAGTGATAGAGTGGTGCCTTTTGCTACTTTGGCTATTCTGAATTTTTTATTTCTTCTTTAATGCAGTATTGAACTTAGTGCTTATCATAAGTGAAAAATAAGCGTAATATGACTAGATTGGATTGAAAGTTGGAGCGGAGGACATGACAGTGCATCACATGCACATATTTCTAGTTCAACGATAAAGCACGCCAACTTGTCTTCTATTTCTTAAATATTTTAACCGAATACTCCCAGAGAATTATAATAATAGACTAGGGCTTCCACGGGTACTCGAGTACTCGAGTACGAGTCGGGTTTAGCTGGAATCGAGTCCATTTTCTAGGACTCGAGGACTCGATAAAAGATCACATTAATTTCACATTAATTTTAGTCACCTTGTGCAAGTTGAACATGCATGTCTTTATCACTGAGCCAGAAAATAACTTGCCTAAATATTATTACATTTGAACCTGAAATGGTGTTAGATTCATCAACTGTAGTGCTGAACGTTGTATGGGTACTGATTATTTTGGGGGACATATGGCCATATTGTATCACGATATGGGTATTACTTCGTGGTATATCAATGTTCCACTGTATGCATAATCTAAAGCCTCAAAGACTTACAAAATGTTATTGTGACATGCTGCCACTTAGCTTAAAGGTACCAATTTCGAGTACTCGAGTCCGAGTCGAGTCCAACCCCTCGAGTACTCGAGTCCAATATTTTGGACCCGTGGAAGCCCTATAATAGACCCCCTGGATCTGCCAAAGTATTGACTGGTTAATAAATGCCTTCTCCCTAGCTAGTATTGAAGATTTTTCTAACACTGCACCGTTGTATTGTATTACAGCTGTGGTCCAGGGCGACACTGCAGACGAGATCTATGCAAAGATAAAGGAAGTGATTCGGGACCAGTCAGGGCCGACCATCTGGGTTCCTGCCAAGGACAAGCTCTGAACCCTCTCCACGTACAAATAAACTCCTCCTTCCGGTCATGTGATAGTCATGTGACAGTCATGTGATAGGCGATGCTCAGGCTGTATATTCTGTGAATGGTATGAGACCTTGTGATACTCTAATAACGACGGACAGAGCAGAGCCACTTCATCGAGGACACTGATCTAACTTTGATCTCATTCGTCTGCGGAACGTGTGGCGATGACCTTGATGGGTAGTCTCCAAGGTCAGGTTGTGGCATCCATGGGAAGATGTTTCTGCGATGAAATTCTAATTCTCCCTTCAGATCAGATCATGGCTCTGAAAGGTCACTAGATGACCTTGACCTTGACTCAAGCTCTTCCTAATGTTGCTCACCCTGGTTTCTGATTGGCTGATCTCAGAATGATGTCAGCCGAGGTCAACTGTTGGCCAGCAAGGTTGTTAGGAAATAGCCTGCCGCTACACAGACAGACTGTGTGTGTTATGGGGTTACCCGTTTTCATCAGCGACTTCTGATGTATTATTAATTATTTAAGAATCATGTTTTTATTTAGACAGTAAAGTTACTTCTGTGCTGGGTGAGATCGTGAACTTTCCAGAAATAAGGGAACCTATTTATTTCTACAGTTGTTCGCCCGATCATGAAGATGGAATTGTTGAGTGTCGTCTTCAAGAAATGTCGAATATGGAATCAAAATAAAATAAATGTCATCATTCTGCATAGTATTTTTGAAAATATGAATACAGTTGTATTACTAATGTACAAACCAAAAACATGTCATGAACTTACTGCTGTCAGAACGTTGAAATGGTTCGTTGCTATGACATCGCATTTCCATAGCAACCAAATGTATTCTTATTGTTCAGTCTCAGTAGTCAGCAGATATTGTAGTTTTCCAAGTGTCGAATGAATGAGGTTATGCTAGTGTAACTTATTCCGTAAGTTGGGCTTGACTTTCTCATACAACACCATTGTTCCCATGTAACCTGATAAAATGTTCCGTTTCCATGGAAACCAAGTCAAATCCACTTTACCACTCTTGTAGTTGTTGAGCACACATTACTTTTAGTACTATTGTTGGCATTTCCACTCATATATACATGTAATCACATACAGTAAATAGCATTTAACCTCCTTTAATTTTATTCGTCATCCTATAAATAAATTACCATTACAACGTACGTCCTACCAGTGCTTTTTTGAAGAATCGTGGTTTAATTGTTTTAGCTTTGTTATTTAAATCATAGTTTAGCCTGCTGTTTTGACTGTATCATTTGATATATAAATATATATATATTGCAATTAAAAACAGCATCCTGTATAGTTGAAGCTCACTTGAAACTGATGTGAAATAAACAAATTGTCACTGCTTTTCTCTCTGTTTGTAAATTTTACGTTTACCCCGGTAAGTAATGAACGTTCTATTAGTTGGAACTTGGGGAAAATGCATTTATTGGGCAGAAAATTAAATGATAGTAACATTTTATGCATTGCTCTACTGAATTTATTTCAAAGTATCATTAATATATAGCTTAAAATCAAAAGAAATAAGCTAAGGAAGTGATCTTTTGTGCTTACACATCAGTTTCAAGTGGAGCATGTGTCCTGTTCAAGAGGCGTGTCCTCTGTTCAAGAGGCGTGTCCTCTGTTCAAGAGGCGTGTCCTCTGTATAAGAGGCGTGTCCTCTGTATAAGAGGTGTGTCCTTTGTAAAAGGGACGTGCCCTCTGTAAAAGGGGGTGTGTCTTCTGTAAAAGGGGCGTGGCTCCTCAGAGTGTAATTGTTTGTCCTGTGGAACCCTCTCCGCATGTACATGTTGCTTGTTTCCCATTCGTCATGACAACCAGTCACATTACCTCGGCATATTAGTAAGAACACAGGCAGTGGTCGGAAACCATTATTCAAGGTTATACACGTCGGGTGTTCTTTAAAAAGGCCCTAGCCTGTAGCGCTTTGATTTCTTCTGGATATATTCACTTCTAGACTTGCTCTATAATCTCATGCAGAGGAGTAATCATAGAGGCAAAAAGGCATGTTTTACATGATATAGTAAAACAGCTTTATATCAGTATATAAGCTTGTATATATAGCCAGCCCAAAAGTGTTTTTTTGTCAATTTAAATGGGGAAATTAAAGAAAACGTTACCAGTCCGAACCAAATTACTTAATTCCTACCTGGCAGAAAGCCGTTATTTCATACATTGTTTTTATACATCTAACTATTGGCACAGTGGTAAAATTGAAGCATGCCTAGCATAGCTTTGCCTCTAGTTTCAATGGAAACTATCTTATAAATATCTTTCTTCATTATTTATCATAGGATAAATGATTATAGATGTAGATATTAAAGAGGATGAATTCTATTTTCCTACAATTAATATCTTTGTCTGTATATCATAGGATAAACTATTAAAGAAAAACTAATTATTATTATTAATGAGGATGGATGCTGTTTTCCTACCACTGCCTGCAAGTGTATTTATTGTTTCCCTGTACTGAATTGCCACCTTCATATCAATGTGAAACCACATCAACCCCCTACCCATCCTGTACCTGTCATCACTGTACTGTTCATCATCCTATAGCCCTTTCTCTTTGTCAAAACTGACTGACGGCTCTCATGAAACTTCAGGTGAAGTGAAAATCAAATTTATAAAGTTGATTTATGCATTATTAACTATTCTATACACGGCAATAATCAAACAACATCACTTCACTCACAAAACTCTCTCAAACTTTGCCTAACGAGTCAATAAGAGAGACCAGAATTTGTTGAAATTATTTTGAAAAATTTATTTAATATACTTTTGAGAAGTTTTTTAAAGATATTAATTAGGACAAGTGGTCAGCTTTGGTATATTTGGGATCTCTATTTTAAAAATATACTAAAAATTATTATGATAATTTCATTTTAAGAATTAAGAAATTTTTCTCTTTCTATGATGTGTTTCATGGTAGATATGTATTATAGAACAGAATAAATGACTCATTATTGTTGACTCGTTAGGCTGTGAATATTAACTAAGTGCAATCGTCATCACATTTTGTGTATTGTACGGGCCATGTTTGTACAGAGAAGCCCCCATGAATAACATTGAACAAAGGTAATGTGTTGATCAGGATCAGTTGTTAGGAAACATGTACATTGGTGTCTTCAGTTGTGTGGAAGACATTAGCTGTACATTTACTGAGGAGTGTAGGCATTTGAAGAAATAAACTGTGCCGATTCTATTACACATGACTCTTGTTGTTTTTAAATCATGTTTTCGTCTTCCATTATTTGGGTGCTGAATTCCATAAACACGTTCTTTCTCATATCTCTTTATGAATAACCTGCCAATAAAATTACTTTAAATTGAGCCAATTGAGTGGTAGATTCTGAGTGAGAAGACGAATCAGCAACCATCAAATTTAAATCATATTTCGATGCGGGAGAGCGCAGTGGTTAGTGGTTTCAATTTCTCATCAAGAGGTCTGGGGTTCGAATCCCACCAGGGGCATGGTAACTTTGTCTACAGGAGAGAACTGTTCTACATATAGTAAGATTTGGGTGCAATACTACACTGAATTTCAGCATAGTACCACCTATGATTCGCTAGTTGCGGCTGTTGCTCACAGGTTTCACCGCAATGCATAGCAACATGGTGTTGGGGGCTTTCTCCATGCCATAATACTAGCAGTCGTGATATAAGTGAAATACTTTTGAAAAGCGTACGTTATACCCCGAGACGGGATGAATATTTGGAGCATAAGTAGTTGTAAATCAAATGTAACTGAATCACTTGTGAATCAAATAGCTGAAGCAGTCGTAAAATCATATTTAACTGAATCACTTCTACATCAAATAGCTGAAGCAGTCGTAAAATCAAATGTTACTGAAGTAGTCGTAAAATCAAATGTTACTGAAGTAGTCGTAAAATCAAATGTTACTGAATCACTTGTAAATCAAATAACTGAAGCAGTCGTAAAATCATATTTAACTTAATCACTTCTACATCAAATAACTGAAGTAGTCGTAACATCAAATGTAACTGAATCACTTGTAAATCAAATAACTGAAGCAGTCGTAAAATCATATTTAACTTAATCACTTCTACATCAAATAACTGAAGTAGTCGTAACATCAAATGTAACTGAAGCACTTGTAAATCAAATAACTGAAGCAGTCGTAAAATCATATTTAACTGAATCACTTCTACATCAAATAACTGAAGTAGTCGTAACATCAAATGTAACTGAATCACTTGTAAATCAAATAACTGAAGCAGTCGTAAAATCATATTTAACTTAATCACTTCTACATCAAATAACTGAAGTAGTCGTAACATCAAATGTAACTGAATCACTTGTAAATCAAATAACTGAAGCAGTCGTAAAATCATATTTAACTGAATCACTTCTACATCAAATAACTGAAGCAGTCGTAAAATGAAATGTTACTGAAGTAGTCGTAAAATCAAATGTTACTGAAGTAGTCGTAAAATCAAATGTTACTGAATCACTTGTAAATCAAATAACTGAAGCAGTCGTAAAATCATATTTAACTTAATCACTTCTACATCAAATAACTGAAGTAGTCGTAACATCAAATGTTACTGAATCACTTGTAAATCAAATAACTGAAGCAGTCGTAAAATCATATTTAACTTAATCACTTCTACATCAAATAACTGAAGTAGTCGTAACATCAAATGTAACTGAATCACTTGTAAATCAAATAACTGAAGCAGTCGTAAAATCATATTTAACTTAATCACTTCTACATCAAATAACTGAAGTAGTCGTAACATCAAATGTAACTGAATCACTTGTAAATCAAATAACTGAAGCAGTCGTAAAATCATATTTAACTTAATCACTTCTACATCAAATAACTGAAGTAGTCGTAACATCAAATGTAACTGAATCACTTGTAAATCAAATAACTGAAGCAGTCGTAAAATCATATTTAACTGAATCACTTCTACAGCAAATAACTGAAGCAGTCGTAAAATGAAATGTTACTGAAGTAGTCGTAAAATGAAATGTTACTGAAGTAGTCGTAAAATCAAATGTTACTGAATCACTTGTAAATCAAATAACTGAAGCAGTCGTAAAATCATATTTAACTGAATCACTTCTACATCAAATAACTGAAGCAGTCGTAAAATGAAATGTTACTGAAGTAGTCGTAAAATCAAATGTTACTGAAGTAGTCGTAACATCAAATGTAACTGAATCACTTGTAAATCAAATAGCTGAAGCAGTCGTAAAATCATATTTAACTGAATCACTTCTACATCAAATAACTGAAGTAGTCGTAACATCAAATGTAACTGAAGTAGTCGTAAAATCAAATGTTACTGAATCACTTGTACATCAAATTTAACTGAAGCACTCTCAAATCAAATGTATTTGAAGTCGTCTTAAAATCAAATTGCAACTGAAGCAGTCGAACATTCACGACAAAGGATCCTCGTTATAGGAATCAGCCCACACTGCATTTCAGGTGCAGTGATTCACTATCTTAGCACGGAAAAGCGAGGGAAATACTGCAAGGCTTATATCAGCCAGTGATTGAGACTGGCAAGAGTTATGCCTTGCTTAGGGACCCAAGACGAACTATCCTGTGAGGCACAATACCCTTGAATCATTTGAGTGTTTCAAGGATTAGAAGTTCAATGTTGGTGCCCTTATCGTAATTTGAGCATTTACTAGAATTCGTACATAAACGATATGCTTAAAAGCGTCCTTCCCAATACACAACAGACGATTCCCTTGATTGACGTACTAAAACAACGACATTACATCTTTGTGTCAAATTTGTTTGTCATACAAGAAATGCCTCTATACCAAAGGATAGCGTGATTGTAACAGATATTTGCCAAATTTATACCACAGTTTGTATATAAACGAGCGCTGCAGTTTTCCTATGATTACTCGCGCTATGAATATAGATATACTCGTAGGCCTACATATATTGATTTTTCCTTTGCTTATATCGTCTGAGTTGGGATAGCTTTAGCACGCCATGTCTGTACAATTTGTCTAAATAGGCACATGCGCTACAGATTTTCTACAGGGAGAGAACTTTATATATTTAAGGGTTATTGATTTTTCGGTTTGCTTATAGCATCTGAGTTCGGATAGCTTTTACACGCAATGTCGGTACAATTTGTCTAATGGGAACATATGCCACAGCTTTTCTACAGGGAGAGAACTTTATATATTTATTAATTAATTGGAGAGAAAACTTTTAACACAACATATAGGCAGCAAGTGGTCTTGTGGGGTAATTGCGTCCAGGAAGAGCAGCCTAGTTCTGTAATTAAATGGAGGGAAGAATACCCTTTGGGCTGCTTGTGGCAGAGAATGGTGTCCCGGGAAGATAATGTAACGACGACGCAGTGTTTTCTCGAAGTTTTTGTTTAATCTTGATTGCAAAACTTCAAAAGGTGACAAAAACAACAAATTGCTCAACATGGCCGAAAATAACATGTTTGTGAGAGAGCCTCTTAATTTAGTATAAACCTCCTTTTTAGCTCATCAGGCCTGTAAAGGCCAGCTTGGCTTATGGCATGGGTCGGTATACGTCGTCCGTAATCTTTTCACTCTTTCGACTTCTCCTCCAGAACTGCTACACCCCAAAACCTGTAATTTGGTGGGTGGGTACCCATTACCTATAGGGCGTCAATGTTTGTTCATTACGAATTCCAACGCCCACAAATATGGCCGCCAGAGACGTTAACAGTAAAACCTTTAAACGACTTCTTCTCCGAAAGCGCTTGACATAGGAATGTGAAATTTTGTTATTATATATCTTTGTAGGATGGAGATATAAGTTAATTTGGTTGAGATAAATTATGAAATATGAATTTTGCAGGGCGTTCACCCTAAAAGCTTAAAACGACTTCTTCTCATGAACCAGAAATAGGAGATATCCAGAAACCTTGGCAGTGTTTACTTTTAAAGATGGAGATAATGATTTGTAAATTTCATTATTTAAATTTTAGTACTTTGATTTTGACAGGGGTTCATTTAAATGTATATTTTTCATCTCAGAAACCAATGACCCTAGAATATTCTACTTTTGAGGATATCATCTATGTTTAGTGAATATCAAGAGTTTTCAAGTCTTTTGGATGAAAAATAAGAAAGTTATAAGTGAAAACATTTTAATGGTTTACCATTTTGCTGAAATTAACTCAGCATTAACATATAATATTTGAATGAAAGGTGTTTTCGAGAGCTTTCTAACGCAATTTTCATTATATTTATATCATAGAAATTAAGCAAGATAGAACTTATTTTATTTTTTTGCAATTTCACTTGGGCTGGTTGGAGGATCAGGTTTCACTCACTGTTCTCCACAACAGTCAAGAGCAGTGGAGAGAGAGTAAGTGTACTGTTATGTAATCAGGTTTCTTATGTGATAGGCCAAGCTCAGTTAAACTACTCTGAGGTACTAAAGACAACTGCATGTTTGTTTAGTATTTGAAGGATTAGTACAATGGTTAAGGACATTATTTATTGCAGTTGTCTAGCCTGAGATTCTTCAGGTCTAGGGTTTGTGCATTATAATTGAGAATAATCTATTTCAGTCTTAATCATCAAACAATATAATATCCGATGAGCTACAGAGCACATGGCTCTATTATTATATTATTCTATCAATTTACTATTTATCAGAGAATTCATATATACAGAGGCGATGCCAACGTTATAATACATAGAATGCCGTTTAGATTCATAAGTTTAGTAATGTTGGATAGTTTAATGACCACGAAGTCAATGAGGTACGATTTGAAAAGTGTGTCATTTGTACCATTTGAGGTGCCCATTTAAGGCTTGATGTATATTTGAAAGCTCAATACATCTACACCCACAGGCAAAAGAAACGATGACATACAAATATAATATATTTGAATCCATGAGCGGATATATGCGACAGAAATAGAGTTACGCCATAGCCATGTTCAAGAGAGGTTTAAAAGTAATCGCTCAATGATGAGCGATTACTTTTAAACCTCTCTTGAACGCGATTGCTCAATGTAGCGATATGTAGCAAAGGGAGCAAGCGTCGCGGCATCGCTCCGTGTCGATCAGGAGGAATGGGTGCTCGATCAATGTTATGGAACAGAGGGCAGGTCTTTGGAAGCCATCAGAACTTAACTAAATTTGAAATTTCAAAACATGATCTCTTCATATTTCTGAGAAACAAACGTTTTAAGAAATCGTCGTTTTCGAATCTCATTATCAAGACGCGATAGGAGAGCAAAAAAATGCTTTCTGGCTTGTTTTATGACGTCCTACATAAAGCTGTGTCAACAAATTTACGCCCGAGAAGGTAGATCTACATTATGCCGACGACATCTTATACTAACATAATGTTCATATTTCATAAACTATAAGGTTTAGCTTACAAACCAAACATTTTCCCAAATCCCCT